>WWNC01000030.1:8037500-8575000 GCA_011125475.1 Melanerpes aurifrons | reverse complement strand
TGGTAATATCAGGCTTCAGAAGGTAACCAATAGCAACATGAATGCAGAACAAGGTTATGCAACATGTCCCCACTCTACCCTCCCCCATCATCAACTTCTTAACTGTCAGGGAGGGTAAAAGGGCATCAGAAACAATCCCAAAGATGATGGAGTCTGAAATCTCAGTCAGTCCTGGGTATCTATCATGAGAGAGAAAACTATAAACAATGCTCTGCAAGCAACTTGGCGCAGAAACCTGATGCCCATCTGTAGCCTGAGATGTCTCCTCTGAGCCCAAAGCCTTACTACTGTATTAGCACCACCACAAATCTAGGTTACTAGTCTCTGTTCCTTACCTCAAGCAGTGACAGATATCATCTGCTGCCCATCTAGACAGATTCTAAGTCATCTCATAGCTCTTTCACTTCATGTTATATGAATGTTTTCAACTTGGGTTCTGTTTAAGTACTCCTGTTCAAGGGCAGCTCCAGTAAAGTCACTTTTTCCTCTTCATTTTTTGTCTCCACTAGTTCAGGAAGAAGGAAAAGGATTAATTATTTTTAAGATCAATTAAAAAATGAAGACAAATACATGCAGGATGGTCAGGAGACTAGAAAACACAGGCTGAGTTACAATCAGAAAAAAACCCCACACTGATCTGTATATACAAGCCATAAACTCCATACTAATCTTAATTTCTGCAAATTATTAGTAAGGTCATTATTAAATTGAATTCTCATTATTTGGTCAAGCTAAGAGTGATAGCAAGAAGACCTCCACTCTGGATTTCCGGAGGGCGGACTTCAGGCTACTCAAGGAACTAATTCAGAGGGTTCCTTGGGATAAAGCCCTTAAAAACAAAGGGGTCCAGGAGAGCTGGTCCTACTTCAAGGAAGAATTGTTGAAGGCTCAGGGGCAGGCTGTGCCAATGTGCCGGAAGATGAGCCGCCGGGGCAGGCGGCCAGCCTGGACGGTTAAAGAACTTTTAATGGAACTAAGGGAAAAAAAGAGTGTGTATCACCTTTGGAAGAGAGGGGAGGCAACCTGTGAAAAATTTAAGGATGTTGCTAGGTCTTGCAGGAAGAAAATTAGGGAGACAAAAGTGCATTTGGAGCTCAGATTGGCCTCTGCTGTGAAGGACAACAAAAAGTTCTTCTATAAATACATTAATAGCAAGAGGAAGGGCAGAGACAACCTCCACTCCTTGGTGGACACGGAGGGGAACGTTGTGATAAGGGATGAGGAAAAGGCAGAGATACTTAACACCTTCTTTGCCTCAATTTTTACTAGCAGGACAGAATGTCTTCCAGACAGCTGGCCTCCAGAGCTGGCAGAAGGAGTCAGGGAGCAGCATAGTTTTCCACTGTTCCAAAATGGGGTAGTTGGTGATCTGCTCAGCCGCCTGGATCCCCACAAGTCCATGGGACCAGATGGGATCCATCCTATGGTGCTGAGGGAGCTGGCAGAGGAGCTGGCCAAGCTGCTCTCCATCATTTTTCAGCAGTCCTGGCTCACTGGAGAGGTCCCAGAGGACTGGAAGCTGGCCAACGTGGTGCCCATCCACAAGAAGGGCTGGTTGGATGAGCCAGGGAATTACAGGCCTGTCAGCCTGACCTCAGTGCCAGGCAAGATCATGGAACAGGTCATCCTGAGTGCATTAACACAGCACTTAGAGGATGGCCAAGGGATCAGGCTCAGCCAGCATGGATTTAGGAAGGGCAGGTCCTGCCTGAGCAACCTGATCATTCTTCTATGATCAGGTGACCCGCCTGGTGGATGTGGGGAGGCCTGTGGATGTAGTTTACTTGGACTTCAGCAAGGCCTTTGACACCGTCCCCCATAGCAAACTGCTGGCCAAGCTGTCAGCCCATGGCTTGGACAGCAGCACTCTGAGCTGGGTTAGGAACTGGCTGGATGGCCGAACCCAGAGAGTGGTGGTGAATGGTGTCACATCCAGCTGGCAGCCAGTCAGTAGTGGAGTCCCCCAGGGATCAGTGCTGGGTCCCATCCTCTTTAACATCTTTATTGATGATCTGGATGAGGGCATTGAGTCCATTTTCAGTAAATTTGCTGATGACACCAAGCTGGGGACAGGAGTTGATCTGCTAGAGGGCAGAGAGGCTTTGCAGAGAGACCTCGACAGGCTGGACAGATGGGCAGAGTCCAACGGCATGAGATTTAACACATCCAAGTGCCGGCTTCTGCACATTGGCCACAACAACCCCATGCAGTGCTACAGGCTGGGGTCAGAGTGGCTGGAGAGCAGCCAGGCAGAGAGGGACCTGGGGGTGCTGGTTGATGGTAGGATGAACATGAGCCTGCAGTGTGCCCAGGCAGCCAGGAGGGCCAATGGCATCCTGGCCTGCATTAAGAACAGTGTGGCCAGCAGGAGCAGGGAGGTCGTTCTGCCCCTGTACACTGCACTGGTTAGGCCACACCTCGAGTACTGTGTCCAGTTCTGGGCCTCTCAGTTTAGGAAGGATGTTGACTTGCTGGAACGAGTCCAGAGAAGGGCAACGAAGTTAGTGAGGGGCTTGGAACACAAGCCCTATGAGGAGAGACTGAGGGAGCTGGGATTGCTTAGCCTGGAGAGGAGGAGACTCAGGGGTGACCTTATTGCTCTCTACAACTACCTGAAGGGGGGTTGTAAACAGGCAGAGGTTGGTCTCTTCTCGCAGGCAGCCAGCACCAGAACAAGAGGACACAGTCTCAGGCTGTGCCAGGGGAAGTTCAGGCTGGAGGTCAGGAGGAAGTTTTACACAGAGAGAGTGATTGCCCATTGGAATGGACTGCCCAGGGAGGTGGTGGAGTCGCCGTCACTGGAGGTGTTCAGGAGGAGACTTGACAGGGTGCTTGGTTACATGGGTTATTTGATTAGGTGGTGTTGGATGGTAAGTTGGACGCGATGATCTTGAAGGTCTCTTCCAACCTGGTTTATTCTATTCTACTATGACCAGTTCCATTTTGTTGATCTGAGTTTTGCAATAGGCTACTTTTTAATTCAGTTTTCTGCCCATTATTGCTGCATTTCCATAGTAATTTCAATTCAGCATTATCAGATTGGTCCCAGAATTTCTGTACAGCACTGTCAGAGTCCAACATGCTCTGATTAAGTTTGTTTAGATTTCCTAGACATGAGGAGAGTGAAGTGTTCAAGAGGGGATTGGATGTGGCACTAGGTGCCATGGTCTAGTCATGAGGTCTGTCGTGACAGGTTGGACTCAATGATCTTTGAGGTCTCTTCCAACCTTAGTGATACTGTAAATAATATGTCATTATTGGAAATTGCAAGCATAAGCATTTCTTAAAGATCTAAACCATTTGAAAGGTATTCTCCTATCATCTCTCTCATGCTGCCAACACTTGCCTTTATTTCTGCAGGAATGTTCTGCGATGTGAGATCATTAATTTCTCTCAGATAGTTTATCTTTGAGGAAGATATATGGAGATAAAAAAAGGAGAGGAGATGACCAGTACTAGATTTAATACAAATTCACAATTTCTGCAAAATAGTCAAATATCCAGGGCATGGGTGCTTTACCAAAATTATCTCCTAGCATAGCATTTCCTTCAGGCTAATTCGTTTTGTTACACTTAATTATAGGCTGTGGCAGGACTGTCTGTATACACTTGAAAGAAATGCCTAACAGTTGGGAATCCACCCTTCTAAAGCCTTCCTCAACAGATGATAAGCACTGAGTGGCAGTCTGACATCTTTTATATACCTCAACCTCACTATTTCTCACACAAATTAAAGCATAATCCTGATCACCTCTCTCACTTATGCATGGCTGGTGTTTCTGGCTGGGGAAGTGTGACTGTGTTGTGCTGGAAGCACAACTGTGGGAAGGGTGCTTTTGGTGGAGCTGGTCCTGCCCACCAGGAGGACAGTACCCCATGCATGGGTGAGAGGCAGTGGCAGCTGAGAGCAGCCACTACTGCTGAGGTTTCACCCTGTGGCAGCCATGCTGTTTGAGGTCAGCACCATACAATGAGGCGGCAAAGGAGGAAGACTCTAACTGCAAAGAATTTGCTTGGGCACATTGAGAGCATTGCACCATACTCTCAATTATGCTGCCAGCCCCACAGTCGTTGGGAAAGCCAGACTGCTTGGTACCCAAGAGCTCCTCCCAAAATGAACTTCCAGTTCCCACAAACTTTATTCTCTACTATTCAGTTCAGTCAACTAAATTTCTTCAAGTACGGAAGAAGGATTCTGTTATTGTTAATAGCCCTTAACTGGTTTTCTTATATCTGCCACTGCAGTCATTGACAGCATAGAGGCAGGAGGGCATTGGTGGTTCACTATCAGTGAAGTGTGTGTACAAAGCTGTACACTTTCTCTTACTAAATTTGTTTGCCTTTCTCCTTGGCCTGCCCAAAGGCATTTCCACCTCTGTAGTTTCCAATTGCTACTTCTGCTTTTTACACCCTGTGGTGGGTTAATGCCCATTCTGAAAAGAAACAAAACAGGGTGGAGGGCTTGCTGGTGCTTTTCCCTCCCTGCAGGGCATTCCCCCCCTCTCCTTCCCCCGCCGTGGGAAGCTGAGTCTGTTCCACCCCCCCATCCCTGCCCAGCTAGGGTATAAAAAGCAGGACATTGCAGTTATTAGTGCTTCTTTTGGCTCCTGCCTCTCCTGGATGAGACCTACTGGGGCTGCCTTCCTGCTCCCCTGTCACATGGTCGGGCCTGATCCTTCTCCCTGCTGCCTCTGTGCTTCTTCAGAGAGAGACTGGTTTTGTATTCTTCTTCTTTGTCCCCCTCCCATCCATCCTTGTTCCTTGCCCTTGTGAACCTTATCTGTTATTGTTATATATATATTGTTTAAAGAAAACTCTTTACCTCTCTACTTCAAAGATGATTCCAAATTATTGCTTGGTGGATTTGCTCCTTTCTTTTTTTTTTTCCCTCTCTGTTGGGAGGGATGGGTGGGGGAGTGGGGAAGAGATCCTCAGCCTTGCCCCCATCTGAGCTCTTAGCTCCCAGTTAAGGCTTAAACCACCACACACCCTGAGCAGAAACTCTGGATTTCTACCCATTCAGTCTCACTGGTAGGATTGCCTCAAGAGTCAATGGAGGCACAATACACTGCTGCTGCCACTAACTTCCTCTGCAGCTGGGAAGCAGGTGAGGGCATGGTTATTCTCTGGTTCCCACACTTTGTGCTTCAAAGATCACTTTTTAGCCTGATGCAGAGGAATGGCATGTTGTATTCCAGTGGACCTGCTCAAGTGTATCACAGTATCACAGTATAACTAAGGTTGGAAGAGACCTCGAGGATCATCGAGTCCAACCTATCAACACAGACCTCATGACTAGACAAGTGCCATGTCCAATCTCCTCTTGAACGCCTCCAGGGACGGTGACTCCACCACCTCCCTGGGCAGCACATTCCAATGATGAACAACTCGCTTGGTGAAGAACTTCCTCTTCACCTCGAGTCTAAACCTCCCCTGGCACAGCTTGAGACTGTGTCCCCTTCTTCTGGTGCTGGTTGCCTGGGAGAAGAGACCAACCCCTTCCTGGCTACAACCACCTTTCAGGTAGTTGTAGAGGGCAATGAGGTCATCCCTGAGCCTCCTCTTCTCCAGGCTAAACAATCCCAGCTCCCTCAGCCTCTCCTCATAGGGCTTGTGCTCAAGGTCTCTCACCAGCCTTGTTGCCCTTCTCTGGACATGTTCAAGTGTTTCGATGTCCTTCTTAAACTGAGGGGCCCAGAACTGGACACAGGACTCAAGGTGTGGCCTAACCAATGCAGATTACAGGGGCACAATAACTTCCCTGCTCCTGCTGGCCACACTATTCTTAATGCAGGCCAGGATGCCATTGGCCTTCTTGGCCACCTGGGCACACTGCTGGCTCATGTTTAGGTGGCTGTCGATCAGTACCCCCAGGTCCCTCTCTGTTTGGGAGCTCTCCAGCCACTCTGATCCCAGCCTGTAGCTCTGCATGGGGTTGTTGTGGCCAAAGTGCAGCACTCGGCACTTGGACTTGTTAAATGACATCCCATTGGATTCTGCCCATCTGTCCAGTCGGTCGAGGTCCCTCTGCAGAGCTCTTCCACCCTCTAACTGATTAACATCTGCTCCTAACTTGGTGTCAACTGCAAACTTGCTGATGACTGACTCAATCCCCTCATCCAGATCATCAATGAAGACATTAAAGAGGATGGGGCCCAGCACTGATCCCTGGGGGACACCACTGGTGACTGGCCACCAGCTGGATGTGGCACCATTCACCATCACTCTCTGGGCTTGGCCCTCCAGCCAGTTCCTAACCCAGCACAGAGTGTTGCGATCCAAACCACGAGCTGACAGCTTGGCCAGCAGTTTACTGTGGGGGACAGTATCAAAGGCCTTGCTGAAGTCCAGGTAGACCACATCCACAGGCCTCCCCACATCCACCAGACGGGTCACCTGATCATAGAAGGAGATCAGATTGGAGAGGCAGGACCTGCCCTTCCTAAATCCATGTTGGCTGGACCTGAGCCCTTGCCCATCCTTCACGCGTGCAGTTATTGCTGCCAGGATAATCTGCCCCATCCCTTTCCCTGGCACTGAGGTCAGGCTGACTGGCCTGTAGTTTCCAGTTCCTCCATCCGACCCTTCTTGTGGATGGGGACCACATTGGCCAGTTTCCAGTCATCTGGGACCTCACTGGTGAGCCAGGACTGGAGGAAAATGATGGAGAGCAGCTTGGCCAGCTCATCTGCCAGCTCTCTCAGCACCCTAGGATGGATCCCATCCGGTCCCATGGACTTCTGAGTGTCCAAGTGGCTCAGCAGGTCCCGATCTAATTCATCATGGATTTCTGGGGCATTACACTGCTCCCCGACCCCATCGCCCAGCTCAGGAGGCCACTCGTCCTGAACTCCTGCCTTGCTGTTAAAAATTGAGGCAAAGAAGGTGTTCAGGACCTCAGCCTTTTCCTCATCTTCAGTCACAGTGTTCCCCTCCAGGTCCAATAAGGAGTGCAGGTTCTTCCAGCCCTTCTTTTTAGTGTTAATATATTTGCAAAAATGCTTTTAATTATCTTTCACAGAGGTGGCCAGCTTCAGTTCCAGCTGGGCCTTAGCCTCCCTAATTTTATTCCTACATAATCTAACAACTTCCTTGAACACACCTGGAGAAGCCTTCCCCTCCTTCCGAAGGTTATACAGCCTCTTTTTTTCCCTTAAATGCTCCAGGAGTTGCTTGCTCATCCAGGCCGGTCACCTTCCCCACTGGCTCATGTTACAGCACGTGGGAACTGCCAGTTCCTGTGCCTTCAAGAACTCCTGTTTGAAGTAGGTCCAACCCTCTTGGACCCCTCGGTTCATGAGGGCTGGTACCCAGGGAACTTTACAAATAAGTTTCTTAAACAGGCTGAAGTTCGCCCTTCGGAAGTCCAAGGTGAAGGTTCTGTTGGTGGTCCTCCCTATCTCCCTGCATATTGAAAACTTCACTATCTCATGGTCACTGCACTCTAGGCATCTCCCACCAGCCCTATGCTATTGAAGAACAGCAGATCAAGCAGAGCCTGGCCTCTGGTAGGCTCACTTAACAGCTGCATCAGGAAGCAGTCCTCCATTCACCCCAGGAATCTTCTGGACTGCCTCCTCTCTGCTGAATTAAGTTTCCAGCAGATATCTGGCAGGTCAAAGTCACCCACAAGGACAAGATCTGATGATCTTTAGACAGCCTCCAGTTGCTTGTAGAACAACTCATCAGCCTCCTCATCCTGGTTGGATGGTCTGTAACAGACTCCAACCAGGATGTCAGATTTGTTAGGCTGCCCTCTGATTTTAACCCACAGGCTCTCAATTCCCTCATCTTCCACCTCAAGTTCTGTGGCAGAAAGTGACTCCCTAATATACAGAGCCACCCCTCCTCCTCTTCTCCCTCGCCTGTCTCTCCTAAAGAGCCTGTAACCCCCCAGTGTAGCGCTCCAATCGTGCGTGTTATCCCACCATGTTTCTGAGATAGCGACTATATCATAGTCACCCTGATGGATCAGGACCTCCAGCTCCTCTTGCTTATTGCCCATGCCGCATGCATTGGCGTACATGCACTTCAGCTGGGCTCCTGACTTCTCAATTGACCCTAATTTGTGCCCTACTCATTCCTCTGCAGAGGGACCAATATCCTCACCCACCCCCTTCAGACCAGCCTGAAAGAGAACCAGGTGCCAGTCTGAAAGAGAACCACCACCTTGCCTGCACTCTGCAGTGTTCCACCCAGCTGCCTACAGGCTATAGGGTACACAGAATCATATAACTGTAGAATTGTTAGGGTTAGAAGGGACCTCAAGGACCATCTAGTTCCAAACCCCCCTGCCATGGGCAGTGACACTTCACACTAGATCAGGTTGCTCAGAGCCACATCCAGCTTGGCCTTAAAAACCTCCAGGGATGGGGCTTCTACCACCCCCTTGGGCAACATGTTCCAGTGTCTCACCACCCTCATGGTGAAGAACTTCTTCCTAATGTCTAATCCAAATCTACCCTCCTCTAGCTTAGGTCAATTTCCCCTAGTCCTATCATTATCCAACACCCTAAAAAAGTCCCCCACCAACTTTCTTGTAGGCCCCCTTCAGATACTGGAAGGCCACAATAAGGTCTCCTTGGAGCCTTCTCTTCTCCAGACTGAATAGTCCCAACTCTTTCAGTCTGTCCTCATAGGAGAGGTGCTCCAGCCCTCTGATCATCCTCGCAGCCCTTCTCTGGACACATTCCAGAATGTCCAGTAAGAGGGACTCTGGAACTGGACACAGTACTCCAGGTGGGGTCTCACCAGAGTGCAATAGAGGGGGAGAATCACCTCCCTCGACCTGCTGGCTATGTTTCTCTTGATGCAGCCCAGGATGTGATTGGCTTTCTGGGCTGCAAGTTCACACTGCTGGCTCATGTTGAGCTTCTCATCCACCAGCACCCCCAAGTCCTTTTCTTCAGGGCTGCTCTCAAGCTAGTCCCTGCCCAGCCTATATTGGTGCCTGGGATTGCCCCGACCCAGATGCAGGACCTTGCATTTGGTCTTGTTGAACCTCATGAGGTTGGCATGGGCCCTTTGGGTGTGGCTGTCAAGCCAGCTCTTTATCCACTGGTCCACCGATCAAACCCATACTGCACCAGCTTGGAGACCAGGATGTGGTGCAGGACAGGGTCAAAGGCTTTGCTCAGGTCCAGCTAAATTATGTCAGTTGCTAAGCCTTCATCTATTAACGTTGTGACTTTGTCATAGAAGGCCACCAGGTTTGTCAGGCAGGATTTGCCCTTGGTGAAGCCATGCTGATAGTGCTCAATCACCTCTTTGTCATTCTTCTGCCTCAGCAGTGCCTCCAGGAGGATCTGCTCCATGATCTTACTGGGCACAGACGTGAGACTGAGTGGCCTATAGTTCCCTGGGTCATCCCTCTTTCCCTTTTTGAAAATGGGGGTTATGTTTCCCCTTTTCCAGTCAGTGGGGACCTCCCTGGACTGCCATGACTTCTGGAATATAATAGAGAGTGGTTTAGGAACCTCATCTGCCAGTTCCCTCAACACCTTTGGGTTTATCCCATCAGGTCCCATGGACTTGAATACTTTCAGGTTCTTCAGATGGTCACAAACCTGATCTTCACTCGCAATGGGCAGTTCCTTCTTCCAGTGCCTGCCATTATCTTCCATTATTCTGGGAGTGTGACTGGAGCCCTTGCCAGTGAAGACTGAGGTAAAGAAGTCATTGTGAACCTCAGCCTTCTCCATGTCACTTGTCACCAGCTCACCCGTTTCTTTTCTGAGGGGGCCCACACCTTCCCTAGGCTTCTTTTTACCATTAATATACCTATAGAAATTTTTACTCTTTCCCTTGATCTCCCTGGCTAGATTTAATTCTAACTGAGCTTTAGCTTTGCTAACCAGGTGTCTTGCTGCTCAGGCAGCTTCCTTATATGCCCCCATTCCAGCTCTCCTTTCTTCTACTCCTTGTAGAGTTTCTTTTTGTGTGACAGTGTGTCCAGGAGCTCCTTGCTCATCCAGGCAGGTCTCCTAGCATTCTTTCCTGCTTTTCTCTTTGTGGGTATAGTTTGATCCTGGGCATGGAGAAGGTGATCTTTGAACACTGACCAGCTGTCCTGGGCCTCTCTTCCCTCTAGGGCTTTATCCCACTATACTTTGGCCAGCAGGTCCCTGAAGTGATCAAAGTCTGCATGCCTAACGTCCAGGGTTGTAAGCATGGAATACATCCTCCTAGTTGCCCTGAGGATATTAAGTTCTATTGCTTCATAGTGACTGCAGACAAGGTTATCCCTGAGCCTCACATTGGTCACCAGCCCTTCCCTATTGGTGAGAACAAGGTCCAGCATAGCACCTTTACTCATTGGTTCCTGTACCATTTGGAGGAGAGAGTTGTCATCTATGTATTCCAGGAACATCCTGGAATGCTGGTGCCCAGCTGTGTTGTCCCTCCAGCAGATGTCAGGGTGGTTGAAATCTCCCACAAGGACCAGGGCTTGTGAACCCTGGTGAAGCCACTTCTATTTTCCCGTAGAGGGTCTCATCTGCTTGGTTCTGCTGGTCAGGTGGCCTGTAGCAGACCTCTACAGTAACATCTCCTTCCCCTGTCTTCCCTTCAGTCTTAACTCATGTGCTCTCAACCAGCTCATCATGCCTCCCCAGGTGGAGCTCCACTGTTTGCATCTGGTCACTGACACAGAGAGCAGTACCTCTTCACCTCCTACCCTGCCTGTCCTTCCTAAAGAGCTTGTACCCATCTATCCCTGCATTCCAGTCACAGGAATCATCCCACCAAGTTTCAGTAATAGCCTCTATGTCATAGCATCCTAGCAGCACAGTGCCTCTTAATTCATCCTGTTTGTTGCCCAAGCTGTGTGCATTTGCATAGAGGCACTTCAGCTGGGCTGGCTATGCCACCCTCTTAGATGGATCTCCCTTGGGGTGTCCCAGGGCTTCCTCCTTGGCTTGTCTCAGGGAAACAAGTTGAGAGCCCTTGCTAACACTCTATCCCTCTGCCTCTGGTGAGCTGCCCCAACGTTTGTCACAGGTAAGCATGAGATTAACAACCCCTTCCTGCTTTGAATCTAGTTTAAAGCTCTATCAGTGAGCCCTGCAAACTTCTGTCCTAGAATCCTTTTCCCCCTCTGGGACAGGTGCATCCCACTAGTTGCTTGCAGATCTGGGGCCCTGGAAACTGTTGATGACACTAGTCCTGGAGCCATGAATTGATCTCTTGGCTCTTCCTAAATGTTCCTTCATCCATCGTCAATGTCAGAGGAAATGAGGAGAACACAAATTGAGCTCCTGATCCCTTTAGCAGTTGCCCCAAGGTCCTGAAGTCTGTTTTAATTGATTGTGAGCCTCTCACTGCTGCATCATCACTACCCACCTGAAAAAAACAGCAGTGGGTAATAGTCTGAAGGACTCACAAGGGTGGGAAGTTTATCTACGACATCCTTTACCCAGGCACCAGGGAGACAGGAGAGCGCTCTATGAAGTAGATCCAGCCTGCATATCAGGCCCTCCGCTCCCCTCAGCAGGGAGTCACCTACAATGACCCTTTGATTTTTCTTTATAGGGTCACATTTTATGGCTGGCCTGAGACAAATCAGCCTTGGTAGCACTTCTGGCCTTGGTGGTACTTTTGGCCTTCATGAACCCTCATCCTTGCTCACAATCAGTTCCCCCTGCAGAGCTTCATACCTGTTCTGCAATGGCACTGTGGATGGTGTGCTTTTTAAAGGACCACGTTTGCTCCATTTGCATCATTTGTTTCGTTGGGTAGCTACCTATTCCCACTGACCCTGCACATGTGAGTTACTATAGTTACTGCATGAGGTCTGTGGTGACAGGTTGAACTCGATGATCTTTGAGGTCTCTTCCAACCTTAGTGATACTGTGGTACTGTGCAGGAGGGCTCGGGGGCTTGCTGATGAGAGGATATTGAATCCTCTGCCCCACTAAGAGTTGACTCTTTTCTGTATTTGTAAAGATCTGTTTGTGAAAGTTACCAGTTTCTCTCTCACTCTCCCTGATGCTTCTTAACCTACTCACCTCTTCCCTGAGCTCCCTCACTTCATCCTGGAGCTGTGCCACTCGGCAGGTCAAAAACCTGCTCACAACACACACACCCACAGTCAGCATTGCCCTCTGTTGCCTGTGAAAGGTTATGGTGTTCCTCACGGCCTGTGGCCTGGGTGCCAATACCCGTTTTGCTGGGTGTAGAGAGTACAGCCTTCCTCTTCTGAGTAGCCACTATCATGCTTTCAGTAAAACTGCAGCACCTTGTGTCCTGCCCACAGGCCCTGCTCGTGCCAACTACTGAGGTAATTCAAAAGGAACCCCCGCGATACCTCACACTCCACTCACTGGGTTCCAGCTGAGCAATTCAAAAGGAGCCCCTGGGCTACACTCAGTCGCTGTCTGCTCTCCCTGTGCCTGTTAACCTGCCTGCACCAATAACCAGGCGCTCCCAGCTGTCTGACCACGCCTCTCGCGCCCCGCTCGCTGGGCTGCAATTAGCGAGACGGCTTCTGCCTCGCAGCTCGCAGCCTGACAGCCTCTGCCGCTGTTGCCGGGGTTTAAATCTCCCACACCTTCCCCGGCAACGCCCCCAGCCACATCTCCGTCTCAGGCAACCTCACGAGAGACGCCGAGTCGGGTCGGGTCGGGTCGCGTCGCCTGGCCTCTCCCCGTCTCTCTTGGTCTCACCCTTCGGTCTCCCCCTCGATCTCCCCCTCGGTCTCCCCCTCGGTCTCCCTGTCTCCAGGAGCCCCCTTTTCTCTTCTAGAGATCTAGGCACAGCACAGAGCTAGTTGGCGCTGATGCAGTTTCCTCGCAGCTGGCAGTCAGAGCATACATACGGCCGGATGCTCCACCCTGATTTTGAGGCGCAGACCCTAAATCACAGCTCTCCTGTGCAGAGAGCTGTACAGAGGCAGCTGCCCCAGCTCATTGCTTCTTCTTAGTTTGCAGACAAATACTAAACAGGGGTGAGAAGAAGAGTGGGGATTACAACCATAGTCAAAAGAAGGATATTACATTTCACTCACAAACTGAAGAAGCTTAAAACAAAACAAAAAACCACCAAACCTTAGTGCAGCAATAGACCTAAATATATCTCATATCTTATTATCATGCTGACAATATTCATGCTATGCACCATGGAATTCCAACACTTGGTTTAAAAATAAAACAGAGGGAGAGAGGAAACAAGGTACAAAATCACTTGTGCCCCAAATGTAATGCAGTACATTTCAGACTTATTCATGCAGCCACTGCAGTTCTCATGTTGCAGCAAAGAACTTGTGAAATGGGATCAGTGCTTTTACCTAGGTGACAAAAGCCTGAAAGTTAAGTAAAATAGAATAAAAATTTGAAGCAGTGGGTTTGGGTTTTTTTCCCCACAAAATGGGTGAGGAAGCTTTTGAAGTCTACCACCATACATTATCGACACAGCAGCTAGCAGATAAATGTATTTTGTTGGACACTTAAAAAACATTTAGGAAACACCATAACCCTAAAATGAGCGTTGTATTGCAGCAGCACCAATTTCGGCCTCATCGTGTCAGAACAAATGGGATTGACAACTATACAGCCCAAGTGAGATAGAACAAGCAGCAGCAAGAGTCTGAGATTACTGAAAATTATATGCTTAGAGACAAAATTGGTTTCCATGTGACTGACAAAGGGAAAGAGGTTATTAAGGGAGATGTATTTGTGCTTGCAAAGAAGCAATAGACATGTGCCAGGTCTTGGAAGCCACACAATGCTGAAAGCAATAATGGCGGGGCGTTTTTTTTTTTTGTATTATTGAAAAGTCTGTATAAACTGTCAGATGAAGCGGCATGGAAAGTAGCAGATCTAGAGATCAGCCATGAGCAAGACATGCAAATCAGCAACAGAGACAGAGATGAGAGCAGCCTTCATGCTGCTGAGAATTAGTCTGCATGGACAGCATAGGAGATGTTACAGATGAAGCAATCTTCCCTCAACAAACAACTATGCCAAAAATCACAAGAACCTGAAGGCTCTGCCAAGGCCAAGACTGCCAAATGTAGAAGTAAAGAAGAACTGTCAGGCACTAAGTAATAGCTGATTTTGTAAAAAGAACAAGGATTTGACCAGTGAAAATCACATCCTAATTCACCCAGAAATTAAGAAAGAGAGACATCCAAATCACTAATTCTTGCAGAAGCAATTGCCGAGAAACACACACACACAAATAATAGAGCTGTACCACCTACCATCTGCAACCACAGGAAAAGGCATTGTGATGAGACTACAGGGAGCAAAAAAATCACTGTATCTATAATCACAGAATATAATAACTGAAATATTCATGTGGAAAAATTACAGGTTTATGAAACGTCTGCAACACACAAAAATCCATATGTAAGTCTTCCAGGAAGAGTAGAGACAGAGGAGACCCAGCTTCTGTGACATAAGGCACTACACAAGCCTCTTTTTTTATCCATGTCTTTAACAATGGCTCCTACTATCTCTTCTGCTGTTGCTCTTCTCATGTGCCTCACTTGGGAGGTAGTCAGAGAGACAATTGGTGATGCAAAACTTCCCATAAGTTCAATCCAGTGTCACTCTTTACAGTGTTACTGAGACACAGCAGAAGGCCAAGTTCTGCCACTCAGCCTGAGGCTACACAAGAAGAGAAATCTAAACCCTTGAGGAGTAATCAATTTCCAAGGAATAAACTGATACCTGTAGGTCCTTTTGCCCCAGCAAAGTAATACAGGATGAGTGATGAAGGTAAGTCCCAAGGGCAATTACTTAAACAGGAGATAGACATAGTTCAATGCTACCAGGCAGCATGGACTCACTGCCTGTTTACCCTACCACTTTTGTTTGCTTCTCATCCTAGCTCCTCTTTAAAGAGTTTTACAGATGCAAATTTATGCACTATGGACAAGAGTCATTAGAGATTTTTGAGACAGGGAGTGCTGCATCAGGGTACAACAAATTTAAGGCTCCAAGGTCAAGTTGATTTCTGAACTGGTGCATAGACCAGGAAATAGAGGACTAGAGGAAATGTATGCAAGCCACACCAGGGGAAGTTTAGGCTAGATGTTAGGAAGTATTTCTTCACTGAAAGGGTTATCAAACATTGGAATGGTCTGCCCAGGGCAGTGGTGGAGTCACCAGGCCTGGAGGTGTTTAAGCAGTGTGTGGACCTGGCATTTAGGGACATAGTTAGTGTCGACCCTCCAGTGCTGAGTCAAGAACTGGACTGGATGATCTTTGAGGTCTCTTCCAACTGGATGTATTCTGTGATTCTATTATTCCATGAAACACTGATAACACTGTACCTAAGAGCCTGCACCTATTTACCTAGGTAATGCAGGAAGAGGTAGTACAGAAACTCATTCTTTGCACTTGGCCAGGTATCCTGTCATCATTCTTGGTGTGTCTGCTTCACAGCCCAGCCTGTTTCTTAATCCTCAACCCTTGTCACTTCAGTCAATTGAAAATTAAGAGTAGTGAAATTGGCACCAGGCAATGAGGCTTCTTTTGCTGTCTGCCATCTAGCTTAACCTCACCACAAGTCTAGGACAGCTTTCCCTGTCAGCATCCCTATTTCAAACATGTGATGTGAAACCGAAACTGTTTCAGCTGACAGCACCACCTGAGAAAGGAGATAGAATTCTGGATAAGATGCTGCCACAATAGCACGACAATCATGTGATGCTGCAGACCACCTAGATGTGGGATCAAAGATAGTGACTGTGAACAGATGGTCTGCTTCCTCACCCAGAAAGGACAGGTTCTATAGGGACAAACTACCTCTTTGAGGTGTTACCTTGGTTTTCTGCCTCTAGCTAGCTCACTAGTCCCATTCTCATCACAGAGAGTCTTCTGTCTGTAAGCCTTTTAGTCGCACCCTGTATATTCCTGTGTGATAGGAGAACCACTCTGTGACACCCATCTATGGTGCCTACTGCATCTGCTTTGAAAACTAGGAAGATCTCAGCCACTGATGCAGCTCTGGATAGTCTCACAGGTCCTTCTGGGGGCCAGTAGCAATTTGGTGAACCTCAACATGTAATTCATGGCTGAGATGTACAATCACAGAAAGGCACCAGTCAGCCTCTGTGTATGCTGGCTCAAACAGACAGCATAAATAAAAACAAACAAACAAAAAACCCCACTCCTCTGATGCTGTAACTGATCAGTCCTTCAGCTGCCTCACATAAGAGGAACGTTCTTCATTTCATATTCACCCTTCTCTTGGCACTTGAACTATCAAGAAATCAATTCTCCTCCTCTGGGCTATGGCCCGCTGTTCCTCTCAGCCTCACAAGTACCCTTTGCCTTTCCATCAACACTGGAAATACATCTGTCCTGTGGGTGTGTTCACCAAAGAGGTAAAAGGTACCTCAATCTTGTTGGTTTCCTTGGCTTCCTGTAAACTAAAATCTGTTTCCTCTGTGCAGAAGCACAAATGTATTTTATTAATCATCTATTGATATATACTTAGCAAACTGATCAGTGTCTGGTATCTTGAGAAAATTCCAATCTCAAAAGCTTTTAGCCTCTGAACACATCTCCAGTTTGCCAGTCCTTTGTAATCAATAGCCACATTTGCTAGGAAACAGTGAAGTACTGACTTCTTAGTGAATGTCTGAAGCAATTTCAAGCAGTTACCACTATGTATCACTTAGTAATTTTTACAGGAGCCTCTCTTCTGGGAGGCAGCACATGTCAAACTTTTGTAGGATGAATATGTAGAGAGAAATAAATCAAAGAACGGAGTTTGTATAATATCATATAACTAATTTTATTTCTCTTAGGATAGTGGTATATTTCTTACATAGTAAGAACACTTCTCACAAGTCACACCCAAAACTATAGTGTCCAGTACTACATTCAGAGAAGGATAAATTTGTAGAAGATGAATCTCCTTGCATTCTAGCCAGTCTGCAGAGATTAGAGGGGACAGGTATGGCTGCACTTACCTCCTGGACTTATGTCTTAATAGATATTCTAGTTGTGGGTTCTATAAGCCTGACACCAGATACCCAAACAGCTTGTCCTGCTGCAGGTCCAGCTACATTCAGAAGCAATCTGGTACTCAGTGGGGTGGTTTAGGCTGGGTGCTGGCCCAGATGCTACTGCATAGACCACACCTGGAAGGTCCCTATGGGTGGGCCCAGCCCAGGGGGTGGTCACAGGCAGGTATTCCATTTCCCATAATGCCCTGCTCCCCTATAAAATGCCCATGTGGGGTCTTCACTTCCTCTTTCGTCCCCAGCTGCAGCCTAGGTGAAATGGCGTGAGCCGCCTCCCTTGGGCCTGCCCAGGCCCAAGGCTGGATTGGGGTGGAGGAAAGAGCCCTGGGGGGGTTTGGGTGTACCCCCAGGTACACCCAGGGGATGGGATGTTCTTGGGCATGTTCTGGGATCTCTCTTTGTCACGGTGCTTGTGGTTCTCTGTAAAACTTTCATTGTTGTTTGGTTTTAATTTGTTTTTCTATTTAAACTTTCCATCACTTTTGCAATCCCTTTGTCTGAGTCATTGTTCCTGCCCGTGTAGAGGAGGGAGTCTGCCCCAACCCATTACATTTTGGCACACCAACGTGGGGCTGGCTGCTGTGCCCACTCTGCAGATCGATTGCAAAAGATGGAGAGTTTAAATTTAGTTCTGGGCGTCGGTTTGTGTTTGGAAGTTGGGGCTCAAGTTTTCTTGTCGGGGTGACTGTGAACTCCTGTGGACTGCAGAAGGACTTCTGGTGCGTGGCTGATGGCATGGAAGTCCCTCCTGTTGCTTGGGAACAGCGAGGGGTGGCTCTTTCTGTAACCTCTGCCCAGGGTGGCTTAAAAATGCTCAACTAGCCTAAGAAGGCGAGACCTACCTTCTCCTCCTCGTTCTCTGTGGGGCGACGAGCGGCAGGGAGTGGAGCGGAGGAGGGGGCAGCGGCAAGCAAAGTGGGGTCGGCCCGCGGCTGCTGCGGGGGATGGCCTCCCGCAGCGAGCGGGCAAGCGACGGCTTCTAAAACCCAAGGGGGTGGAGGTGACTTGGACTCTGCATCGCGGCAACAGAGACAGCAGGGGCCGGGCTGGCTGCGTTCAAGTGGCAGCGGCACCGCTGGGCCAGGCTGTGTTCAAGCGACGGCAGCAGCTGTAAAACTTTCCCTGGTGTTTTCGGACATGCTCCGAGAATGGCGCCAAGCACCTGGCTCCGCCTCTTCTCTTCTCAGTGAGTTGTGCTGCAGCCGCCCCCTCTGCCAGGGGAGGGCTGTGAATCAGATGCGGTGGTGCCTCGGTACACGAACCCCCTGGGGGGGGCGATGTGCCTGCGATGTGCCTGTGATATGCTTGTAATGTGCCTGCGATGTGCATTTGTGTAGCTTCGGACCGCGGCTGGAAGCGGTCGGCTGAGGCTCCCTGGAGGGATGGAGAAAAGCTGTCATTGCTCCAACCAGCTTGCCCCAGGGGTGGAAAAAGCCACTGATTAACTGTAAAAGCAAACAAAGGCTCGGCTGAGAAGTTGTGAGGTATTGCCAGGTGACCAGGATGTCCCAACGAGTCCACAAGGAATTCACACTGCAGGAGAATGACTGTGTCACTGGGAGGTTCCATCATATGAGGAAGAAGAACTGGAATGGACTGGTACTTGAGCCTGAATGAGAGACTGTGTAGAAGGACGCCCAGATGAAGACCTGGACTGTTGCTAGACATGTCATCAGAAGAGTTCTAATTTGATGATATGTTCTGGGTGCAGGGATTATGGTATGGAATAAGGGGTGGCGTTAAATAGAAAACAGTGAGTGCGTGCAGAGAATTAGAAACACAGTGACAAGAAGGACCCCAAAACAGACCCAGAGAGATCCCATCCCCACCTGAGGCTGCACCCAAAACCCGCAGGGCTCCTCCTTCCTCCCCCACTGCTAGGCTAGTCTCAGCTGGCCAGATCTGAGACTGCCCATCCCCCCCAGTGGCCTTGGGCCTAACCAGGCCCATGGCCAGGAGATCTCTCCCCCAGTTACCAGGTGGCGAGGAGGAAGGAAAGAGGAAGTGCCAGACCCTGCCGTGAAACTTATAGTGGTGCAAGGGATCATGGTAGGAAATAACCTAATTTCCTGTGTCCACCCACTGGGCTGGACTTCTGGACACAGGAAACACCCCTGTAGCAGAGGACACCCAGCCCAAACTATGACAGGAGCCGGGGCAAACCCCCTCCCCACCACGGGCAGGAACAACGACTCAGACAAAGGGATTGCAAAAGTGATGGAAAGTTTAAATAGAAAAACAATATAAAAACAAACAACAATGAAAGCTTTACAGAGAACCACAAGCACCGTGACAAAGAGAGAGATCCCAGAACATGCCCAAGGACATCCCATCCCCTGGGTGTACCTGGGGGTACACCCAAACCCCCCCAGGGCTCTTTCCCCACCCCCAAACCCAGCCTTGGGCCTGGGCAGGCCCAAGGGAGGCGGCTCACGCCATTTTACCTAGGCTGCAGCTGGGGACAAAAGAGGAAGTGAAGACCCCGCATGGGCATTTTATAGGGGAGCAGGGCATTATGGGAAATTGAATACCTGCCTGTGACCACCCCCTGGGCTGGGCCCACCTGTAAGGACCTCCCAGGTGTGGTCTGTACAGTGGCATCTGGGCCAGCACCCAGCCTAAACCACCACACTCTAATAGTACAATTTACTTGCAACATACATCAATCCTTTAAGATTGCCTGTGATAAAGACACCAAACTACAGAATCACTCTATAGCTCCAAAATACGACTGCAATCACACACTCAGTCTCCCTGGGAAGCACTCAGTGTAGCTAAAATTGCAAATCTTAACCATTTAGTGGGGTGGGAAGAGGGGTGAGGATGGGGGGGCAAACCTGTTGATGTGTCTCAGCTATTTGGTATCCAGCTCCCAATCCTGTCCAAACAAGAGATGAAATTTTGGCAGTATTTGTACATCATTAGCTACAGTTGTGCAGTGTGTTTGTGGGACAGCAGTTAAGCCATCATTCCTGCTGGTCTGTTGCAGAAGACATTTCTTGGCTGGTTGGGATTTTTTGGTGTGACTCTAACAAGGCTCACTGCCAAGGGAGACACATTAAAAGCCCTATGTGTTCAGATAAGGAGTGTTTAATGGTCTAATACAATATGCAATACCATGCAAATGAGAAAACAAACCAAGCTAGTGAAAGACAAACCTCAAAACAAGCCAGCAAGCAGAAATAGGCAGCATCCAAGCCAGGGGCCAATGAAGTGGAAGAGACCAATACCCCAAAGCAGAAACTAGAAGAAAGCCCCCCAGAACCTAACTCAACATCTCATCATCCTTTGCTCCAGCCAGCACTGTCATTATAAAGCTGGCATGACATCAGCATGGTATTGAATACTTAACAGCAGATCCGATACGCTGTCCAACTGGTCCCTCCCAGCCAAAGCCAGTACAGTTCCTCTGATCAGCAGTCTTGCAGATGTTAAGTGGAAGAATAGAATGGTGGCCACCTGCTTTGGCCTTTCCTTTTTCCACAGTGCCATCACAACACTGACCATGGGATCTCCACCCAGCCACTATCCCTGCTCCAGTCAGCATGTGTTTATCAGCAACATTTGACTCAGTATTTTTTCCACCATTTTATGCTTCAAACACCCAGTTCCCCAGAACTGCTGCTAAACACAGTGGGGGATGGGGGTGGGGGTGGGAACAAAAAATACCAACACGTGAGAACAAAGAGAACTGCAGATATTTTTCATAGAAATTGTTACATCAAAAATTTAAGAATAAAAATGCACTGTACCCTGCTTCCACTGCTTCCACAATAAGAACTTAAGACTATATATAGCTGCATCTCCTGGGAAGTTTCACAATAACTGTAAATCCTTTTCTGCAAACCTAATGGGTTGACTGCCATAAATTTACTGCAGACTCTAGAGATGCTGTGCTGCTTGGCTATATATCTAGAACATCCTTCACATAAACACAAGATTAAAGGACCAGGCTTTGATCACCAAGTTTGATCATAACTTTCTTCTCTTCTCTCTAGTTGTAGGAAGAAGAGACTTCCACAGACATGCAAAAGTAGCCTCTCATCTATTTTTGAGGCAATGGTTGCAAATATGCCACCACTCTGTCCTGACACCATTGCAGCTCTCCTGCATCCATCCTTCCTCCTTTCTTTTCTTTGGGGACCAGCAGCAAATAGTATCCTGGTTTACCTCCTGGTCCCTCTTTGGACACAGCATACCTAGTGCTCTGTCACTGTAAAAACATGCACAAGCATGGTCTTAAAACAAGGATCCAGCAGTCTGACAGGGAGAGCCGTGTCTCTGGCTGCATCAGGCTAGGAATTCCCATTGCCACTGGTTACAGTGAAGTCAGCAGATGATGTTATTTGTGTCTCAGTGCTCATTTTGCCATCCTGCATATAAAAGCACACAAGAGTGGGCTGGTGCTAAAAAATACTGGCCTGAACTGGAGCAGGGAAGGAAATAACCACTGACAGCTGTCAGCTATAATAGCAGTGAGATCTGAAAGCA
This sequence comes from Melanerpes aurifrons, assembly GCA_011125475.1. NCBI lineage: Eukaryota > Metazoa > Chordata > Aves > Piciformes > Picidae > Melanerpes > Melanerpes aurifrons. The sequence continues at coordinate 8,553,534 of WWNC01000030.1, read as the reverse complement.
CTGCTGTGTCATTATGATTCTTGGTCCCTGAGCAGACGTGTGAAATATGTACCATGATCTGTACTTACCAGCAGGGCAAAGATGAAGGTTGGTGAAGCAACAAAAGTTGTTGGCTGGCTTGGTGCTGGATACTGAATGGTAAAAAAAGATGGAGCTTGTGTCAGCATTTACACTCAGCTCCACGGGTGCTCTGTGGTTGTCTCACGATCTAGCACTTTGCTTGACCTCCTGGCAGTAGGGAAGAGCTCTATGCAGACTCATTTATGTAGGCCTGAAATAAGCTCTGTACCCAACAGCACAGCCTGCAAGGGAGACACAGATCTGAGAAAAGCTGAAGCAAAGGCCCTGGGTGACAAATGTGCTTCATTCAGCTTCACCGTATTTTATTTCTGTCCCTCTCTGAGACAAATCTGCCATCCCATGAATAAGTTAAATTAAAGGCTGTCATGAATTTCAATTTCATCTGATGCCTGCATTTGTCCATTCCAGATATGCTTCTTCCAAATTAGCAGAGACTCACCAAGGAGAAACTTGTTGAGCTTTGACACAGTGACTGTCACCTCCTGACTGGGAAACTCCCAGAATCCTGCCTTATGCTCAGGCCAAGCTGACAGTGGCCAGCCTGCTGCTCATATCACCCTGCTACAAGGCAGCACACTGTTGGGGAAGTAAAAGCACTGAAGAGTATTGAGTAATTATCAGCCAAAATTGTAACAGATTTGTATAAAGTTGCTTAACCTTTTAATTATCCTTATTTGCTGGAGCTGAAGGAATCATTTGGTAGTGCAAATCTCTTACTGTATTTTTACTGTGTAACTACCTGAAACATGTTATATCACACATGTACACATACATGTGTACATGTGCATACACATATATACAAATAGTTTTCCGCTGTTCTTCCACTCAGATTTGTTTCTTCTTGTCATAACATCAGTTTTCACAAGAACATAAGGATTGTTGCTAGCAAGCAAAGCCAACAGCAATTAGTGCAGTATCTCGTTCCAGCAGAATAACACTAAGCCCACTAGGCAGAGGCAAGGGGAAAGAAAATTATCTCAGAAGTCTGATCCTTGCCTTCAAACATCCATCTGCAGCAACCAACAGGTCAGGTGTTTTGCAATTCATTCCAAAGATACAGGAAGGAAAGAGTTACTTTTCTTCTGAAAATATGTATTGGCAAATTGAGTCTCTCCAACTGCATTGCTGTAGACACACAGAGGGATGTGGGAAGTGTGGACAGGAAGCCCTCAGCCACCCACTTCTCTGCTGTGGCAGCTGTGCACTAGATCCTGCTTCCACCAGGGCTCAGGGCACTCTGGACTCCTCTGCACCTACACCAAGGCTGCCTGCCCTGATGAGCAGCCCTCATTCATCTCCTTGCAATCAGGCTGTTAAACAAAGCCTAGCATGAAGCAGCCCAATCCAATTTCAGTCCTCATCTAGGGCTGTGTTCAGGGGTGCTAGAGATAGAGATCGATGCATTCAGTTACCTATTCCACTCATCTCCCTAGCATGTCAAGGGCATGGGAGGTGCTCAGACCTCTCCTGCCATAGGAGGCTCAGAGCCCTTTGCATTGGATTGCTTTGTTCCATCCCTGTTGGTGTACAGCTGTCAACTGACACATGGAAGAAACAGATGACTAGAGAGATGAGCTCCTCTCCTGACTCACATAGAGGAAAGATGCCATAATGACAGTCAGTTGCAGATATGAGAAACTGAAATGTATTTTTAAAAAAAGAAATAAAAAAAAAATACACCCCAGCACTGCAGAACGATATGCTAATGATATGAAGTGGATGTGTCAAAAATAGAATACACCACTTAAAATTAATATCTTTTGAAGAAATAAATGTTCTCTGCAGAAGCTGAAAGGCTGAACAGAGTAACACATAGGAAAGCAAATAAATGAGTAATGGTTCCGGGGAAGGTAACCACTCCAGTGTGAAGAGCGTTTCCAGTTCTCTGTGCTGCAGGTACAGCTCCTTAGTACTGAGCACATGTATTACATATATTTTAATTTCTTTGCCAGGCCATGCACTTTCTAGGGAGACTAAGTCCTTGGAGACATACTGTGATAGGTAGCACCTGGTCACTGAGACTCAATACCACACTGAGTGCACAGGAGTAGCTCTGAGGGCATATCCCATATTCATACACCTATAATAATTTTTAAAACTGGCCAAATGAATGAAGCTTGTTAGGCAAAGTTGCATCTTCAAGCTAACAGGCATGAACTATTGTCTAATGTAAACAAGTAGCAATGACAAGTTTTAAAGACCCTAAGCAGGTGTGTTTTTTGCTGGCAGAACTGTATGATAAAGGGAGGCAAAAATCTTTGAGGACTCAAGTGCTGGGTTTGTGTCTGGTGGCACTTCTAGTGTGAGGAGGGCTGGTTACAAGGATGTCTTCTGAAAGAAGTTTCTAGAAGCCAGTTGGACTTGCTTCTGGCCAAGAATTAGCCAATCAGCAACAGTAGAAGTACCTCTGTAATAACATATTTAAGAAGGGAGAAACCTACTGAGCAACATCTTTTGTTTTGGAGAGGAGTGGGATATGAGAGAAACAACTGTGCAGACACTAAGGTCAGTGAGGAAAGAGAGGAGGCTGTGAACCAGAGTTGAGATTGCCCGGCAGCTAGTGGTGAGATGGCAGGCTGAGACCTTGCAGCCCATGAAGACTAATAGTGGAGAAGATGATCACCTGCAGCCCATGAAAAGCTTCAGGCCAGATCATGAGACTGCATTTAAAGGAGGGTGTGACTCTGAGGGAGGTCCATGCTGAAGCAGTCTGTACTCCACAGAAGGGATCAGTTCACAAGGAGCTGTAGTCCATGAGAAGGACTCAAAATAGAGAAGTTTGTGGAGGACTGCGGAGTAAGCAGTGGAAGAGTGCAAGGAGTCTTTCCACTGAGGAGGAAGGAGTGTCAGAGACAACATGCAACAATCTGACTGCAACCTCCAGTCCTCCCTCCCTGTGTCATTGTGGTGGGAGGAGGTAGAGAATGCAGGATCAGACTGAGCCAGGGAGGAAAATGTTTTTAAGATCCAGTTGTATTTCTTACTATCCTACTCTGATTCATTTGGTAATTTGGTAGTGGTGTAGATTAATTTCTGCCCCTCCCCCCCCCCCCCAAGTAAAGTCTGTTCTTTGCCTGTAACGTTGATTGATAAGGGAGCCCTCCCTGTCCTTGTCTTGACCCTCAAGCCAAGGGGATGGGAATAAACAAGTATTTGAGTGATGCTTTGCCGCCAGTTGCGTGGGCCTAAACTATGACAACTCAGAACAGACACTTAGTGCAACATGGTGGTATTAAACAAGTAAATGGGTTTCCCAGAGTAGAAGTTAGCACTGAGGACTTTTCAGCTCTCTAAACAGAACTATCCCATAAATTGTTCAAATGCCCATGTTTTTTAAGAGACATTAAGAATAGGTTGACCTGTAGTTTTAAAGGGGTGTTAAAAGCAAATCGAAGAGACTGTCATGGGAAATGAAATTCAGGTGTGAGGACAGCCTTCTTATATATGTGATTCAAGGAGCAAGAGCAGTGTACCTCATCACATGAAATAAATGTTGAATTCCAGGAGAGAGAGGGGTTACTTGGTATACAGATTACAGGAATAAAATCAGAAACATTAAAGGGATTTTTGAAATGGATAAAAAAGTCATGCATAAACTCACTGTCTGGGAGCCAAGAGCAGACAAATTAGAAACAAGAAGCAATTTGTTACAGCAAGGATGATTAACCATTTGGACAAGCCATTACTGAAAGCAGTGGATCATTTTTTGCTTCAAATTCAGAAAGAATATTCTCCTGGTAGGGAAGCTTATTTCACAAGGTTGTGGTCTTGCATTTGGCAGTAATAGATGAGATCATATTGTCTCCACTGCAGCATGTTGGGCTGGATATCTCTTCTAGCTTTCTCTGGAATGCATTGACAAATACCTGACCTGATGGTTACTTTGAATAGGGTTTTGAAGGAGAGAATCAGACTTGAGAGATAATTTTGATCTCACAATGGCCCTTAAACTATGTCTATGAAGATGATCTGGCATATTGAAATCATATCTCGAAACTCAAAATAGATTCCTTTTTTATTCCTAAATGCAATTGGATCAAAATTAAATTCATGCAATGCCCCAGCTGAAGGCAGTGTTAGCTTGTGTGTGGATACAATTCCCCATGCCCTCCTCCAGTGACTTGCTTTGCCAGGAATATTATTCTTAACATTTGTCTAGAGAGTTGAATAACTGCAATCAAAAATGTACATCTTCTAATTAAAATCAGCAAATGGCAGTGACAGAAGCCCTAAGAACAAAAGCACAGGAGCACAGGAAATGTTGCATGTTTATAGCCACACAAGGGACTATCTTCTCTAGTAGTTATTTGTTACACATAAAGCAATTTGTGTAAAGATTTCTAAGAAACTTAAGTCCAACCTTTTTTTTTTTTTTTTTTCCCATGACACCTAGAACTCCATTTCTGACAATGTTACATACAACAGTGTATTCCCCAAATTATCCAACTTGTAGTTCACATCAAGCCAGTTGTTTGCTTCCTAAATTCTGGCTGGTTTTGAACTGAGCAGCAAGGCAACCTGAGCAACTATACCGGGTACAGAGAGGGGGTTTCTTGTAGCAGCAAACAAATCATCTAAGGTAATTGCTTGCTTGGTCATTCAAAAGCATCTGCAGTGAAAATAATGGAGCAGATGCTCTCTAGAGAGAACAAGAATATGTGTCTGAGAAATCTTCATAGTACTATGCTGGATGCCCTTCACAACAACGCGTAAATTGTGCATGCACACAGGGCAGTTAACACCTGCTCTCACAGTCTACCAAAGATGGCACTGAACTGTGGTGATAGGGCAGCCTCTAGCTGACAGAAATCAGCATTCATTCCTTGCAACATTAGTTACTACCCATATTACATAATTGGTATTTTCTAAATTGCAATGCTTGGTGTCTTCAGGTTGGTTAATCCTGCTTTACAGCTAGCAAAGGTCCTTGGGTTGTCCTGGGATTAGCACACTGTGCACGTGGAGTGATTGTCACTCATAGGCCCTCTGCAACTAACCATCTCAGCACAAAACTGTGAGGAAGCTTGTTGCTCCTGAACTGTGCCAGCTGGTGAGTTTGGCTGGTCAGCACTAACTTAATTTATGGCAACCCAGCATACATGTTTCTGTGGAAACAAGAACCAGCAGAACACATGCTCGTAGCCACTGGCTTGCTCCAGTCTCCATGGAAACAATCATTGCATGAGTGACAAAAAAATAAAAAAGGTAATGATTGCAAAATAATGACTTACTGGAAGCTTGCCTCTGCCTTGCTTTTTCTTTAATGGTCCTTACTGTTATGGAAAATGGAAAAAAAAAAAAAAAGAGAGAGAGAGGGGTCATGTACGACAATGGCTCAGATCCTTGACATGACAAATATATGAGAACCAAAAATCATGGGATGAAGCTCCCAAGAGCTCACGTAGCCCAACATAAGGCTTGTGGGAGACATTTGGGTTGCAAAGGGTGGGTTTGCACTCTGCAGAAGAAAGTGAGACCAAGACCCACCCATCTTGCACAGATACTTCCAAGCATAACCCCTCCCAGATTCCCAGGCTATCAAGACAAGGGAAACCAATGCACCTCAGGGGACTTGCAAGCCTGGTAGGGTAGTCCCACCCTGGCAGGTGTCTTGGCAGAATAAAGAGCCCCCCATGTGGTGGTACCACAACACATTTACCACTTCCCTAATCCCCTCTTCCTCCTAAGGTTTCTCCCCGGAGTAGCATTTTTGCCCTTCCTTTATTTTTTGTCTTTTACAAGCTGCACCAGCCTCATAGAACTGCCACATTTTCCGTGGCATGACCTCCAAGCAAAACCCTTGCTGCAACACAACAGAGATCCATCCTGTGAAAACCATCTGAGGATTTTCATACAGTTTGCATGTGATATGATTTTTTAATATATAGATTTCTGCCTTTTCTCCTGAGGAAGTTCTGCATTTGCCTTCACTCACTCCCTTTTCTCTCCTCCCTGTGATCACTAACATCTTTGGCCCATATATATAATTTGCAAAGAAAATCTGTATAGGCACCTGTGTTGTTAACAGCCACTGTTCAGGATTGTTCCATATTGCTTCACCTCAGCTTCCCTTCTGCGAACATCCTCATGTCCCACTTCATTCTAGTAACACAGAGAGAAATATCCCATCTGCTCTGTGCAGAACAAAGATTTTGTTGTAGAGACATTGCTCTACAGTGTGTCTCACCGAACAGATAGAGACATGCTACCATGTACATAGGATGTCAAAGACCATCCAGTCCCTGTCTTTGGAGGTGCAATGGCATCACCTTTTAGCCATCATGTCAAAAACATTGTGCAAAAACTTTGGAAACACTCTCATTGACTGTACAAAGGAACACACAGTCAAGACAAGATGCAATGCAACCAAGGAAGACTGATAATATGGTGAGGGGCCTGTAGCCTAGTAGAAATAAGATCTTGTGCCCACATAGGCATAATAGTACACAGAGGCTGGTTAAAACCTAGAAGGCTAAATATGTGTTGCGTGCCTTAGTCCTTTACCTGACAGTGATCTGTAAAGTTCCATTACAGAAAACGTGCCTGCTCCTTCCTGCAGCTTTGCACTGCCTCTGGTGGGGAACTGCCAGTCTTCATAGTTTCATAGTTTCATTCAGGGTTGGAAGGGACCACAAGGATCATCTAGTTCCAACTCCCCTGCCATGGGCAGGGACACCCCACACTAGATCAGACTGGACAGAGCCTCAGCCAGCCTGCTCTTAAACACCCCCAGGGACGGGGCCTCTACCACCTCCCTGGACAACCCATTCCAGGGTTTCACCACTCTCATGGTGAAGAACCTCCTCCTCACATCTAGCCTGAATCTCCCCACCTCCAGCTTCATTCCATTCCCCCTAGTCCTATCACTACCTGAGATCTTGAGAAGTCCTTCCCCAGCCTTCCTGTAGGCCCCCTTCAGATACTGGAAGGCCACAATTAGGTCACCTCGGAGCCTTCTCTTCTGCAGACTGAACAGCCCCAACTCCTTCAGTCTGTCCTCATAGGAGAGGTGCTCCAGCCCTCTGATCATCCTCGTGGCCCTTCTCTGGACATGTTCCAGCACTTCCACATCCCTCTTGTAATAGGAGCTCCAGACCTGGATGCAGTACTCCAGGTGGGGTCTCACCAGGGCTGAGTAGAGGGGGAGGATCACCTCCCTCAACCTGCTAGCCACACTTCTCCTGATGCAGCCCAGGATCCGATTGGCTTTGCAGGCTGCAAGTGCACATTGAGAGCTCATGTTGAGCTTTTTGTCCACCAGCACCCCCAAGTCTCTCTCCTCAGGGCTACTTTCCAGCCAGTCACTGCCCAGCCTGTATTTGTGCCTGGGATTGCCTCGACCCAGATGCAGGACCCTGCACTTGCTCTTATTGAACTTCATGAGGTCGGCTTGTGCCCACCTCTCCAGCCTGTCAAGGTCCCTCTGGATGGCCTCCCTTCCCTCCAGCGTGTCTGCTGCACCACACAGTTTGGTGTCATCAGCAAACTTGCTGAGGGTGCACTCAATGCCACTGTCCATGTCCCCCACAAAGATGTTGAACAAGACAGGTCCCAGGACTGATCCCTGAGGGACTCTGCTTGTCACTGGCCTCCACTGGGACATGGACCCATGGACAGCCACTCTTGGGGTGCGGCCATCAAGCCAGTTCCTTATCCATCTCGTGGTCCACCCATCAAACCCATGTGTCACCAGTTTGGAGACCAGGATGTGGTGCGGGACAGTGTTGAAGGCTTTGCTCAGGTCCAGGTAAATGACATCAGTTGCTCGCCCCTCATCTATTAATTTTGTCACCTGCTCATAGAAGGCAACCAGGTTGGTCAGGCAGGATTTGCCCTTGGCAAAGCCATGCTGACTGCTCCCAATCACCTCTTCACTATTCTTTTGAGCGAGTAGTGACTCCAGGAGGATCTGCTCCATGATCTTTCCAGGCACAGAGGTGAGACTGACTGGCCTGTAGTTCCCTGGTTCCTCCTTCTTACCCTTTTTGAAGATGGGGGCAATGTTTCCCCTTTTCCAGTCTGTGGGGACTTCCCCAGATTGCCATGACTTTTGAAATATAATAGAGAGGGGTTTAGCAACCTCATCTGCCAGTTCTTTCAGTACCCGTGGGTGTATCCTGTCGGGTCCCATGGACTTGAACACTTTCAGGTTCTTCAGATGATCACGAACCTGATCTGCACTTACAATGGGCAGTTCTTCCTCCCCGTACCTGGCTTTGACTTCCACAAGAAACTTCTAACTTTTGACTTCTAAGAAACACAGAAGCATGGAGGGTATTGTGGTCTAGACACAGGGTGATGCCTGCCTCTCAGACAAGGGAGAAGGCTATACATCTGACTTCTGCAAGAATCCAGAACACTGCATTCACCAAGATCATCTCTGTGGCAAATACCCAGATCCCCACCCTGCCATGAGAAAAGATGTGATGAAGCTTTATCCTCACTGGGGAACTGAAAGTTAGACAAAACACAAAACACAGTCTTCAGTCTGCTTCTCAAATGGCTATGCCTTCTCATGCCTTTGCCAGTGTCTTCTTTGTCTTGAAGATGTCTGTCCTTATGCATCAAGTTACTGATTTTTCTGCTAAGACTTCTGTTAACTGCACAGCTCTTTACATGCAAGACTAGAGCAATTTACAACAGCTTCCACTTTTCTACCTGTTGGAAACACATTAATCTGAGCAGAAGGAAAGAGTTATAATTACAGTCTGCAGGTAATTTTAATCTTCTATTCTTATCATTTCAAAGCAATTAATTTCTATTTATCTGAACTTCAGCATGACTGCTTCAAATCTTTGAATTATAATTTCCCAAACAGAACAAAAAGCCATTTTTTTCCTCTTTACCTTTCACTCCCATTGCTCTGAGAGCCAGCATCCTTCCAATATCCTTCAGGCTTCCCACTTTGCCTGAGTCCCTGACACAGAGGGAGACCCACCTCTTAAGGAAGCCTTGCTGCTCTGTCTCTGTGAATGCTTTCCCACAGAGTTCTGTTTTTTTAAATCTGGGCACAGATCCCACAGATCCCACAGATCCCACAGATCCTCACATCCCTATAACAACTCTTACACCTCTCACCAAATCCCTTGTGATTCTCAGTTAGCTAATGACGATGGTAATGATGCCCTTCTGTCCTTCCTTTTCAGGGACCAAACAATGGGCTGCCTGGGGAGGTGGTGGCATCACCATCATTGGAGGTGTTCAGGAGGAGTGCTTGGTGCTTGGTGCTTGGTGCCATGGTTTAGTTGTTTAGGTGGGTTGAATTGGTTGATAGGTTGGATGTGGTGACCTTGAAGGTCTCTTCCAACCTGGTCTATTCTATTCTATTCTATTCTATTCTATTCTATTCTATTCTATTCTATTCTATTCTATTCTATTCTAACTTGACGTACTGCACTCAACCATTCTTCCAAACTCAACTGTTCTCATTCTGCCATGACTTTCTCCTTCAGTACTACCTTCACCTTCTCACTTTTCCATGCCAGGCTCCCCACAGAACCTCACCCTTCCCAAGCTTGGAGAAGCTGCCTTATTGCCTGTGGGCATCCCTTCAACATAGCTGAAAATGGATGCTTCACTTCAGGATAGCCGTGGAAGAGAGCAACCATTTGGCTTGACTGTCTTACAGGAAGCTACAGAAGGCAACAGACTTTGGATGAGGGCAGATCTGTGAGGCAGTAGCCTTTCATCCCCTCTTTTCCAAGGAAGCTTCTGAAACACCCACCCTAAACTGCACAGGTTGCAATGAAATTATTCTCATTAGCAGCCCCTGTACACCACACTGGTTGGGCCACACCTCGAGTACTGTGTCCAGTTCTGGGCTCCTCAGTTTAGGAAGGATGTTGACTTGCTGGAACGTGTCCAGAGAAGGGCAACGAAGTTGATAAGGGGTTTGGAACACAAGCCCTATGAGGAGAGGCTGAGTGAGCTGGGTTGCTTAGCCTGGAGAGGAGGAGACTCAGGGGTGACCTTATTGCTGTCTACAACTACAACTACCTGAAGGCGGATGTTGGTCTCTTCTCTCAGGCACCCAGTACCAGAACAAGAGGACACAGTCTCAGGCTGTGCCAGGGGAGGTTTATGTTGGATGTTAGGAAAAAGTGTAGTTGTTTGGGTGGGTTGGATTGGTTTATGGGTTGGACATGATGATCTTGAAGGTCTCTCCCAACCTGGTTGTTTAGTAGTAGTAGTAGTAGTAGTAGTAGTAGTAGCAGCAGCAGCAGCAGCAGCAGCAGCAGCAGCAGCAGCAGCAGCAGCAGCAGCAGCAGCAGTAGTAGTAGTAGTAGTAGTGTGGTCCAGTTACACTGAGCTCAGTTAATGGTGAACTTAGGCAGCATAATGAAACAACATACAGAGATACCCGAGACAACAGAAAAACAGGGTGCACCTTAGTTTGGTGCTTCATATTGATTGGGCAGTCCTAATTTTTGGCTGGACAGGTAAATCTCAAATATACTACTGTAATAATACACCTGCACAACATCTCTGGACATGAGAAAGAAGTTCTTCATAGAAGGAGTGATTGACCATTGGAATGGGCTGCCCAGGGAGGTGGTGGAGTCACCGTCACTGGAGGTGTTTAAGAAGAGACTGGATGGGGTGATTGGTGCCATGGTTTAGTTGATTAGATAGTGTTGGATGATAGGTTGGACTCAATGATCTCAAAGGTCTTTTCCAACCTGGTTAATTCTGTTCTATAATGTTGACCTCATCGTTGCACAAGGTAAGCAAACTCCAAAATGCTTCCAACAGGGCTTGAAAACACAGAAAAGACTCCCAAGAGGAAAACAAACAAACAAACAAACAAACAAACAAACAAACAAAAAGAACAGTTTACAGAGGAAAAACTTAATAAAAAATTCTTTGAAGAGACATAGGCATCTTAATTATCTACTGCTCTGAAAAGCAAAGGTAAGCTGACGAAGATAAAAGACAGAAGGCACACAGCACACAGATGCCATATGTAGACCTCATTAATCTGACATCAAAGATCTCTTATGCAATCACTGCCTTTCTACAGATTCCACCAAAAAAAAAAAAAATTAAAAAGTGCACTTTCAAAATAGAGTGCACATATGTTTGTGGAAGCATTTTAGCCCAAGAGTTTGCCAGAAGAAATACTCTACTAAAATACCTCCACTAAGACAGGAAGGGTGACATGCTTCCTGTAATTTAGAAACATCATGGGAGTAAACAGTCAGCAGCAACCCTTGAGTCTGGACACTGCACTTCCACCAGACCATGGAGAAGAATCTGCATGGTGGTACCGACAATACAAGTTTGCAAGACAAAAGCTCATTTAAGGTCTTCATAGTGCTAACTGTGAGCTGCTACTCCTGTACATGTTCTTGATAAACTCCTTGTGTGCACAGAGCAGCTGGTACTTCTAGCATGAACAACAGTTCACATTTCATGCATGACTGCCTGCCTAGCTGCATTATTGTCAGTTACCAGAGACCCAGCTGCAAAGTGCTTTAACTTCCAACTACCCAAGGCATTGCAGGACACTGGCCTGCTCAGACTTCTTTCCCTGCAGCATGCTGGAACAGTTGTCCTTGCAGGAAGCAACAGCCCAAGTGTCTTTCAGTTTTCCCAGTTACTTTTCCTGTTGTTTGGGCTTAATTCTTCTGTAACCTCTCCATACTGAAAACATACCCTCCTTTTTTTGTACCCTATCATTAGTTATTACCTGTGTTTTCTACCATGTTGGAGTGCCACTAAGATTGCAAAGCACTATGTTTCATGGTTTCCTTTTGTAAAATATCATGTTGTTTCCCCATGGACACCATCTTCTTTAGGTGTTATTTTCAGAAAATATACAAGTTGCTAGGAAAATGACTTCTGATTTGGGTACAACACTAGGAATGGGCAGGAGACTTCTCTTCCTTCTCTTTTTCCAGTTTGAGATGTAAAGGGTATTTTACTGTAGAAGAAATGTCAGAAAAAGCCTCTCTACCACTGATTGAACAAGGCTTCTTACCTGCCACATTCCTTCTTTCAGATGGCTGACATATTTCTGAAAAGACAGGTCTAAAGTGCTGAAATTACTAAGACACTCAAAACACTACAGAATTTTTGCACCTCTATTTCTGTCTCAGGGTTACGACTGTGAGATATTTTTCAGAGGTTTGTGCCTAATAAAGCATTGCTGTCTCTCACCAGATTCTGTCACTTTAAATTGCTCAGGAAGACTACAAAATGTGTCTTTTTTTTTTTTTTTTCCCTCAAGGAAGTCACTAAAAAGCACTTTGTTCAGATTTAAAAAAAGCTCTCTCTTGCTCACCCTACCTCCTACAGACAGAAGAAAAGAATCCCCACACGTCCTTCCAAAACTCACATGTTGCTAAATTACTCCTATTTCTGAATCCTGGAGCATCACCCTTGCATGACCATGAGCAGCACATCTGAAGGCAGCTGGCATTCAGGTAAAATGTGGTCCTGGTGAGCAGCCTTTCTTGGCATGCCCCTGCATATCTCTGCTCCCAGCAAGTCAGGTAGGACACCCCAGGAGAGCTCCTGGTGCTCAACAAGCACGCACAAGGGGGACACATGGCTCAGGTCAGGCTGCCAAGAAGAATAAAAGAATGAGATCAAGGAAGCTGTTTGGCCCTTTGCTCTGCTCTCCAGTAAAACTGATCATATTTACTACAGAAAGCAGACAAAATCCGCTGTTAGCTTCTCTCTCACTGTTGGTGGAGTGATAGATGGAGAGTGAGTGTTGGTCCATCCAACTTTCCTGGCTGTACCTATATCCCTCTGCCTATTGCCAGAGACATGCAGCTGTGCAGGAAATAGCTGCTAGTTGCTGGCAGTCTTCCCACTGTGTTACTTGAGTGGACGAGTCTGCCCACACCCTCTCTTTCCTTTTCTAAAGTGGCACATTGTTCCCCATAAGCAAGAGAACTACAGCTTAGCCTGACGGTTTGCGTGCTCCAATTTTGGAGAGGTCACTGTTATGCTCTAATTCATCCTGCTATGGTCACACATACCCTTGAAATGCCATACATGACATGGGGCAGTTTTCACCATGTCAGCACTGGAGGCTCACACTGCATTGTAAAGTATGGGGGCAAACATCTAGAAACTGTTTGGTCTCTAAGTTCACTGGTGAAATGTCTCTCTCAAGGTGCATATGTCACTGAGATAATGTTCCGGGAATGTCATTAGCTCTTCTATGAGGAGAGCAGCCTTCAACAAGGAATACTTTTCAAAAGCTATTAGCAGGGGAATGGTGCCATACCTGCACCTGCACATCTGGATCTCAGAAACAAAGGATGAAAGGTGTTCTCCACCATGGTGCTAGACCATGTCTCTCATTTTCAAACAATTGTTTTTGCTTGTAACTTTGAAGCTTGAAATGATGTTAAGCAGGAGAGGTGTTCAGGAAGAATGAAACAGAAGCAAAGCCTTCAAGCAAACCATGAGTTGAAAGGAAGATATGAATAACTGAAAGATGATGAGCAGGGATTTGATGCCATGAATGACACGGCCTGCAGATGGTGGAGTGGTGAGATGACTAACAATTGGGTGGGTTTGGGTAGGTGGATGCTACAGTAACTGACATTAGAAATGAAGAGGGAATTTAGTGGGAGAGACTGAGAAGAAAGACTGGATTTTTAAGTCTGTAGAGTCTTTAGAGAAAAAGTACTTAGGGAAATGGTGTCCTATGAAAAATAAATATGATAGCAGAAGAAAAAAAAATCAGGCATCAGAAAAACATTATAGTATCTCAGCTAACTTCATCAGATAAGGGGCTTATAGCATTAAATTAAAAATTAAATTAAATTAAATTAAATTAAATTAAATTAAATTAAATTAAATTAAAACAATACTTAATGTTGTAGGCAGGACTAATTTGAACATGGATAAGTCACTGTTACCATTCACAACTCCTGTATTTCTACTCTTCAGGTCCCCTTTGCACCCACACTTTGCTGTCTATAGATCTTGCCAAATTGTGTGGTCAAGCTGGGTGTCAGTCCTGACACTACAGAAGGTTTTGGGAAAAGGTTTTTGTGCAAGTAGAAGCCAAATCAGGATGGAATTTCTAAATTTTATCACTCTTTTTCCAGGCTCACAAATGGTGTGCTTCTTCCCAGCTGCTTTCTAAACTTACAGTGACTTCTTGTGGTTCTGAGTTGTAGGTTAACATCAAATGGGAAAATAAATTTCAGTTGGATGCATACTGCTATCAGTTTTGATTTGCCCAACTCCATGACATTTGTCCTAGAAAGAGCTGAACAGGCAGTCCCTTTATTACAGGACTACCCTGGGGGGTTGTGGTGTGCTTAAGTAATACACACTGTTAACACAACCACAAGAAGACCAAGCCCCATGGCAGAAAAAGCAACATCTAACATTCTTGAACAAATATCCCTCCAGTTCACTTGTACAGAACATCCAGTGAATCAAGGTCCACCCCTTTCTCAGAACATCCATTTAATGACTGCTTCATTTCTAGTGTGTCATGATGTACTTCATCCTTTCTTGCAGGGTGATATTTTTTAGGTCTCTTGTCATTCTCCTCTTGGTTCTTAAAGCTTGGTGTACCATTCCAAAAGTTACTAACACACAGCCTCAGCAACCTTAAACTCAGAAATCTCTCTTTTGTCTAATAGATTGTGCTCCTAATAATAAATTCAAGGACAAAATCTGGCTTTTTCACAATGATGTTTTCTAACCAACTCAAATGGAATCCTGGAATCTCCTAATCCTTTTCCACAGTGCTTTTGTGTGATCTCTTATTCTTCTGCTGTAGTTGTGCATTTGATTTATCTTTAATTACTGTATTTCATCTTTCTCATTCAGACCTCTTTTACAGTTCATTAGGAACAGCTTAAAGACATTGACATAACAGTGGAGGTTTTTTTACTGAAATGTGAATCTGTTCTTGAACAAGAAGTTCTTCACCTAAGTTAGGGAAACAAGGACAAGAAACAATTGAGATAACAAAACAATTAATTTTTAAAGGTGAACATGCTTTCAGCTTCTTTTTCTGCCACAATCTATCCCAGAGAAAGCTTGAATTTTTTTTCCAAAACCAAACAACACTTCAAAACAACCATTCCAAAACATAATCATGGGAAAATCTCTCAATTAAGTCCTTGCTGTTCTCCCACCAGTGAAACAAAGTTACAGACAAATTAAAACAGATACCCATAGAGGAATATACTAAACAACCTTACTACCATGCAGCAGCTTAAAAGGTTGCAAATAGCAAGATTTCATAGAAGTGGTAAGAGGCTGCCAAATTTAGGCTCCTACATCAGAAGATCACAGGATCACAGGATGTCAAGGGTTAGAAGGGACCCAAAGAGATCATCCAAGTCCAACCCCCGTGCCAGAGCAGGCCCATACAATCTAGCTCAGGTCACAGAGAAACACATCCAGCCAGGCCTTGAAAGTCTCCAGAGAAGGAGACTCCACAACCTCTCTGGGAGCCTGTTCCAGTGGTACATGACCCTTACAGTAAAGAAGTTGCTCCTTGTGTTGAGGTGGAACCTCCTGTGCTGCAGCTCACACCCGTTGCTCCATGTCTTATCACATGGTGCAACTGGGCAGAGCCTGTCCCCTCCCTCTTGATACCCATCCCTCAGATATTTATAAACATTTATTAGACCCCCTCTAAGTCTTCTCTTCTCCAAACTAAAAAGCCCCAGGTCATTCAGCCTCTCCTCGTAAGGCACATCCACCAGTCCCCTAATTATCCTCATTGGCCTCCACTGGACCCTCTGCAGCAGATCCCTGACCCTCTTCAACTAGGGAGCCCAAAACTGAACACAGTACTTAAGGTCTCACCAGGGCAGAGTAGAGGGGAAGGAGAACCTCCCTCCATCTGCTGGACACACTCATTTTAATGCACCCCAGGATCTCATTGGCCTTCTTGGCCACCAGGGCACATTGCTGTCCCATGGATAACTTCTTGTCCTCCAGGACTCCCAGGTCTCTCTCCATGGGGTTGCTCTCCAGCAGATCACTTCCCAGCCTGTACTGATGCAGTTTATTATTCCTCCGCAGGACCAGGACACTGGTCAATAGTTCCCAGGAACCTCTTTGTTGCCCTTTTTGAAGACTGGAGGGACATTGGCTTTCCTCCAGTCTTCAGGCACCTCTCCTGTCTGCCAGGATTTGGCAAAAATTATGGAGAGTGACAGAGAGATATCATCAGCCAGCTCTCTTGACACTCTTGGGTGCATCTCATCAGGCCCCATGGACTTGTGAATACCCAATTTGTGTAACTAATCCTTAACCCAGTCATCACTGACCAGTGGGGAGCATTCCCTCCTCCAGGCTTGTGGTGGGGTGGAAGGGTAAGGCCAAGAAGCCTCTTCCCTCCCCCCCTTGTAAAGTAAAGGGAAAGAAAAATTGAAGGGAAAGGAAAAAAAAACTCACAAGCTGAATTAGCAAAGCAGTGGAGCTTTATATTTACAAAGCAATGTAGGATATGCAGGGGAATATATACAAATTTACAGTATTTACAATATATACAAAGATATACAATAAAGTAACACAGAAATGAGAGTAACCCCCCTCGGCAGAGGGGGTTCCCCACCTCCGCTCTCCCCTCTCTTCCCCCCTTTCCCCAGAATGGGATAGAAAGAGAAAGAAAAGAGAGGAAAAAAAAGATGTTAGAAGCAGTTTGTGTTAATTGGAAAGGAGTTAATACAGGCCTGGTATCTTATCTTCAAGGCCGAAGTCTTGGCAGAAAGCCCAGAACAGAAAAGAGCTGCTGCCCAAAGAAGAGGCGGAAGCAAGAGTGACAGAGAAGTGCTGGAAATGCCCATTTCACTCCCAGTTCAGAAGGTGCTTCCTCCCACTTCACCAATGAAATAGTTTAGATTATTCTTTCCGTTTACCAACTGCCATCCACCATATTCCCTTTCTTAAGGGGGCAACGTCAAACGGTCACAAGGCTTCCTCTCCTTCATCCAGGGTCTGGAGTGCATAGAGGAGTTCAGTCTTAGGTGTAAAGACTGAAGCAAAGAAGGCATTCAGCAGCTCTGCCTTCTCTGCATCCTCAGCTACCAGGGCTGCCTCATCATTCAGCAGTGGGTCCACACCTTCCCTATTCTTCCTTTTCCTACTGATATATTTGAAGAAGCCCTTCTTGTTCTCTTTTACTTCCTTTGCCAGTATCAGTTCCAAGAGGACTTTGGCGTTCCTTGTTGCTTTCCTACATGCCCTGAGATTTTTTCTGTAGTTCTCCCAAGTGACAATTATCTTCTTCCATGAATTGTAAGTTCCTCCCTTCCCTGAAATTTCCTTCAGGAGCTCCTTGCTCCTTCATGCAGGTCTCCTACCATGTCTACCCAATTTTCTACTCAAGGGAACACACATAGTTTGGGCTTGGAGGAAGTGGTCTTTTAAAACTAGCCAACTTTCCTGGGCTTCTTTACCCTCCAGCATCTTAGCCCATGGGATTCCTGCGAGTATGTCTCTGAAGATATAAAGCTAGCTCTGCAGAAGTCCAGGGTTGTAATTCTACTTTTCGGTCTGCTTCTACCCTGTGTAATACTGAATTCCACCAGGTTGCGATCACTATCACTAAGGCTGTTCCTGACCTTCATGTCCTCAACCAGTCCTTTATTAGTTAATACAAGGTCCAGCAGTGCACCTCTCCTCTTTGGTTCCTTCACTACCTGCATCAAGAAGTTATCATTGCTACACTGCAAAAGCTTTTTGGACTGACTGTGCCTGGCTGTATGAGCTTCCCAGCAAAGATAGGGGTGCTAAGTGTACCAAATGAAATATCAGCTGAATCTATTGGATTTTGAGATAATTGGAGTGTGTTTTGCCTATAGGCATCATTTGCAGGTACTGCAGTCTGTGTCTAAGTGAGTTTTTAAAGTTAAATGAATCTAACACAGCATAGAAAACTTTACAAAGTTAGATTATTATTTTTTTTAGCAGAGTTCAGATCAACAAGAAAGTCATATCTGGAATAGAAAATGATGGCTAGTGATAACAGTAATAAGCAATGCTACTGGTCCTGTGGAAAGAGAGTACCTCTGCCAATCACAAGAGGAAGAAAATACCTTGAAAAGACTGGAGAGGACTGAGGAGGCGCAGCTTATCAAGTATCAGGGGAGGACTTTCCTATTGTGACTCTAATAGGTGAATCTGAATCACTCCTGGAGGCAATTTCTCATTCATGTAAGTGGCTTCACTATCTGCCCTATGATCATGTGCATAAGATTTATTTATACTAGTGCTGGGGAAGCAGAGCCACACAAGAAGTAGCACTGGAATTTCTCTAACTCTACAGATAGAATAAAATAAATCCTGGTGTTGCAGTGCATCATATGGCAGCTGAGGTCCAGCTTTGCAGTGGGAGATAAAAGAGGAAAGCCAGATTAGCTGCTGTCATTTGCCAGCTGGAGAACTGCAGCATGGAGATCAGTGGTTTCCCCCAGGCTATCTGTGATCGTTTGAGGCTGTGCCTTTAAGAAAGGGACAATGCTGGGACACTCTGGCTAAATATTTTGTAAACAAAGACAGTTCAAAACGAATTTCATTGGTAGATTGGTAGAATGAAGATTTAAGTTTTAGTGCAGTTGGAATTTTTCTCAGTTCCTTTCCTTCTCCCTTTCCAGCTTGCCTGCTTCTGGGCAACTTGCTTGAGTTCTGACCTTGGACAAGATAAGCATTAATCCTGCATGTGCTTGGAGGCCTTTTCCTTAATACCTGCCTTTTCTCTCTCTAACCCTTTTTGGGAAAAAAGGGAGGTAGGGGGAGAGAGCGGCATACAGGGGGGGAACCCTCCTCTGTCCAGAGGAGGGAATTTTGTATTTTTCTTTGCTGTATATTTCTGTATATATATTGTAAATACAGTATATATTGTGTATAAATAACCTGCATTTTCACATTGCTTGTAAATATAGCATCCCTTTTGCTTTTCTGACTGAGTTAGCTGTGGTTTTTTTTCCTCTTTGTGGGGGAGGGAGAGCTAGGCCTTCTCTCTCAACCCACTACACTATCTCATGGACTGGTGAAAGAAGAGGTCACAAGTTCTGCTTTGTCCAGCAGCAAAAAAACCAATCTGAATCTCAATCTGGATTGAGAAGGGACAGTGTAGGTCAAAACCAGCACCTTTTCTTTTCAAGAAATGCATTCTGGATCTGCATCTTGTGCAAATCACAATACATGTTTTTATGTGGCTCAGTTGGTAGCGCATCAGACCCTTAATTAGAAGGTGATGAGTTCAAGCCTGCAGTGGGCAGTAGTGTCCTCCCTACTCTAGTCATGAGGTCTGTGGTGACACGTTGGACTCGATGATCTTTGAGGTCTCTTCCAACCTTAGGAATACTGAAATCTTTCCAAGAAAAACAGCTTCTTAACTCACAATGAGGATCTGACACTGTATTTCTTCTAGATCATTAATTTCATTGCATCATTTACTGATAACCCATTTTTCTGCTATACTACAGTGACAAGAGACAGTTGTCTCAGCAACTGAAATCACTCTTAACTAAAGCTACCGTTCCTTAATATTAAAGTCTTCAAATGACCCCAAGTCTTATCAAATCAGTACAGTTGTATTACAGTATAGGGTCAGAGAAAGCTTTCATGCAAGCTCATTCCAAACCCTATGCCGATCAGAAAAAAAAAAAAAAATTAGCATAAAACACACTTTCCAATTGTTTTCAGTAGGCTGAAAGACCTTTTGCTGAATAAACCAAAGTTTGTACTACCTGTTGTAGTACAGCATGTAACAACATCAAAACTCCATCTCTGTTTACCAGGATACCAGAACTGCCAGTACAGAACAAATAAATCACTTCAGTACAAATTAACTTGCATTCTGCACATATTCTTTCTTTGTGTATTCTAAACAAACAACTTATTGGCAGGAATATACAAGGAGTTAGTTAGATCTATGTGAAAACTGAAGTACATATACTTAGAGGTCAATGTGTATGGTAAGTGTTCATTCTACATTTCCAGTTGAGAGAATAAAAAGGAACAGAAGCATGTGGTGTCCCATATGTGACCATTCCAAATTAACCAGAACATATCAAACATAGTCTTTAACATCAAGTACATGCAGTAACTAATTTATAACTTGGAAAGCATCTTAGAGACATGCAAATAACCATAAACAATAAAATATAAATAAAATAATTGCATCTTTTACAAATAACCAACTCGGGGGAGGGGGAGGAAGTGTTGCTAAAATTGTTTGCATGGGTTTCCTTCTTCACCTTCTCCTCTCTGAGATGGCCATATACATTTTCCTTTAGCAATCTGCCACTTGCAGTAAACATCTATAAATATTGAAGAATATGAAAAGAAAACCTCAAAGACACATTTGGTTTAGAAACTGGTTCAAATTTGGAGATTAAATATCTGCATAAATGAACAAGTGTGCATGCAGATATTGCCAGCAAGTTATTGCAGTGCCTACTCTGGGAATAGGAGATGAGTTATACTTTCATCAACATCTTGCAGAAAGAGGTCAATTTGTAGCTTTTGT
The DNA here is from genome assembly GCA_011125475.1 of Melanerpes aurifrons. Classification (NCBI taxonomy): domain Eukaryota; kingdom Metazoa; phylum Chordata; class Aves; order Piciformes; family Picidae; genus Melanerpes; species Melanerpes aurifrons. Next base: position 8,532,980 of record WWNC01000030.1, on the reverse strand, counting down.
GCTGACTGGAAGCCTGAGGCTGCATTATGGTGAGACTGGGGCTAAGGTAAAGGCTTGTGCCTATGCAGTGACTCCTCACTAGGCAGATGTTTATGCAGCCACAGTGATACATCTTCTGCACTGGATTAAATTCAGAACACAGAGTGAGTGACTATGAATCTGCTTCCAGAATACCATGAAGACTCACCTCCAGAAATTAGTCATTTATTTATTTTCTAAAAACTTCCTATAAACATTTGTTTGTTTGCTTGTTTGAAATATGTATAAATAAAAATATTTAACAAGAATACTCTTCAGGCATAGGTGATAAACCCCAGTAAATAGTTGTGTCAGACTACCATGTTTCTGGGGACTGTTTCAGGTAGCTAAATTGCCTCTTAGAACTTGTTTTTTTTTTTTTCTTCATTTTAGAAGGATAATCTACAGACAGAATTTCATTAATTGCAATCAGTCCTTGTCACTAAACAAGCCTGCTGTTGCTGTACGGACATCTTTTCTGGCACTTTCTTATGCTCATAGTAGCACTAACATCTATGTGGAAAATCCTTAGCCATACACATTAGTACCCAAGAGAAACCATAAACCTGCACTACAAAAATGGTATGAGCATATCAGAAATTAAGAAATGTTATATGTCAAACCCCTTCAGGATTACAGAAAAATTGTTTTGGAAAAGACCTCTAGAGATCTGCAGTGCAGGATACTCAGCTGAAGAAATTCTTTTTGTCATATTCACTCTCGTGCTGAAACTTGCTTTGCTTCTTGTCCCTGCAGTCTGCACCTCAGAGAAATGCCTGTCTCTGCAACCTTCCAAACGACAGGTAAAGGCAGGAATTAGAGTCAGAGACTCATTTAGATTGGAAAAGACCTTATGATTATTGAACCCAACCCCAAACCTAACACTGTGAAGACCATCACTAAATCATGTTACCATGTACCACGTCTACACATCTCTTAGATACCTCCAGGGATGGTGACTCAACCATTCCCCTGGGCAGCCTGTTTCAATGCCTGGCAACCCTTTTGATGACATTTTTCTTAGCCTGCAATCTAAACCTCCCCTGGCACAACATGAAGCCACTTTCTCTTGTTCTATCACTTTTTACTTGGGAATTAGACCAACACTTACTTCACTACAACCTCCTTTCAGGTAGCCATAGAAAACAATAAACCTCCTTTTAAACCCCTGTTTCCCCAAGCTGGACAACATCAGTTCCTTCAGCCACTCGTCATAAGACTTATTCTCTAGACTCTTCACCAGCTTCATAGTCCTGCCCTTCACAGGCTCCAACACCTCAGTATCTTTCTTGTAATGAGGGGCCCGAAATTGAACACAGTATTCAAGGTGTGGCCTCACCAGTGCCAAGTTCAGGGGCACAATCACTTCCCTAACAGCATAATGCCTGGATTACACAGCAGCGTGTCTCCCTCTCTGACACTTCCTCTAATTTTGAATACTGCCCTTTAGGCTATAACTATGAACTCAGATCATCCCTTCCTTCAGCAAAGGTTTTGGTAGTTAATGGCTTGGCAGTTTGTGAGTAACTTATGCTAATTTACCTGGTTATTCCTGAGGTTTATAGCTTGTTACCTGTTGGTTAGCTCCATTGTGAACTCGAGGTGGTCTGTCTATGCCACCTAAGGCAGCTGTTTGGTTTCACATGGATAGTTTGTTCCTCTGTATTACAAGCTCTGATATTTCTAGATCATTACTCTACTGTTCGTTAGCCTTCTGTCAACCTATCATCGACCGAGCAAATGAGCCTCAATCAAATTGGCTTGGAAAAAATACTTTCTGATATTTAGTAAATCACAGTCATATTTTATCATATTTCCAGCCAATAAATCTGATATAAAACTAAATCACTGAGCATGACCATCCGGACAATGATTCTGTGATTTCCTTATCCAGCCCACCCTTTAATTCCATGCTTTTCCAATTTAGTGACCAGGATGCTGTGCTGGACAGTGTCAAATCCACACAAGTCCACATAGATGACATCAGTTGCTCTCCCTTTATCACAGATGCTGTAACTCCATCATAGAAAGACACCAAGTTCATGAGACATAATTTTCTCTTGGTGAAGAGTGAAATTCTGTCTGCACTTTTGCTTTCATAGCCTGACCTTGGCTGCTCAGATAACTTGTTTGCAGTTCTCCCACGTGGCCTGTTCTTGCTTCCAATCCTTACAAACTCTCCTTTTTTGCCCAAGTAAATCCAGTAGTACCTTGTTCATCCAAACTGGCTTCCTGGCACTTTTGCTTGCCTTCTCCCTTCTTGGTATGCACTGATCCTGGGCTTGAAGAAGATGGTCCTTCAATATTGATCAGCTTTCTTGGGCCCCTCATCCCTCTAGGGTTTTATCCCATGACACCCTGCCAAGAAGATCCCTGAAGAGGGTGAAGTCTGTTCTTTTGAGACCACTGAATGACTGACGTTAGGGGTTGGAAGGCACCTCCAAAGATCATCTAGTCCAACCCCCCTGCCAGAACAGGATCACCTAGAGTAGATCACACAGGAACTCATCCAGGCAGGCTTTGAATATCTCCAGAGATGGAAACTCCACAATCCCTGGCCAACCTGCTCCAGTGTTCTATCAGCCTCACAGTGAAAAAAACTTTTCCTCATGTTCACATGAAACTTTCTATGCCTCAACTTCCATTCATTGCCCCTTGTCCTGTCATTGGGCACCACTGAGAAGAGTCTGGCTCCATCCTCTTGGCACTCCCCCTTTATGTATTTATGAACATCAATGAGGTCATCCCTCTGTCTCCTCCTCTCCAGATGGTTCCCTGCTGTGTTGCCCTTCCAACAGATATCCAGGTGGCTGAAATGTCCCATGACAAGCAGGGCTTGTGAACATGAACCTGCTCCTAGCTCTCTTTAGAAAAGGTTTCATCCACTGTGTATTCTTGGTCAGGTAGTCTGCAGCAGCCCCCCACTGTGATGTCACTTTTACCTGCTCTCTGTCACTTCTGGCGACCAGTCACCAGTGGCGTCCCCCAGGGATCAGTGCTGAGCCCCATCCTCTTTAACATCTTCATTGATGATCTGGATGAGGGGGTTGAGTCAGTCATCAGCAAATTTGCAGATGACACCAATTTGGGAGCAGATGTTGGTCAGTTAGAGGGCAGAAGGGCTCTGCAGAGGGACCTTGACCAGCTGGACAGATGGGCAGAGTCCAACAGGATAGCATTCAACAAGTCCAAGTGCCGGGTGCTGCACTTTGGCCACGGCAACCCCATGCAGAGCTACAGGCTGGGATCAGAGTGGCTGGAGAGCTCCCAAACAGAGGGACCTGGGGGTGCTGATTGACAGCTGCCTAAACATGAGCCAGCAGTGTGCCCAGGTGGCCAAGAAGGCCAATGGCATCCTGGCCTGCATTAAGAATAGTGTGGCCAGCAGGAGTAGGGAAGTTATTGTGCCCCTGTACTCTGCATGGGTTAGGCCACACCTTGAGTCCTGTGTCCAGTTCTGGGCCCCTCAGTTTAAGAAGGACATAGAGACACTTGAACATGTCCAGAGAAGGGCAATAGGGCTGGTGAGAGGCCTTGAGCACAAGCCCTATGAGGAGAGGCTGAGGCAGCTGGGATTGTTTAGCCTGGAGAAGAGGAGGCTCAGGGGTGACCTCATTGCCCTCTACAAGTACCTGAAAGGTGGTTGTAGCCAGGAAGGGGTTGGTTTCTTCTCCCAGGCAACCAGCACCAGAACAGGAGGACACAGTCTCAAGCTGCACCAGGGGAAGTTTAGGCTTGAGGTGAGGAGAAAGTTCTTCACTGAGAGAGTCATTAGTCATTGGAATGTGCTGCCCAGGGAGGTGGTGGAGTCACCGTCCCTGGAGGTGTTCAAGAGGAGATTGGATGTGGCACTTGGTGCCATGGTCTAGTCATGAGGTCTGTGGTGACAGGTTGGACTTGATGATCCTCGAGGTCTCTTCCAACCTTAGTGATACTGTGATACTGTGATACTGTTATACTTCTTCTATGCCCAGTTGATGCTTCATGATCTCCAGCTGGTCTTTGATGTGGAGGATAATATCCTCCTCCTCTCCTCCTCTGCCTTTCTTTCCTAAAGAGCTTATACCCATCTAGTCTCACACCCTGGTAATGAGAGCCATCCCACCATGTCTCAGTAATGCCAATGACATCACTACCCTGCAAGCATGTGTGTGTCTGTAGTTTTCCTTGCTTGCTCCCCATGCTCCCTGTGTAAGTGTAGAGGCATCACTGAAGATGATTTACTGACTGAGGTTTCCTTATCCTGCACTTCAGGTGCCCTTTTCACAGCCTGCTGTCAAACTTCAGGCCCAGGGTGCTTATTAGTGTCACTGGCTTTGACATGGGATGGTTTGAGCACCCCATCCCCCAGCAACTCTAGTTTAAAGCCCTCCTTAAACACCTTAAGCTAAAAAAATTTCTCATTTTCATACAAGTATCATTAAATATTCTTCCTAGCAACTAGTAAAACTCTCTGCTATTCAGAGGTGCTCTACTGATGAATTTCAGCACTCCTTTCAAAAGACACACAGTACAAACACTGAACACTACTCATCTCTGCATTATTTCTTCATTATTTTCAGTGTTACTATCTCTGCCCTAAGAAAAGTAACAATACATTTCTGATAACAGTATTAAAAGCACAGATGTTCCCTTCACCCCTAACAGCATTTCAGCCATTCTGAAAAACTGATCTGATAATATACCATCACAGAGAAAGACAAAAAACATATAAAAGAAGGAACAAACTCCTCAAATGAGGCATAGCAGCAGTTTTATTGTATAGTGGATGACATTACTTTTTATTCCAGAGTAGAGTGTAGACAATAAATCTGGAAGCACAAAACAGCTATAACTGAAGACAGATGTTCATTGAAAATCACACTGTAGAGGTTAAAACTCCCTTTGCAGATGTAGCTCTATATTTATCCTGTCCAAATGAGCTAGAATGATAGTGATTCTTCTGAAGCATGTTGCAGATACATGCAGCTTAACGCTCATGGTCTTATCCTGCATGGCACATCCACATCAGTGCTGTTCATAGAGGATATTAAAAAAGTTCCAAAGATGTTCATTGAATAAAGAGCCATGGAGTAAAAAGACAATGTTTGTCTCTGGGGATCTCTCTGTAGTGGCAGCTAATGTCAACAAGCTTGTTCTGTCTGTGAACTTGCAACTCTGTGAAGCTTCACCGTGCTCTGGAAAGGTGGATGACTATAAAGTTTTTGTCCCAAGTCTGGGTTCTTTACTTTGTGTGAAAAGAGCTGATTACCCCTGACAGGGTTGAGATATTTGGTTTATTCCAGTTCTGCGCAGAAAAGGTATCCCCACAAAGCTAGTGCCACAGTCATTGAGAGGTTCACTCATTTATACAATAATAATTAACATATTAATTGTTTATCATGTGTTTATTAGTGACTATAATGCTTATCCTAAAGCTTATTTGTATATAGTTTCTTCCCCTTCATTTAAAGGTGCTGTAGTCTTTACTTTTACTGTGGAGGATCTGTGGGTAAGGGTCTTTGTGTGGATGTAGGTATCCTAATTTTTTTAGGTGTGGTTTAAAGTCTTATAATTAGCTAAGGTACCTAGAGGATATTTTTCCACCCTACCAATCACCACCAAGTATTTGGTTAAATTCATGCCCAGCTGTGGTTTCTGTTCAAATCTATTTTGAACAATAGCTTGACTACACATAGAAAAGCTCAAGAAATGCAGCATAGATGGTTGCTCCATGATGTGCATTGAGAGCTGGCTCGACAACAGAGTGCAGAGTGTTGTGATCAGTGGCACAGAGTCAGCTTGGAAGCTTGTGGCCAGTGGTGTTCCCCAGGGATCAGTACTGGTCCTGTTTTGTTCAATATATTTAGCAACGACCTGGATGAGGGGATTGAGAGTACCCTCAGCAAGTTCACTGATGATACATGTGGTGGTTTAGGCTGGGTGCTGCCGCACAAGCCACACGTGGGATGTCCCAAAAGTGTCCAGCCCAGTGGGTGGGCACAAGAAGCCAGGTATTTCATCCCATGATGCCCTGCTCCCCTATAAAACATCAGCGGGGGGTCCTCTCTTCCTCTTTCTTCCCTCACCACTGCCTAGATAATGGGTTGAGCCCTCTCTCTTGGGCCTGGTGAGACCAGGTCCAAGGCTGGGTTGGGGGGGAGAAAGAGCCCTGGAGGGTTTTGGGTGTAACCCCAGGTGGGGGTGGGATATTCTTGGGTATGTTTTGGGATACCTCTCCCTTTTGTCATGGTGCTTGTGGTTCTCTCTAAAATTTTCATCGTTTTTCCATTTAAACTTTCCACCATTTTTTTGCAATCTGTTTGTCTGAGTCTTTGTTTTGCCCGTGGTGGGAGAATTGGTCTCTCAACCTACCACAATACAAAACTGGTGGGGGGTCACTGACACCCTGTCAGGCTGTGCAGCCATCCAATAAGATTTGAACAGGCTGGAGAGCTGGGTGCAGGCAAACCTCATGAAGGTCAATAAGGACAAGTGCAGGGTCCTGCGTCTGGGGAGGAATAACAGCAGGCACCAGTACAAGTTAGGGGCTGCCCTGCTGGAAAGCAGCTTCATGGAGAATGACCTTGGGATCCTAGTGGACTGACAGCAATGTGACCTTGTACCCAAGAGAGCCAATTGTATCCTGGGGTGCCTCAAGAAAAGTGTCCAGCAGGTCTAGGGAGGTTTTTCTCCCCTCTACTCTGCCCTGGTGAGACCACACCTGAAATACTGTATTCAGTTTTGGGCTCCCCAGTTCAAGAGAGACCAAGACATGATGGAGAGAATCCAACAGGGAGCCATGAGGATGATTAAGGGACTTGAGCATCTCCCCTCTGAAGAGACACCTCTGGCTGTTTAGTCTTGAGAAGAGAAGACTGAGAGGTGTTCTCATCAATGTCTATAAATATCTGAAGGGCAGGGGTGTCAAGTGGCAGGGGCCAATCTCTTTTCAGTGGTGCACAGTAATAAGACAAGAAATAGCAGGTACAAGCTTGAACATAGGAGAGGATAAACTTCTTTACAGTGAGCACTGGGTGATGGAGTACTGGAACAAGCTGCCCAGAGAGGCTGTGGAGTCTCTTTCTCCAGACACATTCAAAACCTGTCTGGATGCATTCCTGTGCTTTGGCAAGGGGGATAGATCCAGTGATCTCTGGAGGTCCCTTCCAACCTCTAATGTACTGTGCTAAACTGGGGAGGTGGTGGAGTCGCCGTCACTGGAGGTGTTCAGGAGGAGACTTGACAGGGTGCTTGGTTACATGGGTTAGTTGATTAGGTGGTGTTGGGTGATAGGTTGGACGTGATGATCTTGAAGGTCTCTTCCAACCTGGTTTATTCTATTCTATTCTATTCTATTCTATTCTGCTTTTAGGGACCCTCCATTCCTGTCACCACAGTTTCAAAATATACCTGTCACAGTTGCCTAATTATGGATACATTTTTAGCTCCCCTCCACATCAGTGTGAAAATTATTTAAGGGGAAGAGTTCTGGGCAAATTATGCTAATATAAAAAACATCATAGCCAACACACAAAGGTGGCGATGTCAGTTCCATCTGGCTAACCTTTTGCAGCTACAGCTGCATCACTGACACATTGTTTCCCTGTCAGTCTGGGGGGATAGCTGATCTTAGGATAGGAATAAACAAAATGGGAAGAAAACTTTCCATCTCTCACCACAAGTCTGAACACTCTCCAAATCATACAGCTCTTCTATAATGTTCCAAATGACTGATATTACTGTCTTTGGTTTCCTCCCATGACCAACAGCCAGGGAATTAGTCTCTAAAAGGAGCCGCAGCCTAGAAAGCACACTCTTTCCTTAGGTGGCATTGATCACGTCTCTCTCATTGTACTCTCTTACCTTTATGTGCAATCTAAGAGATGGGCAAAGAGTAGGAAACATAAATTCTACTCTGATACATAGAAATAGGCAAAATACTTGCTTTCACATTCGAGTAGCACGGACAACTATGTCTGAGCTGCTCTCAGCTTTAGTTCACCTTCTGGAATTAGCAGCCTCTATCATGGCCACCCCACTGCCATAACCATGCAGAGACACCATCCTTATTGCACCAGAAGCTGTGCTTCAAGCAGTACAGTGCATCCAGTCCAGAGAGAAAAACGACATCCAAATACAGACAGACATTATCTGGCTCCACCAGGAACTCAGCCACGGATTCTTCAGTAGTACAAGCCACACAACCTTAGGGAGGCTTGTTCACATCCACTTCTTCACCCATTTTCTGAAGTTAACCTCATGCATTTGTCTTTAACCAGGAAAAGGGAAGCAGTGAACACAACAGGCAGCGTAAAGGTTACTTCCATTTTTACCATCCAGATTTGTAAGAGTTATACTTGTCTACACAAAAGCAGGGGGGAAACAAAGAGAAGAAGGGGATCATCAAGGAATAAAGCTGGGTATAGGAAGAGGGGAGGGAAGGATTCCAAGGAGGTGGCTTATTCAGCACTTGAAACCTAAGTGGAGTACTTTTGTCAATGTGATTTACAGTATTATTTATTAAAAAGCAGCACTTACCATGTACTGAGTACTTACTAAATAATAATTTGTCCTTTTGTTGGCCCATTCACTAATGGCATTTATATAAGGGAAAAAATATTTCTAAACTTGAAATTATACCAGACATGGACAACCCCAGTCCAGCATTCCAATTTTTCTTTATGGTTTGCAGTAATACATACAGCTCCCTGCCCCTCCTGTTTTATTTCATTTCTAAACAAACAATAGGTTTTGTAGACAGGAAGAGAATAATAGCAGTAAAGTGCTTGCTTTTAATTATACAGAAGCTATGTTCTTACCTAGTGTAAAAGCATGAGCCATTGTTCTCAAAATCTGTTTCAATTCCCCAAATGCCTTAATTATAGTTTACGGCATTTATACCAAGAAGAGTCATTGCTTCTCGGAGTCACTTTTGAAAGCTGCTCCTCTAACCTATGACTCCTATAAGCAAAGGAAAAAACCTGCTGTTTCCTTGTACCTAGCTTTAATTATGTATGATGAGAACATCTGTCCCAAAGGAGGGGTAAGATCAGAGTGTACGAGAATGGCCTATCCCTCAAAGGGAAAAAGATTCTGGGGAGGGAATTGGCAGGTCTCGTAGATAGGGCTTTGAACTAGTTTCGAAGGGGGAAGGGGTTGAAACCAGTCCCCCAAGGCTGGGGTCTGGGGGTGATAAGCCAGAGCCAGAGGTGAAACCAGCAGCCCGGCTGAAGTGCATGTACACTAATGCACAGTATCACAGTATCACTTAGGTTGGAAAGGACCTCGGGGATCATCGAGTCCAACCTATCAACACAGATCCCATGCCTAGACCATGGCACCAAGTGCCACGTCCAATCTCCCCTTGAACGCCTCCAGGGTCAATGACTCAACCACCTCCCTGGGCAACCCATTCCAATGCCGAATGACTTGCCCGGTGAAGAACTTCCTCCTGACCTCGAGTCTGAACCTCCCCTGGCGCAGCTTGAGACTGTGTCCCCTTGTTCTGGTGCTGGCTGCCTGGGAGAAGAGGCCAACCCCCTCCTGGCTACAACCACCCTTCAGGTAGTTGTAGAGGGCAATGAGGTCACCCCTGAGCCTCCTCTTCTCCAGGCTAAACAATCCCAGCTCCCTCAGCCTCTCCTCATAGGGCTTGTGTTCAAGGCCTCTCACCAGCCTTGTTGCCCTTCTCTGGACACACTCAAGTGTTTCGATGTCCTTCTTAAACTGAGGGGCCCAGAACTGGACACAGGACTCAAGGTGCGGCCTAACCAAAGCAGAGTACAGGGGCACTATGACCTCCCTGCTCCTGCTGGCCACACTATTCCTAATGCAGGCCAGGATGCCATTGGCCTTCCTGGCCACCTGGGCACACTGCTGGCTCATATTCAGGTGGCTGTCAGTCAGCACACCCAGGTCCCTCTCTGTTTGGGAGCTCTCCAGCCACTCCGACCCCAGCCTGTAGCTCTGCATGGGATTGCCGTAGCCAAAGTGCAGCACTCGGCACTTGGACTTGTTGAATACCATCCCATTGGACTCTGCCCATCTGTCCAGTCGGTCGAGGTCCCTCTGCAGAGCCTTTCTGCCCTCTAACTGACTAACATCTGCCCCTAACTTGGTGTCATCTGCAAACTTGCTGATACTGACTCTACCCCTTCATCCAGATTATCGATGAATATGTTGAAGAGGACAGGGCCCAGCACTGATCCCTGGGGGACACCACTAGTGACTGGCCTCCAGCTGGATGTGGCACCGTTCACTACCACTCTCTGGGCCCGGCCCTCCAGCCAGTTCCTAACCCAGCACAAAGTGTAATGGTCCAATCCACGGGCTGACAGCTTAGTCAGCAGTTTGCTGTGGGGGACGGTGTCAAAGGCCTTGCTGAAGTCTAGGTAGACCACATCCATAGGCCTCCCCACATCCACCAGACGGGTCACCTGATCATAGAAAGAGATCAGGTTGGAGAGGCAGGATCTGCCCTTCCTGAATCCATGTTGGCTGGACCTGAGCCCTTGGCCATCCTTCAGGTGCGCAGTTATTGCCGCCAGGATAATCTGCTCCATCACTTTCCCTGGTACTGAGGTCAGGCTGACCGGCCTGTAGTTTCCAGGTTCCTCCATCCGACCCTTCTTGTGGATGGGGACCATGTTGGCCAGTTTCCAGTCATCTGGGACCTCACCTGTGAGCCAGGACTGGAGGAAAATGATGGAGAGTGGCCTAGCTAGCACATCTGCCAGCTGTCTCAGCACCCTAGGATGGATCCCATCCGGTCCCATGGACTTGTGAATATCCAAGTGGCTCAGCAGGTCCCGAACTAACTCCTCATGGATTTCCGGGGCATTACACTGCTCCCCGACCCCATCGCCCAGCTCCAGAGGCCACTCGTCATGAACTCCTGCCTTGCTGTTAAAAATTGAGGCAAAGAAGGTGTTCAGGACCTCAGCTTTCTCCTCATCCTCAGTCACCGTGTTCCCCTCCAGGTCCACTAGGGAGTGCAGGTTCTTCCTGCCCCTCTTCTTATTGTTAATATATTTATAAAAATGCTTTTTATTGTCTTTGACTGTGGTGGCCAGCTTCAGTTCCAGCTGGGCCTTAGCCTCCTAATTTTATTCCTACATAATCTAACAGCTTCCTTGAACATACCTCGAGAAGCCTTCCTCCTTCCAAAGGTGATACAGCCTCCTCTTCCCCTTAAATCCTCCAGGAGCTGCTTGCTCATCCCGGCCGGTCGCCTTCCCCGCCGGCTTGCCTTCCGGCACGTGGGAACCGCCAATTCCTGTGCCTTCAAGAGCTCCCGTTTGAAGTAGGTCCAACCCTCCTGAACCCCTTGGTTCATGAGGGCTGGTACCAGGGACTTTACAAACAAGTTTCTTAAATAGGCTGAAGTTCGCCCTTCGGAAGTCCAAGGTGAAGGTTCTGTTGGTGGTCCTCCCTATCTCCCTGCATATTGAAAACTTCACAATCTCGTGGTCACTGCACCCTAGGCAGCCTCCCACGATCACGTCTCCCACCAGCCCTTCCCTATTGGAGAACAGCAGGTCAAGCAGAGCCTATCCCCTGGTAGGCTCGCTTAACAGCTGTGTCAGGAAGCAGTCCTCCATTCGCTCCAGGAATCTTCTGGACTGCCTCCTCCCTGCTGAATTAAGTTCCCAGCAGATATCTGGGAGGTTGAAGTCACCAACAAGGACAAGATCTGATGATCTTGAGACGGCCTCCAGCTGCTTGTAGAACAACTCATCAGCCTGCTCATCCTGGTTGGGTGGTCTGTAACAGATTCCAATCAGGATGTCAGACTTGTTAGGTTGTCCTCTGATTTTGACCCACAGGCTCTCAACTACCTCATCTTCCACCTCAAGTTGTGTGGCAGAGATTGACTCTCTAATATACAGAGACACCCCTCCTCCTCTTCTCCCTTGCCTGTCTCTCCTAACGAGCCTGTAACCCCCCATCGTAGCACTCCAATCGTGGGTGCTGTCCCACCAAGTTTCTGAGATGGCGACTACATCATAGTCGCCCTGATGGATTAGGACCTCCAACTCCTCTTGCTTGTTGCCCAGGCTGCGTGCATTGGTGTATATGCATCGCAGCTGGGTTCCTGACTTCTCAACTGACCCTACCTTGCACCCTACTCTTACCTCTGCAGAGGGACCGATTGCCTCACCCACCCCCTTCAGACCTAGTTTAAAGCCCTCCTAATGAGCCCTGCCAACTCCAGTGCCAGGACTCTCTTACCCCTTCTAGATAGATGCACCCCATCAGGACCCAGCAGGTCAGGTGCAGTGAAAGTTGCCCCATGGTCATAGAACCCAAAGTTCTGCCTCTGGCACCATCCCCTGAGCCAATTGTTGATGGTATGGGTTCTCCCATTCCTCTCAGTGTACACCCCTGACACTGAGGGAACTGAGCAGAACACCACTTGAGCTCCTGCCCCATCAATCAATTGTCCAAGGGCCCTGAATTCCTTCTTAATTGCCCTGGTGCCCTTCCTGTCAATCTCATCCAGCCTGTATTAGCAGCAGAGGGTAATAGTCAGTGGGCTGGATTAATTTAGGGATTCTCTCCACAATGTCCCTAACCCCTGCCCCTGGTAGGGAGCAGACCTCCCTGTGGGATGGGTCAGGACGACATATGGGTCCCTCAGTACCCCCCAGGAGAGAGTCCCCTACAACTATAACCCTTCTCCTTTTCTTTGTGGAGCTGGTTGTTATAGCTGGTGGGGACCGCTTGGGCTTAGGCTTCCCCCCAGAGCTGGTCGTTACAGCTGGTGGGGTCCGCTTGGCCTTAGGCTCCCCTCTGGATGGCTGCTCCTCAGCCTCAGCCCTCTCTTCCTTACTGCCCTTAGCCTGCAGGGCCTCATACTTATTATGCAAGGGCAGCGGAAGAGGAGGAGAGGGTCGGGGTGGATTTCTCTTGCCACCCCTGGCAGGGACCTGTATCCATCCCTCTCCTCCTCCAGGAACCCTTCCCTCAGCAGGGGAGATCTGCAGAGCCTTCTCCCACAAGTCTAACTCCCTTTCACTTTCCCTTATGGTCCTTAGCCTAGCTACCTCCTCCTTCAGCTCGGCCACTTCATCCTTCAGCTCTGCCACCATGCTGAGGAGAAAATTCACCTGCTCACACCGGACACAGGTGTCCTCTCCCTCCCCCTCTATTCCAAGTGCCAGGCTGAAGCACTCTCTGCAGCTGGCAGCCTGGACTCCAGCATGCTGGTAAAACAGCTCTGTCTGGGCAGATGCTGCTTTTTTACCCCTCGTCCGAGTGACGACCATGATGCAACGTTTAAGGTTTGGGTTTTCTGTTTGGGCTTTTATTTTTTTTTTTGTCCCCCAGCTGCTAGACTAGCTACCGAGCCAACATGGCGCCGCGCGCACAGCCCGGGCGGCTTTTAAAACTGCCGCGGCTGACGTCAGGCTCCCGTGACCCGTGCAGGCTCTCGTGAGCACGATCCTGCCGGCTCCTCCCCCTACCAGCAGTCCTCCCGATCCGCGAAGCCCCGAAAGGAAAGCAAAAGAAAAACCCCGAGAAACTCACAGCTTAAGTGGAGCGGTTCCGGACGAGCGGTCCCGATCAGCTACCGAGCCAAAATGGCATGGGCAACAAACAAGAGGAGCTGGAAGCCTTGCTGCAGCAGGAAAGTTATGATGTAGTTGCCATCACAGAGACGTGGTGGGACAACTCACATGACTGGAGCGCTGCAATTGATGGCTACAGATGCTTCAGGAGAGACAGGCACGGAAGAAGGGGTGGAGGGGTGGCCCTTTACATCAGGGAGGCACTAGATGCCATTGAGACGGAGATTAGGGACGATCGGGTTGAGTGCCTGTGGGTAAGAATTAGAGGGAAGGCCAACAGGGCTGACATCCTGGTTGGAGTCTGTTATAGACCACCCAACCAGGAGGAGGATGTTGATGAGTCATTCTATAGGCAGCTTAAGGCTGTCTCAAGATCGCCTGACCTTGTTCTCATGGGTGACTTCAACTTGCCTGATATCTGCTGGGATCTTAACATAGCAGAGAAGTGGCAATCTAGGAGGTTCTTAGAATGCATGGAGGACAGCTTCTTATCCCAGGTGCTGCGAGAGCCTACCAGGGGCAAGGCTATGCTTGACCTCCTCTTCACCAATAGGGAAGGGTTGGTGGGTGATGTGGTGGTCGGAGGGTGCTTAGGGGCCAGTGACCATGAGATAATTGAATTCTCATTATTTGGTCAAACTAAGAGGGGTAGCAAGAAGACCTCCACTCTGGACTTCCGGAGGGCAGACTTCAGGCTGCTCAAGGAACTAATTCAGAGGGTTCCTTGGGATGAAGCCCTTAAAAACAAAGGGGTTCAGGAGAGCTGGTCCTACTTCAAGGAAGAACTGTTGAAGGCTCAGGGACAGGCTGTGCCAATGTGCCGGAAGATGAGCCGCCGGGGCAGACGGCCAGCCTGGATGGTTAAAGAACTTTTAATGGAACTAAGGGAAAAAAAGAGGGTGTATCACCTTTGGAAGAGAGGGGAGGCAACCCGTGAAAAATTTAAGGATGTTGCTAGGTCTTGCAGGAAGAAAATTAGGGAGACAAAAGCACATTTGGAGCTTAGTCTGGCCTCTGCTGTGAAGGACAACAAAAAGTCCTTCTATAAATACATTAATAGCAAGAGGAAGGGCAGAGACAACCTCCACTCCTTGGTGGACATGGAGGGGAACGTTGTGATAAGGGATGAGGAAAAGGCAGAGATACTTAACACCTTCTTTGCCTCAATTTTTACTAGCAGGACAGAATGTCTTCCAGACAGCTGGCCTCCAGAGCTGGCAGAAGGAGCCAGGGAGCAGCATAGTTTTCCACTGTTCCAAAATGGGGTAGTTGGTGATCTACTCAGCCGCCTGGATCCCCACAAGTCCATGGGACCAGATGGGATCCATCCTAGGGTGCTGAGGGAGCTGGCAGAGGAGCTGGCCAAGCCGCTCTCCATCATTTTTCAGCAGTCCTGGCTCACTGGAGAGGTCCCAGAGGACTGGAAGCTGGCCAACGTGGTGCCCATCCACAAGAAGGGCCGGTTGGATGAGCCAGGGAATTACAGGCCTGTCAGCCTGACCTCAGTGCCAGGCAAGATCATGGAACAGGTCATCCTGAGTGCATTAACACAGCACTTAGAGGATGGCCAAGGGATCAGGCTCAGCCAACATGGATTTAGGAAGGGCAGGTCCTGCCTGACCAACCTGATCTCCTTCTACGAGCAGGTGATCCGCCTGGTGGATGTGGGGAGGCCTGTGGATGTAGTTTACTTGGACTTCAGCAAGGCCTTTGACACCGTCCCCCATAGCAAACTGCTGGCCAAGCTGTCAGCCCATGGCTTGGACAGCAGCACTCTGAGCTGGGTTAGGAACTGGCTGGATGGCCGAACCCAGAGAGTGGTGGTGAATGGTGTCACATCCAGCTGGCAGCCAGTCAGTAGTGGAGTCCCCCAGGGATCAGTGCTGGGCCCCATCCTCTTTAACATCTTTATTGATGATCTTGATGAGGGCATTGAGTCTATCATCAGTAAATTTGCTGATGACACCAATCTGGGGGCAGGAGTTGATCTGCTAGAGGGCAGAGAGGCTTTGCAGAGAGACCTCGACAGGCTGGACAGATGGGCAGAGTCCAACGGCATGAGATTTAACACATCCAAGTGCCGGGTTCTGCACATCGGCCACATCAACCCCATGCAGTGCTACAGGCTGGGGTCAGAGTGGCTGGAGAGCAGCCAGGCAGAGAGGGACCTGAGGGTGCTGGTTGATGGTAAGATGAACATGAACCTGCAGTGTGCCCAGGTGGCCAGGAGGGCCAATGGCATCCTGGCCTGCATTAAGAACAGTGTGGCCAGCAGGAGCAGGGAGGTCATTCTGCCCCTGTACACTGCACTGGTTAGGCCACACCTCGAGTACTGTGTCCAGTTCTGGGCCCCTCAGTTTAGGAAGGATGTTGACTTGCTGGAACGAGTCCAGAGAAGGGCAACGAAGTTAGTGAGGGGCTTGGAACACAAGCCCTATGAGGAGAGGCTGAGGGAGCTGGGGCTGCTTAGCCTGGAGAGGAGGAGACTCAGGGGTGACCTCATTACTCTCTACAACTACCTGAAGGGGGGTTGTAAACAGGTAGAGGCTGGTCTCTTCTCCCAGGCAGCCAGTACCGGAACAAGAGAACACAGTCTCAGGCTGTGCCGGGGGAAGTTCAGGCTGGAGGTCAGGAGGAAGTTTTACACAGAGAGAGTGATTGCCCATTGGAATGGACTGCGCGGGGAGGTGGTGGAGTCGCCGTCACTGGAGGTGTTCAGGAGGAGACTTGACAGGGTGCTTGGTTACATGGGTTAGTTGATTAGGTGATGTTGGGTGATAGGTTGGACGCGATGATCTTGAAGGTCTCTTCCAACCTGGTCTATTCTATTCTATTCTATTCTATTCTATTCTATTCTATTCTATTCTATTCTATTCTATTCTATTCATATGAAATCTCATGGAAACATTACCAGCCTTTTCCCACAGAAGTTGCCTGGATTCTAATATTTGTTCTATTTTCTATGAACAAAGAAGTATTTGACCAAACAGTGCCACCATGCTCCAAGGCACCATGACCCATAAGAAGACACAAACAAAGGGTTCACAAATCCTTCCATACTGTGTACATAATGTGTGGGAGAAGGTAGTGTATGAAAGACTGGCCAAGAGAGATCAGGCAACTTGACCCCAGGTGCAGCAAATACTAATTTTATGCATCTTCCCTGTTGAAATCTAAAGATGGGGTGAATTTTACCAGGAATGCTACTAGCCTAGAGAGGTAACTGTGCTTTCTCTGATGCTTTTAAATGCAGGAGCGATCTGTGGCAGAGTTCCACCAAACAGTCCCATATGGAGCTGTACATCAGCCACACTATGACTGTCAACAGCTCTTTCAACTTTGCTGGTAAAGAACATAGTATAAGGTCAACACACTCTCTCCCTCTCTTACTTTGTCTCAGATTGTAATGCTTCTTCCATGTGCAAGGAGTTAAGTAGCAGGGCTTCACTTCAGTGTATGGTGTAACATGGCACATGTGACAGCAACATTTGCTCTGTGTGTCACACAAAGTGTTCAGGGCTCTGGAATTGTAGAAACAAGTGAGCAGAGCTGAGCATGATCGTTCTTGCTGGTGCTGCAGCAGGCTAGAAGCAATCCCTGCTGTCTCCACAGCTGTGGAGGAATTGACGGTGAAGCAAACTACTCAAACAAACTAGATTTTCAAGAGCTATATGCACCCATACTCCAATGAGCCTTAACAATCTCACCAAAAGAGTGTGACAGATTAACTGGCTGTGGGCAGCATGTGATTTCCGAAAGTTCATAACCCCATCCAATTAAAAACACCATTTCTCTAGGTTCCAAAGGCAAGGCCCCTCAGTGAAGCTGATTTCTAGCCTTTTATTCTGGTTGATTATTACAAGGACCTAGGAACAAATGCAAGAAGTTTTCATCACTCTCATTGGAACCAGAGAAGGGCAAGCTGTGATGAGACTTTCAAAAGAGTCACCCAGACAAATTACAAAAGTTGGTTTGGGGAGGTGATAGAGAAGCAGACTAGCAGCAAAGAGTGAGTCTGATGTCAGGACACTTTTATTAGACCAGGCCACTGTCAATCCTGTCAAAATACTACCTCTACTGTCATGACACAAAACACTGGAACTACATCTTAAGTGCAAAACAAGCACTGCCTCAGCTGGGAAGTTTTCTGTGTGGTGGGTTGAAGTTTCCCCTCAGCATTAACTATGTCAGACCAACTCAGTTAGAAGCAAAATGGAAGCTGTATTTGCAAGCAAAACTGCACTCTGCAATGAATATGTACAAAAAAATACAGTATTTACAATATTATACAGATGTTTACAATTAGCAAACAACACTAAATGCCCCCTGGTCAGAGACCAGGGAAGCCACTCCACTGCCCTGCTCCAACCCCCTGTCCCAAGAGAGAAAAGGGGCAGAGAGAAAAGCAATGGGTTAGACCTAACTAAACAATGCATCCAAACCAAGGTCAGCCAGAAGCAGATTAGTCTTTCCCTAATAAAGCAAAGCAGAGAAAAGAAGAGGGAATTGTTTAGGTACAGCCTGCTTTATGGCAGATATTTCATCCAATGAATTTGTTTAAAATAATCTTTTGTTTTCCTTGGTACATACAATGGTGATTAATTTGTATTTTTCTACTTTTCTGCTCAAAATCTGTAACTGAATTTTAATGGCATATCCTAAAACCACATTCTGCAAATAAACTGAAAGGTAAGGTGTATTCATTAAATTTGCATGTGGGTAGAAATCCAAAAGTTCTGCCACTTTTGTATGAAGTACCAGGCCACACAATCCAAACACGGTGGGAAAACACAACCTTGCCAATATTCTCTTGGATACACAAGGCCATAAGCAGCCTCTGCAGCATCATCATGGGGACAAGCTCCCACAGCAGGACATAAAGGTATTGCTCCTCAGGCTTGCTTATAGCTTAGCCTAGGATGGATGTTGCTGGGCTGCACCTACTGTATTGGTGGTTGTTAACAAGACAAAAACCTGATACATTCTGCAGGCTCCAAGAAACTCCTGCTGGAAATCATTGTCCTCCTACAGTCCTAGCTTGTAGGACACCTTTGATCCCAACACAATTGTCACAGGCCCAGCAGTGATGAGAAAGCTGAGGGGGGCTGTTCCTCACTGTAGACTATCTGCCTCACTCCCAGGACCTGGGAACAAGAATGGACAGTCTTCATTAGAAACACATTTGAATGTAGTGGACAACATATTGCAGACATGTGACCTCATGCTTTCCTTTACTCATTCTCAGTAAAATGTGCTTTTTCAACATTTTTGGATTGCACACTTTCTTACTTCTAATTGCTCCTTTTTTTAACTCCAGGGGACTCTCCAGTTTGTTTCTGGATTCCTTAAAGGAGAACTCATCAGTGCTGAGTACAGGACAATAACTGCCATCCCTGCTGCAGACAGAGAACTGACCTACTGTTAATTGCCCTAAGTACTGCTGGCATATTAGGAGGGGAAATCAGGCCCTGTGCTTTACCATGGACCACATTCTCATCAGGTATGCCCCTCAAAAATGGAACCAGAGAGAAACAATGGACAGTAAAAGGGAAAGCTATAGAGAAAGGGTGCAGCACTTTGTGATTAAAAGGGAATGAGAGCATTAAAATGGGAGACAGATAAGCCCAGACCCAGAATAGCCATGTCTGCCAGAACAGAGGGCAGCGAGGAGCTGTCCTGCTTAGTATAAGGAAAAGGCAGATAAAACTACAGTTCTCCATTTATCAAGATCTCAAACCCACCCAATTTAATGCTTGGGGCTTGAAGTTTGGAGGCCTTTTTTTACATTCCTCCCTGACGACACTGAATTAAACACCATGCTTATGCCATCCCTACCATCCATACGGAAAGGAAATTATTCTGGTGGGACATTTTGACCATGTTGCATTTGACAACATAAAATGTCAGAAAGAGAGTACAAAATGCCTGCCTGCATAGAGAAGTACCTGGGCAGAAGCAGAATGCAAAGCAACAGATTCAAAGTAGGGAGGTAGGAGAGTTACCAGCAAAATGAAAACCCACATATTGTTTAAAGATTATGCTGACAGAGCACAGAGAGAAGTGAAAATCTCATGAACATTCAGAGAAAGAAGAATAGGACAGGACCACAAGATAAAGAAACAATCAGCTTGAGATACAGGTAGAATATTCAGTAGAGAAAAAAGGCCCACACAATAGAAATCTTACTGAGGATGGCAAGTGCTAGGCACTAAGGAAGTCTGGATACCTAAGCACTTCTGCTGCATATGTCTATATGGAAGGTGAGCTTCTCTGAGAGTTTGGGTACTTGAGTGTTAAACCATACATTCCCTGCCCTTACAATCAAGACTACTAGTATAGAAAAGCTCCAATCGATGCCACTAACCCTGACAAGAATAAAACATTTCCTTTCCTGTAATTTGTGAGCAACAATGTTGAGGAGAGTCCTACCTGTGAATCTCTTGCACTCTTGGTTTGTGTGGGAGTCTCATGATCACGTCATTTCCATTTTTAGGGTTTCTGTATCTTCTGCATGTCATGCTGTTGCTCAATGATTGTCAGTGTGCAGCTTTGTCAGGAAATAATACTGTTTATTATCTGAGAGACTTTTCAAGCTCTTCATACTTCATAAGCTTCTAGTACACTAGAGATGAAGGAAAAGGGAATAACATGAGAAAAAGTAAAGACAGTTGCTCAACATTACATTTAGTTAGTAGATGAACTTGTTAAAAAAATTTTAGGGCCACTAAGAAAAGTAGAAAAGGATTTTCCAAACACATACCTAATTTCTATTCTGTAACAGGGGGCAGTTCAATTCCATATGGAAACAACAGAACAGCTCTTGGAGAAGCAGAGTAATAAAGTGAAAATTTAACCATGCTAGGCCATAAACTATACCATAAATTAACAACTATAATATAGACTGGTGTAGAGTGACAGGTGTTGTATGAGGACAGGGATTAGACAGTTTCTACAGTCTCTCAGATAAAGCTTTCCAAAATCCTGCTTTTAATAAGGCTCAGGTATGGGTACTCAGGTGAAAATCTTTTTGTTTTGTTTTGGCATTGTTTGGGTTTTTTTTATGCTGGGTACAAGTGAAGCCATCCTAGGAGGCTGATGCACTCAAACCTTATGGTGGATCTCTGAACTATAGTAATTGTCAAATGCCAAAATGATTGGAAAGAAGTAACACAGCTGTTTAAACATGCTTGCTTAACTACAGTTTCCGTGATGTAAGCAAAAGCATGGCTTTACCTGTTATGGCATCACTTTCAGCACTGCTTCTGAAATGTTTCTTCACAGCCCAATAGACTTCTCTTTTTTTTTACTACATTTAAGACTAAATATGGTGAGATGCTGTATCAGGATCTCTGGCATATCTCAAGTTGTGTAATACTTTGCACTTAACCTCAAAAGGAGCCCTCAAACTATTTTGGCTTTTAGCAGTTTTTCAAGAAAAGCCTCCCATCATTGCGCAAAGACAACAGAAGAGAGACACCACTTCTTTCACAGCTTTATTCCAATAGTGTTAAAAACACATATACCTCTCCTCTAGCCTGAAATTCTGATTTGACTTTAGCCTGTTAGTTCCCTGGCAAGCTCTGATTTTCTACACAAAAATCGCTCTTCTGCTACTTGTGTTTTAATGTCACTTGTGAGGAGGGGACAATTGAGATCTCTTGAATGTTTTCCAGGTTTGATTGCACAGTCACTGTTGAACACAATGATCTGAATTAATGTTTAAAGTGATGTTCCTTTTGGAAATCAGCAGTCAGAGTGAGAGGCACTGCAATTAAGTTTTCCTTCCTTCTCTGGAGGAAGGAAATATTTTATAATGAGCTAAGGTCACACCTTCTGAAAGAGCAGATGTAAAAAGCAACCCAACAGAGCTCAGCCTTTCTAAAATTCATACCTGCAAGCTAATCAAACATTTCCAAACAGTGCTGCAAAGGAAAGGCCCAATTTCAAAGCAATGTTTGCTTCTCCCTTCCCATCCCCCTGATTGCTATACCATTATCTCTTTTCTGCAATGTTTCCTGTGGTCATGGACAAATGCTGTATTCCAGTATTGAATTTTCACATCATATCTTCATTTTGCAACTGTATCTATCTCTTAAGACAACATTAGATCCACCTGCTGTGGCATCATCCGTATCTTCGTATTTTCCAGGCTGCAGTTCCCACACTCTGCAAGTCAGACCACTACTCCTTGTCCATACATCCACAGCATTGCACCAAATCAGTGCCAACCTGTTTGTCCTCAAATAGCTTCCTGAATAATCCTGATAGCTCTTTCTGTACAGCAGTTTTTTGCTTCTGGTTTTGCAACCATTGTGCCTAACACTGTGTTAACTGTTCTCCAGTGAGTTTGTGTTCTCCTTCAGTTGCAGCAAATGATACAGAATAGTTTTAACAGCAAATTATATGGAACACACTAAAATTATCTGTATTTATGATAACTTACCTTAGAAACTACTTTTGTCAGTTAGGCAATTCTTAGTGCCTAAATATTGCAGTGTTGAACAGCAATGGTATAAGATCAAAATCATTACTAAGAGTATTATGCTTCCATAGCTGCCTTCATCAACCAAAGACATAATCCCAGGAATTAAATTATTTTTGACAAGTCTTGCTTTGCATAAAACTATATTGACTGACATTAATTTGTTCATGCTCTTTATTTCTCTTCTAACTGAAATTTATATCAATTTTTTCACTACTTCGCTCAGGAGTGATGTCAGGGCAACTGGTCTATAATTTCATTGGTCATCTTGTCTACCTACTACTAGTTAGCTTTCAGTCTTCACATAGTTTATCAGTGTTCCGAGTATGTTAATAATTATTTTTTTTAATACTATCATTAAACATTTGGCTTTCAGTGAGGGAGGGGGAGTTCTTTCTTTCTTCTGAGATCATCGGAGTAAATTACTTAGACTGCTGATTTGAGATCCCATTTGATTTATCCTTGGTTTCCAACAGAGTAGGCAGCATTTCATGCTGCTCCTTCCAAAAACAGAAGATAGAAATAACTGGAATGCTTTTACCTCTCCTACATTAAAATATCTTTGCCACTTTTATGTAGGAACTTGCTGTCCTTTCATGACCCAAACTGCCTTGGTCTGGCTGAGCATGAAATTTCTTCTGATGATCCTTGCATCCTTCATAAGCTTTTTTAACCCTCAAAATATCCCACTTGGACAATATTGTTTATTTTCCTTCCTCTCCCATACATTTTTAACCTTCTGTTTTATCTTCATCTACAGCCCTCACTCATTACCTTTAAGAAAGACTTACATATCCTACATCCTCTCCCCACACTGGTACTGATCTCCAGTCCTGAATGGATCTTTAAACTTGCCTTACTCTTTTTCATCTTACCTGCTAATAGGAATATACTTTTCATGCAGAATTATTGTATGTGCTTTTCTCATTTTCTCTCCTCACTCTCTCACACATGCACAGCTGCAGGTCCCTTATATCTCCTCTGGCATTTCCTTGCTCTTTCTCCCCCTTCATTCAAAGACTCAGTATCAGCCCTATGTATGGTATCAGCCTCTCACTCACTCTCCTTGTTGTTTCATTCACACTCTCTGCCACCCCACACAGATGTGTTGTTGAAGGAAGATGTTGTTTCTACATGCAGCAAATCCTGAGTTTGGGGTGCTCCTCTGCTGACCTCACAGAACACAGTAAGGCTGGAAGCCCAGTGTCTTTGCAAGCACTTAGCAGTTGATATGAAAGAGCTATTCCAAAACTGACTTGAGGAAACACAAAATGGCTCAACTTAATTTTACTGGCCTTGATGTTATTGCTTTATGAAATGAATTATTTTAGAAGTTCTCTGTGTTTTTTCAAAGTTTAGGAATGAGGTGTGGAATGTTGGTGTTTCCAAAAGTGAAGGTTTATGAGACACTGTGGAAGAACATGACAAATGGCACCTAAAGATAGTCTGTGGAGATATAAATATCACATTTGGAGGCTTTTTCTTTAAACGATTCCCAACACTGACTTACAGATATATATCTCAAGGCTTTGATTGCTGCTGTGGAGACACATCTTGGTGATGAAACCACTATAAAATATGTATGTACAATTTTTAAATCTAGATTTTAAACTTCCTAGTATAGAAAATCCATGTTCTCAGAGGATTCTGCATTAAGCCTTATGACTTGCTTGATGTAACCCATCTGAACTCTTGGCTGACTTTGGGCTTGGCTCTCAGTCCTGTAAGGACTGTGAAGCCCTTTCAAGAAAGTTCATGCCCATGTACATAAAGAAAGGACACTGGCAAATCAGGTGTTTTGAGAGATCTTGTAAGTAATTAAAAATCATAAGTATTTCTTTCTGCTTTTCTTGGATGTTTCTTGGAAAATACCAACTTTCCAGCAGCTTTGGCTCACCACCAAAATTCATATTCCCAAAATCCCATTCCTAGCAACTAGGTTTTTCTAATTTTTTATCTCTGGATCTGCTTATCTCTGCCTTCTTGGTAAGTGCCAACTGTGATTACTATCTCAATGCAGCTCTTACAGACTGCATGGCAGAGAAACAGAAAAGTAATTCATACAGACAGAGTAAAGGCTGGGGTCTTATTCCTTTAGGAGCAGTGATTAAGATCACCAAAACCACCCTGTTCAAATGCCTCAAGGAACTGATCTGTTCTGTTGGTTGGTACTTAGAAAGCCTGTTTGCTCAAATGTTAAGAAAAAGTGGTAATTCTGCTTTCCAAAAGGAAGTACATAAGCTGTTATGACCCATGCAGGGTCATCACTGCTGACCAATGCAGTATTTCTGTTATAGGCCTGTGCCAGTAAAATACCACTAACAGTGGCTTGTAGCAAGAGTCACAAGGCTTTCAGCTGGGGCCACCAGAGCATGTAAAGCTGCAATATGGATGAGAGTAAGATAGTTATTCTGGCTGTGACTTGCAAGTGCATTCTGCAGTACACAATCCTGTCTGAAGTTTATCCTAGAAGGTGATGTTCATCTCCACACAAACCACAGGTTACTGGTCACTTTGCAGAGCCTCTGGCTTACACAGTGGTGGTGCCTTGTGATGCAGTAGCACACAGAGACAGCTGACTTGTTTATTTTGACCCAGCTGCAGAAACAGACACAGATGATGTTGTGACTGATCCCTTTGCCCTAAGGAAAATTCACCAAATCCTCATTATCTTGGGTGTATGCTGAGCCCAGGGACCTCCCAACACAGACATGGAAAAGCAGTGTATTGCTTGCAGATGACCTCCCTTGGAGACATCAGCAGGCTTCATCTTTAGTTTTTCAGCAGAGACAAAACCATGTGAAGGGCAGGCCTCTGTGTTAGAGAACAGGTTTTACATCAATAAGTACACCCGAGAGCTGATATTCTGACTGCCTTGCTAAAAGCACAGAGAGGGAAGAAATTGCAAAGACCTGTTCAAGTGTTTATAAAAAGCAAGTGGCAGTACTGAAAGGCACTGGGTCTGCTGTAGAACAAGCAGTGAAGCCCCCTTCTGTCACCAGAACCCATGGTAAATCCAGCCCCAGGATCTTAGGTGCATCTGCAGGGTCCATCTTTTACAGGTTTTTCTATGAATCTGAGCACTACAATGGTATTGCAGAGCTGCTGGAGATCCTGGGAAAGTAAGAGTGCTTTTAAAAAGGCCCAGAGAGCCCACGGTGAGTGGTTCGTGAGGTAGCAGTGCCCTCCTTCAGCAGTTCTTGCAGGTGCCATCTCTTCCAGAAGATCTCAGTTTAACAAAGCACATGATGAGAGTGCTCTCCAGCCTCCTGATAAATGCAGTGGTAGCCTTCACCTCCTCAGATCTCCCCTTTCACTGAGGAGAGGCTTTGTCACTCTCTACAACTACCTGAAAGGAGGCTGGAGTCGGTTGGGTGTTGGTCTCTTCTCCCTAGTAACAAGTGATAGAATGGAAGGAAATGGCCTCAAGTTGCACAGAGAAGTTTAGGTTGGCTATTGGAAGAAACTTCCTCACTGAAAGAGTTCTCAAAGACTAGAACAGGCTCCCCAGGGAGACAGTTGGATCCTCATCTCTGAAAGTATTTCAAAGAGACAGAGCTGTGTTGCTGAACACCATAATTTATCACCAGCCTTCACAGAGTTAGACAATGGTTGGACTTGATGATCTTAAAGGTCTTTTCCAACCCAAACAGTTCTATGGTTTGGGGACTTCACAAAGTCTCAGATCACTTCTTCTCTGATTACAAAAACTCTAAGGTAATTTTTTGAATAAATGTGTGAGAAAGGAGCTCACTGCTAAATTTTAAATACAACCGGTTTATCATAAAATAAAGGTAAAACAGCACTGGGCGCATAGCAGGCTTGCTAGAGGCATACCATAACAACACCAGTTGAACTTACATAGACTTTAAACATACATATTCATACCTTTCTCCAGTACACTCCCACCCTTCTCCATCAGGGCTGGGACAAAACCTGCACTTTTGACCTGACCAGTCTTCAGACATGTCAGCACCTCACCTTTCTCTCCCAATACACAAGGATCAAACCCCACACAATAAAGACCACGAGCAACCAATCGGCCCAAAGATCAAAGGTCACAGTCCCCAGCAATTCCCCTTGTGAAAGTCAAATATTAAAAACAATTTCTCATAATCCCTCCCCTTCTTTCTACTACATTTGGCTTGAGCCATAATAACCTAAGAAATCCTCCCAAGAGGATCCATTTTTTTTCCACCCGTTTCAAATGTGGGGCCAGAACAGTTACATAAACTGGCAACAATTCTGTAACAAACAGAAAGATTCTAATTTCAACTTCCTGGTAAAAGGAATGGGATAACAACTGATGTTCCTTGCCTGAAACTATTTCCTCTTTTACTTTAATAGGTACCATACACAGTGAGCGGGTATGGTATACATACCAATGTCTGGGTGACAACTTTCTCCCTCCGAGTGGTTAATCCTGGGAATTAGGAGTCCAGTTTGACTTGCAACTCCCCTCACATGGCCTATGGGGTTGCTGCCCACAGCCATGGTTCCAGATCTTCTTCGTGGCAATTACAGAGGTCTACCCAGTCTTGCCTTCTTCAGTCCCCAACAGTGCTCTGCTCAGACCATGTCCCCTTCCCTTGTCCAGGGAGGTTGTACCAATTTCGAACCCCAATCAGTTTCTAGTTTGTGATGTTTACAGGCAAGGACCATTACCACTCCTAATCTGATACTGGAACTCAAATCATGACCATCTTTATGTCCTCCATTTGGGGTACCACAGTCCATTCAGTGGGTGGATCCACGGGTCCTTTAACTCTGGTTGCATGTGTCCATCCTTTCTCAGCCATCCGTATTGCAGTGTCTGTGGTCTCACTAGCTGAACACAGTTTTTGGTGCATTAATACGAAGAACACAGATGAATAAAAAAACAACCTGGAGAGAAAACTACAAAACGGAGTTAAACACAAGCTCCATTGACCTTTGGTCGTGCAACTGGAATCTGACTGAAATCCTTTCATGGTGTTCGGTCCACTGCATCAGCTCCAGCGGCAGCCCACTTAGCTCCTGCACTGACAGCGGCTGCAACTGCCGTTCACTTCAGTGCCTCACAGCATGGGGGCCAGGTCAGGCTGTCCACCCAGCGTGTCAGACTGACCATGGCACCCTTGGCCCAGAGCGAACCATAAAACTCCTGCACCAGCTCCCACTGCCACTGCTTCAGGCCTCCACCAGTGCCATGGCCATGGGCCGCAGACCCTCCTGTATGCCCAGCCCGCCCCCAGCCAGGTGGTCACCCTGGATCTGCTCCAGGCTGATGCCATAGCACACCCAGGCCCGGCTCCCATCCTGCCCGGAGCTGTCTCACTCCAGCATGGCCACACAGGTGGCACAGGCAGCCAACAGCCAGGCCACCACCTCCTCCTCCTTAAAGCCTGGTGACACCTGCGCATCCAGGTCACCGGAAGATGCCCCACTCCACTGGAGAGAAGCAGGCAGAGGAGACCAGTATCACAGTATCACTTAGGTTGGAAAGGACCTCGGGGATCATCGAGTCCAACCTATCAACACAGACCCCATGCCTAGACCATGGCACCAAGTGCCACGTCCAATCTCCCCTTGAACGCCTCCAGGGTCGATGACTCAACCACCTCCCCGGGCAACCCGTTCCAATGCCGAATGACTCGCTCGGTGAAGAACTTCCTCCTCACCTCGAGTCTGAACTTCCCCTGGCGCAGCCTGAGACTGTGTCCCCTCGTTCTGGTGCTGGTTGCCTGGGAGAAGAGGCCAACCCCCTCCTGGCTACAACCACCCTTCAGGTAGCTGTAGAGGGCAATGAGGTCACCCCTGAGCCTCCTCTTCTCCAGGCTAAACAATCCCAGCTCCCTCAGCCTCTCCTCATAGGGCTTGTGTTCAAGGCCTCTCACCAGCCTTGTTGCCCTTCTCTGGACACGCTCAAGTGTTTCGATGTCCTTCTTAAATTGAGGGGCCCAGAACTGGACACAGTACTCTAGGTGCGGCCTAACCAAAGCAGAGTACAGGGGCACAATAACCTCCCTGCTCCTGCTGGCCACACTATTCCTAATGCAGGCCAGGATGCCATTGGCCCTCCTGGCCACCTGGGCACACCGAACCACGCCAAACCACTCCAGGCTGTCCACTCCTCCTGGCCCGCCGCTGACACCACCAGTAATGTCAGGAAAGCTCTCTGCCCATTACCGCTGGGCTCACCCCATTCCTCTGGGGAGCGGCTCCAGACCCACCAAGCCCCTGGCAGGCACAGGTCTGGCTCTGGCAGTGCCGCCGTTTCCCGCCACAGCAGCAGCATCCAGAGCCCCAGCAGGGCCCCCAGTAGCAGCAATCCCAGCATGGGCAAGGGATCCGGTGCGGCCTGCCTCACCCTCCCAAGGCCTGCTTTTCTCATGTGGAGACAACACTCTGCCTCAACCCCACTAAAGCCCTGGGCAGGCACCCACGGCTCCGCAAGTGGCAGTGCAGCATCCACACATCACGCCCAGCACACCGAACAGCTCAGCCAGCCTCAAAGAAATAAATTCTACATCTGACTGCACCTTGCTCTGCTGCTCCAAGACAGAGCAGCATGGGCTGCAGCAGAGTGCTCTGCTGATCAGCTACTCGGGCCTCTGTGTTAACCTGCTCACTGAGCTGCTGGCTCTTCACAGAAACCCAGAGCCACAGCCTCAGGAGCAAGTCCCCACTCCTGAGTGGACACATGCAGAGGCAGTGCAGGGGAGGCAGCATCATCTGGAGCCAGCACAGCAGGAGCTCTTTGCAAACCAGAATTTAACATGAAGACATCCCCCATTAGTCCTGTGGCTGCCACTGCTTGAATACACACCGGCCAGCCTCGGATGCTACTGGCTTACATGACTCTCTCCATTCTTGAGTCAGCACTCCATCCTCCCTCCATATACTCAGGGAAGAGAGGCTCAAACTGGAACAGTAATCCCTTGTCTTCCCCTGTCCAAATGAAGTCACCATCCCCCACTGTTATGAATAACTATTCTTCCACATATAGCAATTGTTTAAACCTTTCACAATACAACCGCTTAAGCTTAACCACCAACTCTATACCTATATGCTGCAATTCCCTGCTTCTAGCTCCTTTTTTTTGTTTTTTTCCCCTTTGGATCCTTCCCATTTCATAGCTTATACCAATCATCTGATTGACACGAATTATTACTCCATATATCACACCCACTAATTTTTTCAGATAAAAACTTAACTGACTATATCCCTCAATCCACAATCTACAATATCCCAATAATCTTTGTTTTGGGGCTTGAAGAGACACAATCCCCCTTCCTTCCAACTTCAATTGCCCCTTCTCCCGATATCAACAGGTTATCTACACCTAAATCCCCTCTATTTTCTTTACTGGCCCAGACTTCTGGGTTAATCTGCCTCATCCTTAATGTTTAATATTCTGATCGTCATCTGCCCCTCTTCCAGAACTACCCTTATATCAAATTGAACTATCTCTCCCTAGTAAATTACATTTTGCACTTGGTACTACTAAGATATACCATAGCCCAGTTCTAGCTTCAGTCTCCAATTTAACATCCTTAACTACGAGGACTTTAAACCCTTCCCTCTTTGCCCCTAAAACTTGCTCTCCACACACTCTCCAGGAACCTTGGCAACACAAGTAACCCTTCTTCTCTGACCTGAGCCTGATCCTTGGCCAGTCCCTGGCGGGCACGGCTCAGCTGCTGCAGCTCACCCCCGCAGCAGCTCCTGCTCTGCCCACGTCTGTGCCAGCATCTCTCCCGACACACCCTGATCCTGCACTGCCTACCACAGGTGCTGGTGCAAATGCTGATACAGGCCGTGCAGCTCCAGCAGCTCTGCGCACAGCCCCTGCCTGCCTTCCTTGGCCGTCCTGCTGCCCCTGCAGCTCCGCAGCCGCGGCCCCACTCCAGGCCCGCCTGGAACCGGCCTAGCTCCTGTAGCAACGGCCACACTCCCGTTCTTCCTCCAGTCGTGCCAGGCCGTGGCTCAGCTCCGCCTTGTCCCGGGCCAGCCCTGCTGCCAGCTGGTGGCCAGGGCGTCCTGCAGCCGACCCTACAGTCAGCTCCTGGATCTACTCAACATTTTAGCATTTCTTCTTGAGGTCTCACTTTTATAAAGTGGTTTCACTCTCTTTCTTTCCTTATATAAGCTTAATATTATATCCTCAAAAACCTTAAGATCTCTTTTCTCCTTGGGCAATCTCATTTCAAATGTCCAACTTTCCCACAATCTAATTTTCTCTCTAGGCCCTTCCTCCATTATCATTTTTGCCTTATCTTTATCCTGTTTATTGTACCTCCAATATGCTAATTGTAACCCCAGAGGGCTGTCCGGGGGTATCTCCCTGGGTACCCTTGTTGCTCCCATGTTTGCTGGGGCTGGTCTATACCTGACCTCTGCCTCATTTTCCTGAGGTTCATTCTTCCCAACTGCTCACTGGCCAAGTCCCTCGCGGGCCCACGCACACACTCATCGACCTCAGTTCCCGCCCCCAAACAATACTAACAGCCCTTTTCTTGCCTGGATCATGTGCACTAGAATTACAGGCAACCACGGCAACCGCGAGCTCTTTCCCTTGCCTTTATCTTATAATATTCACTGCACCATTTACCTGTGTTCCGAGAGGCTTCCAGGGTCCTCCTTCCGGGCCACTGAAATCAGCGGGGGCGCCCCGCCTTCTGAAGGGTCCCGAAAGGCGTTGCAGACAGGGTAATCACATACGGGTCACCAAATTGTGTGAGAAAGGAGCTCACTGCTAAATTTTAAATACAACCGGTTTATCATAAAATAAAGGTAAAACAGCACAGGGCGCATAGCAGGCTTGCTAAAGGCGTGCCATAACAACATGACTTGAATTTATATAGACTTTAAGTATACATATTCATACCTTTCCCCAGTACGCTCCCACTCTTCTCCATCAGGGCTGGGACAAAACTTGCACTTTTGACCTGGCCAGTCTTCAGACATGTCGGCACCTCACCTTTCTCTCCCAATACACAAGGATCAAACCCCACACAATAAAGACCATGACCAACCAGCCAGCCCAAAGATTAAACCTCACAGTCCCCAGCAATTCCCCTTTCAAAAGCCAATTATTAAAAACAATTTCTCACAAATGTCATGCTAGATGCCATGAAAGAAACTGAGCAAGAATGTGACCCCAAGCCTAGCTGTCTCAGCTTCATTTTAACTGAGAAGCTGTTATATCGCAGCCTCTCTCGCTGGCTAGCTGCTATTTCTAACCTGTCCAGTGCTGCATTATATCAAAGGACATTATTTATTCAGAAGGACCAGAGGGTGAGATAGCATCCCATTTCTGTGACAGGGATCAATAGGTGCCTTTTTAATGAAAGCAGCTTCTTTTTAAGGCCTCATTTCTGAGCACTTAGAGAATGATTTCTAATGCTGCACCATTAGGGATTGTTAAAAACATCAAAGCACTACTAAATGATCTATTAGAAACCACTATTGTTGCAATTGCTATTATGCTAATCTATGTATGATCTTGTTATTTTATACAGTCACAAATTCCCAGTGCTAAAGAAAGCTAGAAAATAGAGGTTCGTGGAAAACTAATTATCCATTAGTACAACTTGTTTTATTTTCTTTATCTTAACTTTACAGACCAATAGCTTCTTTCTCTTTGGTGCAACATACTGGGTTATACACAGCCACAGATCTCACTTTCCCCTTAAAAAGAGCAACTACCACACAACAAAATCACTCCATACAAAACAACCACCTTGTTTCTTGGACAAGTAAAGTAAAATATCTACAACTACTGCTATTATGACTAATAATTCAATAAAACATGTCTTGAGGTCCCTTCCAATCCTAACAATTCTATGATTCTATGATTCTGTAATTATACTGGTGGGAATCTGGTAAGAAAGGGTAAAGAACAGTTTATTTTGTGGAAAAAAGAAAAAAAAAAAAAAGAAAAAAGAAAGAAAAACAACAAGAAACCAAAATACATGAAAGAACACCAAAGGGAGAGGGATTAATATTGACTTTTTGGAACCCAAAATAAAATCCAGTCAAGCTGTTTGATAATCCTGGCAAAACCAGGGGCATCTATGGATCTCCTTGCAAGTCATAAAGGTTCTTAAAAATGAGTAAACAGAAGTCAGAGCAGTGTCAGCCACCAAAAGGTACAGGTATATACTTCTACTATTTCTTCTTTAAAGAGAAGAACAGAAAGAAAGCAACGGCAAGGGGGAGTAAAAAAAAAGGCAATTGCATCAGATTAAGTTATATATATAATGCAGAGAAGAGATGATCACAAGGTGAGGGGAGTAAGTGTTTCTCCTCTGCTAGTTGAATCTTTTCTACTAGGTACTGTCCAGCAGAACATACATTAAAAATCCCTGCAAAGCACAAAATGTTGAGGATGACTATTTTAGTGTTGGCGGTAGGGACACCTACCAGGGGAAGCTCAGCTGTCCCTTAGATTCCCTGCTATTTATACTTACAAGATAGATAGACTTGCCAATAAAAATTGTGAAGGTGGAAACTCCACAGTACACCACTTCTCTTCTTCCAGGCAGGGCAGGCAACTGAATCTAGGAATAAGGCTGCAAATAAGAGAAGCTATGGGCTACCATCTCCTTTTCTTTATTTCTGTGAGAAGGACCCTGCTGGTAACTAAGGAGTGAACCAAAGCTGTCCAGTCATTACTACTCCCAGTTGTATATGAATGTGCAAGCCAAAGAGGGCAAGAGTTTCTCTCTCCCAAATACATAAGGAAAACAAGGAGAAACTTGTATATGAACATGCATAAAATATTACATTGAGGAGCTGAATGGACCAGGAGGGAAGTAGGCATGGATTTGTGTGAGAAAGTTGCCAGTAGCGTTGCTCAGACAGGAACAAGATTGGATCCCTTGGGAACTCCATCCAGAAAGGGCCAGGATGGAGGGGCACTATGCTACAGTGTACAGTATAAAACCAACAAGAACTCTGCTCTCAGGAGGAAGAAAAATAAAAGAAGAAGAAGAAGAAGGTTGCTCTCAAGAAAACAGACACACAGAACCCCAGGTTCTTCCAGAACTGCAAATCTTTGCAGATTGAAAGGAGACAATACATATCTCTGGGGAAACCCCACACATCCCAAAGCACCTGCATGGAGCTCTGGCCCAGGGAACAGGGCCACACACCCACAGCTTTGTCAGCAGGGTGCAGGACAGCCAGGCTTAATGAGCAGCAACTGAGAGTAAGAACACTGACCTGAGCAGAACACTGATGTTAGATGTGCTGCTCAGGTGTAGGGAGTCATATGACACTGTTATTTGGTCTTTGTCTTGGGTTAACACAGCCCACTTTCACAAGCCCACCTCTCCCCACACAGACGGGAGGGAAAGTAACACCAAACCCCCTAGACTGAGACAAGGAATTTACCGAGATAATACAATGCACAATTACCTTAGCCTGTTTGCAGAAAACATGCAGCAAAATGCAGAAGCAGCAGCAGAAGCTAGAGATAAAACGGTTCCCCCCCCATCCCAAGCACACAGCAGCCAGCCCAGCAGAAAAGACCCAAACCCAGAAACCTAAAGCAGCAACCAGAACAGGAAGCCTCTCATGCTACATTCTAAACTTCAAGCCCCATGATACTTTTCTCCAGCCAGCACTTTGATTTTGAAGCAGGCATGATGACAGCATGATATTGAATATATTCATCAGAATATTTAACTCAACCCATGACATTCTTCCACAACAACCTGTGAGCAGACAAGGCTCTCCCCACCACAGGGATACAGCAAGGCACCTGCTGCTACCAACCAACTGCAAAGACAGGCTAAAAAGGTAGCTTAGAGCTGCTATAGTCAAGTACAGGTGAAATGAACCTTAAAACTGCAATCTTCCTGCTGCCCCCACTACAACTCTTCCTCTGCAGAGTGGACATCAGGGAAAAATATAATGGTTGTTTCTTTCCTGGCTCCAGAATGGCAGTCTAGCCTGACCCACTAAGAAAAGGTAAATACCTTGTGCTGTCATGAACCAAATCTGAATTAAGACTGCAAAAAGACATTTAAATTGGGGATTACCATTTGAGGTTATTATCACTATTACCTTTGATACACCTTTTGATTCCTGAGCCAAAGCAAGATTTACTGTCAGGAGTTTATAAGGCAATTGTTATAGTTCAGACTTAGCCTTTGTCTCTCGTTACTTGTGTTAGAAAATTGCCTGTAGCACTGCTCAAACAGGGAGATTTGTTGCCCTGGGAACTCCATTCACAAATGGCCAGAATGGAAGGGCATAGCCATCTAGAACTGCTATATACATTGTGTTTGTGTATTTTGGTATTTAATTGCATAATTTATTCTATTTATATACTAATTGTACTATATATTTTAATCATTTGTCTTGTAATAATGAAATGCAATAATTTTCTCTAATATTCCTCCCACTACTTAACCTACTTAACAAATTTAAACTCCCTGCAACATAATGCACATAAAATTAATTTTCATTTCAAAACCAGTGAAAGTATTCTTATTATTTGCATTTTTATTGCAGATGTTTTAGATATTTTTCAGATACTGAAAATAAATAATGCATGACTCAAGATCAAATACAAAGCTATGATCCCACAGAATGAGCAATTCTGCTTTTAAATTCTTAAAATGTAATATCAAGGAATATAATCAGTTTGCAGAGGGGGGAAGATACAGAAAGAGAGACTCTTTTGTGCAATGTGTGTAAGAACATGTGCTGACTGGCAGAAAAATCTAGTTGCTGAAAGCAGTATTTAGGTTGATGAAGATCTTAACCTGTATGTAATCTATAAATAACATTATCAATAAAATGCATGTCCCTGTATGAAATATGTCTGAGTACGTGAGGAAAGAGACAGAGAAAAGTATCCTACACTCTGAAGATGCATACGTGCACACTTGTCACACATGAACTTGCCATGCACAAAGCTGCTATTAGCAGAAGAGCTCCGTCCAGCCCTGCTTATCATTCCTCTCTTATTTGAATCAAACTAGCATCCAAAGGAAAGGTAGAACATGTACCCCTGCCCCGGCCCTCTCAAAAGAAGGACACAGAACCTCCAGCCACAAGTTTGGGAAACACCTAGCTGATACATTTTTCTACAACACCTACCCACTAGTGGTTTGCCATGTGCAGTTACTTAACCTGACATCCTTTGGCGTATACAAAGGGCTCAGAAACAACAAAGCAGATCCGCTCAAAAATTTCCTCTGCTGCACTGCATGTATTGGGGAAAAAAAATTTAAAAAGATAGGGGAGTGCATTTGGGATTGATTTCAGAAGGTTTTTCTTGTTTGATAACCACAATGCTTCGGATAAGCAAGTTAGCACTTGGTTTGTGATGTCATTTCTCTCACTTTACAAGTTTTCACAGTTGCACACTTTCCTTGCTTACTGGTGAAGGGAAAGCTCCTCAGTCTGCCTTCCAGGGAAAAGAGGCCCTTGTTAGCAAAGAAAGCTGCAGGACTGTCAAAAGTGAACAAGGAATAGTGTAAGCACAAGGCATGTTGTTCATCTCAAAGGGAATTCACTTTAGTAACCTGACTGGACAGTTTAAGTGGACTCCCATGTTCAGCTCGACATCTTCTGAGAGTGAGGGATTTCACAGTATCACAGTATCACAGTATCACCAAGGTTGGAAGAGACCTCAAAGGTCACCAAGTCCAACCTGTCACCACAGACCTCATGACTAGATCATGGCACCAAGTGCCACATCCAATCTCCTCTTGAACACCTCCAGGGACGGTGACTCCACCACCTCCCTGGGCAGCACATTCCATTGGTGAACGACTCTCTCCATGAAGAATTTTCTCCTCACCTCAAGCCTAAACCTCCCCTGGTGGAGCTTGAGACTGTGCTCTCTTGTTCTGGTGCCGGCTGCCTGAGAGAAGAGACCAACTCCCTCCTGGCTACAACCCTGCCTCAGGTAGTTGTAGACAGCAATGAGGTCTCCCCTGAGCCTTCTCCTCTCCAGGCTAAACAATCCCAGCTCCCTCAGCCTCTTCTCACAGGGCTTGTGCTCAAGGCCTGTCACCAGCCTTGTTACCCTTCTCTGGACATATTCATGAGGAGGAGGTTCTTCACCATGAGAGTGGTGAGACCCTGGAATGGGTTGTCCAGGGAGGTGGTCGAGGCCCCGTCCCTGGGGGTGTTTAAGAGCAGGCTGGATGAGGCTCTGGCCAGCCTGATCTAGTGTAGGGTGTCCCTGCCCATGGCAGGGGGGTTGGAATTAGATGATCCTTGTGGTCCCTTCCAACCCTGAATGAAACTATGAAACTATGAAACTATGAAACTATGTGTCTCGATGTCCTTCTTAAACTGAGGGGCCCAGAACTGGACACAGGACTCAAGGTGTGGCCTAACCAATGCAGAGTACAGGGGCACAATAACTTCCCTGCTCCTGCTGGCCACACTATTCTTAATGCAGGCCAGGATGCCATTGGCCTTCTTGGCCACCTGGGCACACTGCTGGCTCATGTTCAGCTGTCTGTCAACCAGTACCCCCAGGTCCCTTTCTGTATGGGAGCTCTCCAGCCACTCCGACCCCAGCCTGTACCACTGCATGGGGTTGTTGTGGCCAAAGTGCCAGCACTTGGATTTGTTGAATGCCATCATGTTGAACTCTGCCCATTTGTCCAGTTGGTCAAGGTCCCTCTGCAGAGCCCTTCTGCCCTCTAACAGATCAACACCTGCCCCAAGCTTGGTGTCATCTGCAACTTTGCTGATGACTGACTCAATCCCCTCATCCAGGTCATCAATGAAAATATTAAAGAGGATGGAGGCCAGCACTGATCCCTGGGGGACTCCACTGGTGACTGGCCACCAGCTGGATGTGGCACCATTCACCACCACTCTCTGGGCTCGGCCCTCCAGCCAGTTCCTAACCCAGCACAGAGTGCTCTGTCTGAGCCACGAGCTGACAGCTTGGCCAGCAGTTTTCTGTGGGGGACGGTGTCAAAGGCCTTGCTGAAGTCCAGGTAGACCACATCCACAGCCCTCCCCGCATCCACCAGGTAGTCACCTGATCATAGAAGGAGATCAGGTTGGAGAGGCAGGACCTGCCCTTCCTAAATCCATGTTGGCTGGACCTGAGCCCTTGGCCATCCTTCAGGTGCGCAGTTATTGCTGCCAAGATAATCTGCTCCATCATTTTCCCTGGCACTGAGGTCAGGCTGACTGGCCTGTAGTTTCCAGGTTCCTCCATCTGACCCTTCTTATGGATGGGGATCACGTTGGCCAGTTTCCAGTCATCTGAGACCTCTCTGGTGAGCCAAGACTGCTGGAAAATGATGGAGAGCAGCTTGGCCAGCTCATCTGCCAGCTCTCTCAGCACCCTAGGATGGATCCCATCCGGTCCCATGGACTTGTGGGTATCCAAGTGACTCAGCAGGTCCCACATTCAGAAATAAATATTGTTTAGTACATGTCCATGATTATCACATTATTTTCTTTGGTTTAACAAGAAGAAAAGAATAGTCACATCTAAACCTGACCAGATTCATTACAGATGTGGGGTCTTTTCTTGTTGCAGCCACACAGAAAGTGAAGTCCTTAGCAATGATAGATTCACTGAATTGTTCTGGTTGGAAAAGACCTCCAAGATTGAGTTCAGCCATTGTCCTAACACCATGAATAATTTTTGAACAATTCCAGGGATAGTGACTCCACCACCTCCCTGGGTAACCTAATCCAATGCTTTATAACCTTCAATGTGAAGGGTTTTTTTCCCTAATATCCAATCTAAAACTTTACTGGCAGAACGTGAGGCCCCTTCCTCTCATTCTATCACTTGATATTAGGGAGAGGAGACCAAACCCCATCTCAATACAAACTCATTTCAGGTAGTTATAGAGAGCAATAAGGTCTTCCTTCAGCCTCCTCTTCTTCAAACTAAACAATCCCAGTTCCCTCAACTGCTCCTCTGAAGACTTTTTCTCTAGACCCTTCATCAACTTCATTGCCCTTCTCTGGACACACTCTAGCAACTCAAGGACTTCTCGTAGTGAGGGGCCCAAATGTGAGCACATTATTAGAGGTGCAGGCTCACCAGTGTTGAGTATAAGGCCATGATCACTTTCCTGCTCCTGCTGGCTACACTATTCCTGATACAAGCCAGGATGCTCTTGGTCTTCTCGGCCACGTGAGCACACTGCTGGATCACATTCAGAAAGCTGTCAAACAATATCCCCAGGTCCTTTTCCAGCAGGCAACATCCCAGCCACTCTGGCCCAAGCCTGTAGTGTTGCACAGGATTGTTGACCCAAGTGGCTCGTGGCTTGGACCACAACACTCTATGCTGGGTTAGGAACTGGCTGGAGGGCCGAGCCCAGAGAGTGGTGGTGAATGGTGCCACATCCAGCTGGTGGCCAGTCACCAGTGGAGTCCCTCAGGGATCAGTGCTGGGCCCCGTCCTCTTTAACATATTCATTGATGATCTGGATGAGGGGGTTGAGTCAGTCATCAGCAAGTTTGCAGATGACGCCAAGTCAGGAGCAGATGTTAGTCAGTTAGAGGGCAGAAGGGCTCTGCAGAGGGACCTCGACCAGCTGGACAGATGGGCAGAGTCCAATGGGATGGCATTTAACAAGTCCAAGTGCTGGGTGCTGCACTTCAGTCACGGCAACCCCATGCAGAGCTACAGGCTGGGATCAGAGTGGCTGGAGAGCTCCCAAACAGAGAGGGACCTGGGGGTACTGATCGACAGCCACCTAAACATGAGCCAGCAGTGTGCCCAGGTGGCCAGGAAGGCCAATGGCATCCTGGCCTGCATTAGCAATAGTGTGGCCAGCAGGAGCAGGGAAGTCATTGTGCCCCTGTATTCTGCATTGGTTAGGCCACGCCTTGAGTCCTGTGTCCAGTTCTGGGCTCCTCAGTTTAGGAAGGAGGTTGAGCTTCTGGAAGGTGTCCAGAGAAGGGCAACAAAGTTGGGGAGGATTCTGGAGCACAGCCCTGTGAGGAGAGGCTGAGGGAGCTGGGGTTGCTTAGCCTGGAGAAGAGGAGGCTCAGGGGTGACCTCATTGCCCTCTACAACTACCTGAAAGGTGGTTGTAGCAGGGAAGGGGTTGGTCTCTTCTCCCAGGCAACCAGCACCAGAAGAAGGGGACACAGTCTCAAGCTGCACCAGGGGAGGTTTAGACTCAAGGTGAGGAGAAGGTTCTTCACCGAGCGAGTTGTTCGTCATTGGAATGTGCTGCCCAGGGAGGTGGTGGAGTCACCGTCCCTGGAGGTGTTCAAGAGGAGATTGGACGTGGCACATGGTGCCATGGTCTAGTCATGAGTTCTGTGTTGATAGGTTGGACTCAATGATCCTCAAGGTCTTTTCCAACCTTAGTTATACTGTGATAGTGTGAAGTGTGGGACCCAGAACTTATCCTTGTTGAACCTCATACAACTGACCTTGGCCTATCAATCCAACCTGTTCAGATCCTTTTGCAGAGCCTTCCTACCCTCTATCAGATCAACACTCCCACCAGATTTAGTGTAATTTCCAAACTTACTGAAGGAGCACCCAATCCTCCCATCCAGATCATTGATAAAGATATTAAATAGAACTGACCCCAGTACTGAGCACTGGGAAACACCAACAGTGATTGTCCAACTGAATTTACCTCTATACACCACCATCCTTTGGTCCTGGCCATCCACACAGTTTTTAACCCAGTGAAGCATCCACCATCCAAGCCATGAGCAGACAATTTCTCCAGGAGGATGCTGTGGGAGACGGTGTCAACAGCTTTACTAAAATCCAGGAAAACAACATCCACAGCCTTTCCTTCATCCACTAAGGGGGTAAAATTGTTGCAGAAGGAGATCATCAAGGATGACTGCCCTTCATGAGCCCATGTTGTTTGGGCCCGATCACCTGGTTGCTGCGCACATGCTGCATAATAGCACTCAAAATTATCTGTCCCATGACTTTTCCTGGCACAGTGGTAAGACTGAGAGATTTCTAGTTCCCTGGATTCTCCTTCTGGCCCTTCTTATAGGTGGGTGTCATGTTTGCCAATCTGCACTCAACTGGGACCTCTCTGGTTAGCCAGGACTGCTGGTAGATGATGGAATGTGACTTGCTGAGTGCTTCCATCAGATGCCTAAGTACTTGAGAGCTGGGCATTCTCCAGGGTCCAGCTTGGCAGGGTCTGTTTTCTCCATGCTGAAAGACAGAAAATCCCTATGCAGGATCATGCCTCTTCTGATACATACCATTTACTGAACAGCAAGCAGAAGAAATGTCAAAAAGAGCCAGCAGGTGAAGCCCAAGTGGAGACTAAAGCTGGTTTGAAACACATAAGGTTTACTGCATCAAGTTCACTGCATCACAGAATCACAGAAAACATCCAGTTGGAAGAGATCTCAAAGATCATCCAGTTCAACCCTCTACCTAGTTGAGGGTCAATCCTAAACCATGTCCCTAAGCACCAGGTCCATACACCTCTTAAACACCTCCAGGGTTGGCGACTCTCCACAGACCATTCCAGAATTTGATAACCCTCTCTGTGAAGAAGCATTTCCTAGCATCCAGCCTGAACCTTCCCTGGTGCAGCTTGAAAACATTTCATCTAGACCTAGTGGTCCCATGCCACCAAGGAGAAGAGGCTGCCCCCTCCTTGCTCCAGCCTCCCTTCAGGTAGTTGTAGAGAGTGATGAGGCCTCCTCTCAGCCTCCTCTTCTCCAGACTGAACAATTCCAGCTCCCTCAGACGTAGGCCATGTGCTCCAGGCCCTTCACCATCCTTGCTGCCCTTCTTTGGACGCATCCTAGAACCTCAAAGTACTTCTTGTAGTGAGGGGACCAGAAAACACAGTACTCGAGGTGTGGCCTCACCAGCACTGAGTACAGGGATATGAATGTCTCCCTGTTCCTGCTGGCCACAGCGTTTTTAATACAAGCCTGGATGCCATTGGCTTTCTTGGCCACCTGGGCACACTGCTGACTCGTCTTTAACTGACTGTCAACCAATACCCCCAGGTCCCTCTCTGAGCCACAGCCTTCCAACCACAACTCCCCAAGTCTGTAGCTTACCATGGGGATGTTGTGACCCAGGCAGAAGACCTGGAACTTAGTCATGTAAAACTTCATACAATTGCCCCATGGGTCCAGTCTGTGTGGGTCCTGCTGCAAAGTCTCCCTATCCTTTAGCAGATTGACAGCCACCCAGTTTACTGTCATCTGCAAACTTACTGAGGGTGCACGCAATGCGTTTATCCAGATCATTGATGAAGATATTAAAGAGAACAGGCTCCTGTACTGAAGTTTGGGAGATGCCACTAGTAACTGGATACCTGAAGCCGAACTTGCAGTTAGTTTATACCTTGATGATTGGAGCTGCAGCCCCAAATACTGGCATAGCAGTCCTTGAAACAGTATCTTGATAAACCCTAACCAAGAGATGTAACATGAGGAGGTTACCTGCTGTGTGTGACACCAGATTAAGCTGTCCCAGACACTAACCTCTTCAGAAGCTTCCTGAGGGCTTGGCAGTGCCCTCTGCAGCACCAGTTCCTGTAGTCCACTCAGTGGAGAAAAAAAAATCTCAAGTGCTTTGTGCTGCTACCACAAAAGGAGGACAAACAGAAAAGTTGAAGGGCTGAGGAGAAATGCCCTTTCCCTCCATCCCCAAGCCCATGACTTTTAATAAAGTCTTAGAAATCTGGAGACATAGCCGTGATTTTTGAACAGTAGGAATTCATGATTTTTAACAATAGGGATGTGTAACTGGTAGCCATCATCCTGCTTGGTCTCAGGAGGCCAAAGAGCTGATTAAGTGGTTACCGAGTCATTAGGATGTTTCCCTATAGGCCTGTTTTCTCATATTTTCCTAAAGATTCCAGGTTTTGTTCATGAATGCTCTGCAATTAACTTGGTGTTTCATAAAAAAAATTTACTCTCTTTCACCAAAAGCTAACAAGAAGAGGCTTCTATCAGTGAGGATTTAGCAATTAATTATACAACCATTATCCAAAGGTTTTCACAGGACCAAATTAATACTCCCTCATTTTTTATTTTTATAAATCCTTATCTCAATTCCAATCTATTTCTTAATTTTTTTTCAGTCTTGACTTCCCACTGCAGAACAACAACAACAACAACAAAATATAATCTTGCAAGGACTTACCATAGACTGATTTCTAAGAAACTATGTCTTTACTGGGGACTATTAATTCCTTTCTGTTAATCACTGATCAAGTGTCTTTGTGAGCTGGAGAAAGTATCACACAAAAAGACCATTAAAAAAAATAAATTAGGTTATATGTTGATTTGTGGAGATGTGTAAGGTTTTGTATATAAAAAAAGATTAATTCTATGAAACATTTTATTAAGTGCTTGGAATTTTTTTTTCCAACAAATCCTGTTGTTTCTGCATGTTTATTGTATATTGTGTTTGGTGAAAACTAGGTTTTAGTGAGTAACACTGACATGACAGATGGGTTTTTTCTAATAGGTTTCAGAAAGCTAGCAGGTTAAGTGGAATTGTCCGTGTACCAGCAATGCAAGTCTCTAAGCCTCATATTGACAGTAAGAGAAGAAAAACTGCACTTGTCCTGCAAGGTTTTACGATTCCACTGAGGGACTAGTACCTTGGGAGTATTGTAAATAGTGTGCAGCTGCCCAGGACTTCCTAAGGCAGCTCTGGCAGGCACAGGGTTGTGTCCCCCAGTGCCCACAAAGATCTGGTAGCATACCCTCAGCCTGGCCCATCCTCCCTCTGTGTGGAGGCATCTACAAGAGTTCCACCATTCCATCCCACATGGGAGAGACACCAGCCTCTTGCCTCTCCCTAATCCCTCCACTCACCCTCTGGAATGACTCAGCTGAAATGCTCAGACAGGGTCATTAATAAAGACAGCTGAAAATTACTTTTGGGTAGAAATCTCTATAGGTTGAGGGTTAATTGTTCTCAGTGTTTAGTTTTGGGGTTTTTTTTTCTTTTTTCTTTTTAATGAAAACTCAAAATCTTGAATAAATTAGTAAAATCTCAGTGGAAGCCATTCTTGCAGAGGACTTCTGTCCTCCTCTTACATTTTTAATATCCAAAACTGGAGGGTTTGGCGTTTGGTTGTGGGTTTTTTTTTGGGGGGAGAGGAAGGGGGGAGGTTTGCTTGTTTGGTTTTGGGTTTTTTTTGGTGCATGCTTTCTGGTTTTGTTTGGTTTTGGTTTGGTTTTTTTCTAAAACCAAAACTGCTTATCTAACAGTGGAAGAATTTCTGTTTCCTAAGAAATGAAGATACCATGGCAACCATAACAGTTGTTTGCATTTCTACCAGGGAACCAATTTTCCACTGAACAAAGCAAACCCTAGTTGAGAGTTTTCACCTCATTTTGAACAGGGCCATGTGAAGCACATTGCACACTGAATAGTGTCCCAGCCAACTAAATGGACAAAAAAACATAAGAACTAGAGAATAGTAAAACTTACATAAAAACAACCATGGGATTTCTTTGCCACCTGGATGTTGGAGGATGGAAGAGCAAGGTGCCTGCTAAACTACAGCTGTTACTCAGCCTCTTCTCTAAATGACAGGAAGTCCTTAGGTTTTATATTATGAATGGAAAATAATAAAATAGGGCTTGCTGTATGCAATTGCTTGGGTGGTATTTATAGTTCTGCTGGGGATACTGTGGCTGGCTGGGCAATGCAGTATTAATCATCTTTCCAGCAAGGAGCAGAAAAGTATTCTTAGAATAATTATTAGGCGTTAAGAACTGTATTGTATCTATTTGGCAAAATTGTATACTGGGCAAGGTGGCAACAGGAGGAGGACTGTGCCAGCACATCACAGAGAG
Source organism: Melanerpes aurifrons (assembly GCA_011125475.1). Taxonomy (NCBI): domain Eukaryota; kingdom Metazoa; phylum Chordata; class Aves; order Piciformes; family Picidae; genus Melanerpes; species Melanerpes aurifrons. Next base: position 8,489,159 of record WWNC01000030.1, on the reverse strand, counting down.
AGCATGACTGCAGAGAAGGATATGAGATGGTCCTCTTGGCTAGCCAGCCCTGTGGGGTGCTGCAGACAGCACAGTAGAGTGGAAATAACTGGACCTTGCTTTCTTCCCGTGCCGTTTTTCTCTGCTGGAAACAGTTATGTAGCAAAAGTGAAGCAGCATTCTTGCCTGCAGGAAACAGAGGAGAACCCTGGGCCGCAGGGAAGCCAGATGTGGTATTGGCTGAGGTGCTGGTATTGCATGGTCACCTAGGTGTAGAAGACCTTACAGCTACAAAATGGGAACTAAAACACTAAATAAACCTGCAAAATGGTGTTGCAACACTAGTAGCTCTGCAGCACAAAAATAAATAAAATAAGTCATCACTTAAACCTCAACAGAAAAACAAGCAGCCCAGACATAGCTGAAACTGACAAAATTTAGTTTGGTAAAAGCTACAGGTCAAATTGCAGCCTGGGGAATTCTGATGCTCTGCAACCACAAATCCCAGCATCAGAAAATAACAGAACAATAACACAGGGATGACTGAAACCGGGTGCAGGAAGCAGTGATACCCTGAAGATAAGGCACAGTCAGAACAAGGAAAGGAAAAAGGCCACAGCTCATCAGGAAACCTGGACCCTCCTGAAAGCAGGGATGCTGGCTCTACAACACTCTGCACTGATGGCGACTTTGAAAAACACAGAGAGTAATATCCCAGCAGCACTTGGTTGTGCCACAGGATGTCAACTAATGTTGAAAGAATGCTCTTATTACCACTAGAAGCTGAACAAACCAGCAAGACCAAAGAGAGAGGATGAAACTGAAGGTCAGGCCTGCACACTAGATCAGAATCACAGTGTTCAATATCCTGTTCCCTGGCTGTTGTCCCATACATAAAAGTGCTAGTATTTAGCTGCCAAGATGTTAATTAAGCTGACTAACTTCTGAACTCTGTGAAAGCACATTTTGGGCTGGTATTTCTTTGAAGTGTGTATTATTTCCAGGCTAGCCTTCAGCACAGAATCTCAGCACCACTGAAAGAAACACCCATTGGGCATGTCTCATTTTTCTTTAGGAATTACAAAGCAAATAGGGTGCTGGCTGAGTGCACATCCACAAGCTCCTCCTCATATCAAGCCAGCCCCAGTGCCACATTTCCAAAAACAGATACTGCTCACTCTCCCGCAAGACATTTCCCTGTGCAAAAACAGAATTATAATTTCACCAGTATTATATACTGACAATGGAGTGAGACATGCCTGGAATACAAAGAAATAGCAGATGACACCTTCATGGAAGCCAGAGGGACAACACACAGGGATAACTTGTCAAAATTGCAAACAGGCATCATTCTTTTGAACATGTTGGGAAAAACATGAGGCAATGTGGAACAGCCCCTTCACCTCTCAGTCACTGTTTTGTACCACTATGGCTATAAGAACTAGTTGATATCAGTACCCAAGTGCTGATGCGCAAATAGTAGCTAAGCAGACTCTGCAAGTGTGACAATCTGTAACCTACAGATAATCAGGTGAGTAGCATCTCTGATATTAATAGGGCTGTATTCTTAATTGGTCAGATGGGCTTACAGCGTGGATACCTAGGCCATCAGCTTGAAATGAAATCCAAAGAAGAGAGAGTTCAGAGGACTAGGATTGGTTACAACCTTCTCACAGATAGGACTAGTCAGTAATGAGGGCACTGCAGAACAGGAGAGGTCACCAGCAGAGTGTCCCTGAAATTTCTGTACCACATAAAACAGATTATGATTGTACTCCATAGGCTACTCACGCCTCCTGTACAGCTCCACATGTCTCAGTTCTGCATCTGAGAGGTTTGAAGTAAGATACAGGCAGAGCATCCAGCTGCTTTAGTCTCCTGATGCACTTTGAGCCACTCTGGGAGCTTCAACTCAAATAACTTTTAGGCAGAGAGGGAAGGTGAGGATCAAGTCTACCTGGTCAGGCCCTGAGCATCCAATCCTGGTTTCTTAGCTTGGTATTTTATCTTGATAAGCAGATCTTAGGGCACATTAGTGTCAAGTCTTCAAGATCAGCCTTTGCCCTGTGCTACATGGTTGTCACCCTGAGAAGTGTCAGGGAAGAGCCAGCTCCCACTCCAGCAACTGCAGTACCATCTCTTTAGAAAGTGCAACATGAGCCTGAAACCTAAAATCCTCTGTCAAATCATCACTTCATTTACCAAATGCTGGTACCTTGACTTTCTCCCACCGTTACAGGAGACCAGTATAACCGCAGCCCTGCCACCCACCATTACTCTTGAAACCAGTGCACCCATGTTTCACGCCTCACTGTGGACAGCTGGAAAGTCAGACAAACTCTTCTTTTACCTCAGACATTGATTCAAAACCACAGTGTAGATGGGAACCTAAAACAAGTCTGTTTTCAAGGCAAATTACAGGTTAATGTACCTGCAAAGCTGTGCTGAGTCTCTCTTTTAGGACCATGATGGAGGTCAGAGGTGTCTTCTAGACTGCTGCCGAAGTCTAGGGTAAGTCTGCTTCCCTGGGGTTAATGAACCCTGGAAAATAACCAGGCCCAAAAAGTTAGGATTGATTGGCAAGTGAGCCTGAAACAATTGTAACAGGAGTCAACCAAATGATGCAAGCAATAAGAATGTAATAATGAAGTGATTTATCTTGGGTGTAGAGTCACAGAATCATAGAATACACTGGGTTGGAAGGGACCTCTAGAGGTCATCTGGTCCAACCCTCAAACAGTAAGCATGGACATCCCCAACTAGTTCAGGTTTCTCTGAGCCCCATACAGCTTGACCTTAAAAGTCTCCTGCAATGGGGCCTCCACCACCTCCCCCAGCAACTTGTTCCAGTGTTCCTCTACTGTCACAGTAAAGAAATCCTTCCTAATGTCAAATCTAAATCTACCCTGCTCTCATTTAAAACCATTGCCCCTTGTCCTTAGTGCTACAGGCCCTTGTGAATAATCCTTCCCCAGCTTTCTTGTAAGCCCCTTTAAGGTACTGGAAGGCTGCTGTAAGGTCTTCCCAGAGCCTTCTCTTCTCGAGGCTGAGCAACTCCAACTCTCTCACCCTGAGTTTGTAGGAGAGGTACTCCAGCCCTCTGACCATTTCTGTGTCTCTCCTCTGGACCTGCTCCAACACTTCCACATCCTTCCCATGTTGACTCTAGAGCTGGACACGGCAGCCCCAGTGAGGTCTCACCAGGGGAAAGTGGCAGACTGACATATCTCAGTCTGCTGCCTATGCTTCTTTTGATGCAGTCCAGGATGCAATTGGCCTTCTGGGCTGCAAGTGCACACTGTGGGCTGCAAGTGCACATTGTTCATGCAAGTGCACATTCTGGGCTACAAGCGCACATTATTGGTTCATGTGCAGCTTTTCCTCCACCAGCACCCCCAACCCTTTTTTCCAAAGGGCTGCTATCTATCACATCATGCCTCAGCCTGTATTGATAACACGGATTCTCCCAGCCCAGGTGCTGGGCCTTGCGCTTAGTCTGGTTGAAACTCATGAGGTTCACAGTCTCACTTTTCAAGCTTGTCCAGGTCCCTCTAAATGATATCCTGTTCCTCTGGCATATTGACTGCACCACTCAGCTTCATGTGATCTGTAATCCTTCTGAGAGTGCAGTCAATCCCATTGTCTGTACCACTGACAAAGATATTAAACAGCACTAGTCCCAGTATGGACCACAGGGCTTGCACACTGGGAGAAGAGGGCAGGAAAATAGAGGGAATTAGGTCTTTTCCTTTTGAATTATTTTTTTTTTCTGGACAGGAGTGGAATACTACAGAAGACAATTTAGAGGAGTGTTTCAAAGGAGATATAGGTGGATATACTGAAAGGATCAATGGAAGTGGAATAACTATTTGATTCTGTATGAGCAATACAGAACTGTGTTTCTGCAATGTTCAGTGAATGCCTTCCTGAGATCACAGATTTAGGGGACCAGAAGGCATTTACAATCCTATCCTAAGCAGCTGCTTCACTGTCTTTGTAGCACTAACCTGAAGAAAAAACTGCGGGATGGAAATTTTTATAGGCAGCCCACCAGTAGCCTATAAATATATTTGAGTAGTGGCAGAGTCAGGTTTTAAGCACATACAAAAGATTGCATTTGGAAGAACTTTAAAGCATTGCTGAGCAGGTGAACTACTTTGAAACCTTTGTCATTTTTAATTAAACACTCATACCTACAGTATTTATCAAGACAAATTACAGGCAGTTTTTACTGGCAGTCAGGGAAAAGTGATACAGAGAATACTCCCTATGAACTGTCTGTTATCCGTCCAGTGGAGTATGAGTGATCAGGACTCAAAAGCAGCATAGTTATTCTATAATTTCTTCACTCAGCTCCAGAAACAGTACTGCCAGTGGACAGAGTCACAGGCTTGCCTTCTTTCCAGCAGCCCCATGCTCTGCTCATTCTTCTCTCATGATCTCCTGCTCCACTCACTGGAGATCACCCTCAGAAGCTTGCAGGGGACACAGAGATGCCTTAAAAACAATTACTTTCCCCCTTCAGTTCCATTTAGTAGGTGTGAAATCACACCAACAAACAGTTTGTCAGGCCTGTACAGGCACTCACCAGGATGGCTGGATGTCCTTGCATTTGTACAGGTGGCCTATAAGTACATCTCCTTACTGGTAAATGCAGATCTTACGGTGCCATGCCTGGAACCACATCCACATTGGCCAGTAGCCTAGTGCATGGCTCTTCTATTTTTAATGCTTCTCAAAAACAATCATGGTGAATAGATGGTAAATGAATAAAGGATGATTCTTTTATGCCTGTACCAAATTAATTATAAATGAACATCAAAAGAAATCCCAAGGGATATCATCCCATCTACAAATCAATAAGTTGAAAATATACTAGAATGATATAAAGTGCCTGTGGCACGTGCACAAATTCAGTGAGCTAAATAAGGAAGGAAAACATTTCCAGTCTTCATCTGCAGAGATGCCACAGATTTCGTCAAGCTCATCTGAAAAGGAAGAGCTTTTCTAACTAATGATTTTTACAGATAGGGACCCCTGTCTTGTGTTTTGTCATCAGTGTACCCAGGGGAAAGTATCTTTTCATAGCCATTAGGCAGCATTACTAGTTATGTATATGCACACATATATCAAAACTAATGAGCCAAGCAGTTTAATGACTTCAGTAAGAGCAGAAAGCTTGTCTTCAGATACATAGTAAACTGTTTGCTTGGATAAAAGCCTGATTTAAGAGTTGGCAAGCCCAAAGATAAGACATTGCATACATCAGTTTACAGCAAAATCCTGTGGTGGATTGTGCAGAAAGACAACCAGATAAACACCCACTGCACAGCGGTACACCAAGAAATCTTATGTCTCATAATCCTGCCCAAGAAATTTTTGAGAGGTGTGAAAGAACTGGTACTAATACAGGAACACCATTCCCGCTCAGTACCAAACTACCACATTTCTCTCTTAGTGGAAGAAAATGCCAGATCAGGAACAGTCTCCAGCCACTGCAGAAGCAATCCTTGAGGCACACAGACAGTTGGCTTCACCTTCCACTGAAACAGCTGGGCAGCTCTCAAATGCACTAGTACATGCAGGTCAGCGCATCTACTAGACTCCCTGCAGAGACCATGTCTACTTGAGAGTCAGCGGCTGGCAGCTTCTCATAAAATCTTCCAACATGTTTCCCACCATCCTTGTTTTTCAGATAGCAACAACCAGCAGAGATTTAATGTTGTGCCTGCATTTAAAGAATAACAGACTCATGGATAGTAAGATTTGGAAGAGACCTCTGGACACCATCTACTCTATCCTTCCTGCTAAAAGCAGGTAGGCCTAAAGTAAGTTGCTTAAGAATGCATCCAGGTGGGTTTTGAAAGTCTCTGGAAAAGAAGACTTCATAACCTCTTTGGGTAGCCTGTTTCAATGCTCCATCACCCTCAAAGTAAAGGACACCCTGTGTTCTAGTTTGTACCTATTGCCCTATGTTCAATTACTGGGCACAACTTTTACAGAGGGACTTCGACCGACTGGACAGATGGACAGAATCCAATGGGATATCATTTATCAAGTCCAAGTGCCGAGTGCTGCACTTTGGCCACGGCAACCCCATGCAGAGCTACAGGCTGGGGTCAGAGTGGCTGGAGAGCTCCCAAACAGAGAGGGACCTGGGGGTACTGATCAACAGCTGCCTAAACATGAGCCAGCAGTGTGCCCAGGTGGCCAGGAAAGCCAATGGCATCCTGGCCTGCATTAGCAATAGTGTGGCCAGCAGGAGCAGGGAAGTCATTGTGCCCCTGTATTCTGCATTGGTTAGGCCACACCTTGAGTCCTGTGTCCAGTTCTGGGCCCCTCAGTTTAAGAAGGACATAGAGACATTTGAACGTGTCCAGAGAAGGGCAACAAGGCTGGTGAGAGACCTTGAGCACAAGCCCTATGAGGAGAGGCTGAGGGAGCTGGGATTGTTTAGCCTGGAGAAGAGGAGGCTCAGGGATGACCTCATTGCCCTCTACAACTACCTGAAAGGTGGTTGTAGCAGGGAAGGGGTTGGTCTCTTCTCCCAGGCAACCAGCACCAGAAGAAGGGGACACAGTCTCAAGCTGCACCAGGGGAGGTTTAGGCTCATGGTGAGGAGAAGGTTCTTCACTGAGAGAGTCGTTCATCATTGGAATGTGCTGCCCAGGGAGGTGGTGGAGTCACCGTCCCTGGAGGTGTTCAAGAGGAGATTGGACGTGGCACTTGGTGCCATGGTCTAGTCAAGAGGTCTGTGGGGACAGGTTGGACTTGATCCTCGAGGTCTCTTCCAACCTTAGTTATACTGTGATACTGTGATACTGTAACTGAAAAGAGACCAGCGCCATGATCATAACTTCCAACCTTTAGATACGTATATGCATTGCTAAGATCCCCACTCAATCTTATCTTTTCCAGGCTAAAGAGAAGACTGGTGTCTCAGCCTTTCCTCATAGGAAAGATCATCCAGTCCCCTAATAATCTTTGTGGCCTTCTAATGGACTCTTTCCCTCTTGAACTGGGGAGCCCAGAATTGGACACAATAATTCAGATGTAGCCTTACTAGGGCAGAGTAGTGGGGGAGGTAAACCTCTCTCCACCTCCTGGCCACACTCTTCTTAATGCATGGAGTTACTCCTCCTCAGTTGCAGGGCTCCACATGTGCTCTTGTTGAACTTCATGCAGTTCCCCTCTGCCCAGCTCTTCATCATGCTCAGGTCTCGCTGAACTGCAGTACAGCATGACAGTGTGTCAGCAGCTCCTCCCAGTATGGTATCATCAGAGAACTTGCTGAGGGTATACTGTTCCTTCTTCCAGGTTGTTGATGAAGATATTGAATTAGACTGGACCCAGAAGTGATGACTCCTGAGGAACATCACCAGATACAGGCCTCCAACTAGACCCAGCAACGCTGATCACAGCCCTCTGTGCTCTGTCATTCGGTCAGTTCACAATGTGTCTCATTCATCTAAACCTCACTTCCTAATCTTACCTATGAGAATATTGTGAAATAAACAACATCTACTGCTCTCCTATCATCCTCCCAACTGGTCACACTATCACAGAAGGTTATCAGGTTGGCCATTTGATAACAATCTGTGTATATTAAGCAAAGACAGACATACCACATCATCCACTGTAGTCCCTTACAAAGAGAAGGCTAGGTGGTGTTTTCAATATTTCCAGAAGGTTCAGCTTTGTTTACTTATTTTTGTCTCTTCATTCTGTACTCCACCTCTATGGAATTGTCGTTCTATATGGATCAGTTTTTCCATCTGAAAGCCCGTCAGAGCTTTAGCAGGCCAAGTGAACACATGTTTTAGTGTTCACCAAAATAAATGCAGATCTCTCATGAAGATGTTTGTTGTAAACTCAAAGTCTGTATCTCAACCACAGGCACCTACACTTCTGTCTTGTCTTGAAGACAGACAAGCTGCAGTCACGCCCCTGTATTTAGCCATCGTCGCAGCCTTCACAAATTCCTTAAGTTCATCAGGTAGTCCTCACAGACCCTGATCACCTGGCTGTTTTTTGCAGTCTCTTAGGAGACTTGTAAGAGTTTGTTGCCAAGCCCTGAATGTACTAGAGTAGGTACAGATAGTGCCTACTTTTTCCTTTTCCCAAGAGACAGTGCTTTTTCTTAGGCAACGCCAGAAATACAGCATTGTCATTGCTAATTCAGCATTGACAACAGTGCCTTGCAGTATTCCTCCAGCTCCATACTTCCCACATTGTTCTTACCCACAGTGTGTGTGCTTCATTTCAGATTACATTTATTTTTCCTATTTCAATGTTGCTCTGTAAATTTTTATTCCTTTTATTTTTTCAAATTTTGAAAAATCCACAATATTATTTCCCTGTCCTCATGTCCTCACTGGACCAGCCATAAATATCATCCATGTAAAAAACTATACTCCTTTTCCAGGTCACCAATAAGGACAGTAGCAGCACCTATTGAACACATGAGGTAATGCCCACTGTACAGATGCATTTCAGCATCTTAAAGATGTTCCAATGGGCCACATCAAACAGAAAGGTATTTGCGCAATGGCACCCAAAGCCACCTTTCTCCCTTCTTTCCTGCCTCATTTTCTCCATCTCTATTCTCTTTCTTCTTTCTCACACCTTTCTCCCCTCTCTGTACTATCCATACTCTGTTTTGAAGTCTTGCTTCATACATGGTTGCATTGCTGCTATGGGATCACATTTGTATTTCCCTTTCTATAAATAGACCACATTTGTTACACTTCTTTCATCTCTCTCAGTCTACCAGTATATCACAGGAACAGAGGTTTCATCTCAGTGCTGCCAAACAAACAAACAAACAGATAAACAAATGACAGGCAAACTCCTGCAGCTCAGCACAGAAGTCCTTAAAGTTTACTGGAGTTATGCTATTTATGGCAGCTGATAGCCTGACCTACTACTACTTGTTTCATTAAGGCATTCTTAGTCACTTCACAGACAACGCCTGGATCAACATCCCTGACAGACTGCTGTCACCACACAGCTAGCTGATCATACCAGTTAACTGTGTTCATCTTAATGGGTCAGAAGTCACAAACAGACTGGACCTCAGGATTGTTTATGGGGCAGATTTTTCAGCATCTCTCTGAAGGAAGGAAATTGCCTCAATCTTTAACAGAAAGGCAGGAGGAGTTCAGGACAAGTGGCCTCCTGAGCTGAGTGATGGGGTCAGGGAGCAGTGTATTGCCCCAGAAATCTATGAGGAATTAGTTCGGGACCTGCGGAGTCACTTGAATACCCACAAGTCCATGAGACCAGATGGGATCCATCCTAGGGTGCTGAGAGAGCTGGCAAATGAGCTGGCCAAGTAGCTATCCACCATTTTCCACCAGTCTTGGCTCACCAGAGAGGTCCCAGATGACTGGAAACTGTCCAGTGTGATTCCCATCCATAAGAAAGGTCAGATGGAGGAACCTGGAAACTACAGGCCTGTCAGCCTGACCTCAGTGCCAGGGAAAATGATGGAGCAGATTATCTTGGCAGCAATAACTGCGCAAATGAAGGATGGCCAAGGGCTCAGGTCTAGCCAACATGGACTTAGGAAGGGCAGGTCCTGCCTCTCCAACCTGATCTCCTTCTATGGTCAGATGACCTGCCTGGTGGATGCGAGGAGGGCTGTGGATGTGGTCTAGCTGGATTTCAGCCAGGCCTTTGACACCGTCCCCCACAGAAAACTGCTGGCCAAGCTGTCAGCCCATGGCTTGGACAGCAGCACTCTGTGCTGGGTTAGGAACTGGCTGGAGGGCCGAGCCCAGAGAGTGGTGGTGAATGGTGCCACATCCAGCTGGCGGCCAGTCACTAGTGGAGACCCCCAAGGATCAGTGCTGGGCCCCATCCTCTTTAATATCTTCATTGATGATCTGGATGAGGGGATTGAGTCAGATGACACCAAGCTTGGGGCAGGAGTTGATCTGTTAGAGTGTAGAGAGGCTTTGCAGAGGGACCTTGACAGGCTGGACAGATGGGCAGAATCCAATGGTATGAGATAAAGCACATCCAAGTGCTGAGTTCTACACATTGACCACAACAACCCCGTGCAGTTCTACAGGCTGGGGTCAGAGAGGCTGGAGAGTGGCCATACAATCTTACATAATCATTACATAACTGGAACACTGAAAGCAAAAATAGAATAATATGCCAGTCAGATAAAACATTCACATATAGAATGTTATGCTGCAGAAGAAAAATAAAATTACGCTTGTCTGCATGTGTTCTTGCGTGTGTGCATGTGTGTTTACATAAACATTCTTGTGTGCTTTCTGGAGTTTAAAATTCACCGAGCCTGCCCAAGAAAGGTGCCTAGCAAGTTCTGCTCCGCAAAAAATTTCATATGAAACAGTGATTAATGGTATGACACCTTATAGGATTCATAAGAAATGAGCGATAATACAGAAAAAGTGCATGTATTACTTGTCCTTGGCAGGACACTGGAGTGAAGTGGTTTTCTTTCCCTCTCTAAGAGGACACTGAAAGAATAAAAAAGAAGATTCGAGGCACTGACAATATTAGAATACCTTAGCATTCTTAGTAAGGTAGGAAGAAAAAGAAAAAAAACCAGACATGTTAAAAATAAATAAAAATAAGGGAAAATAAGTCAGCAGTATGTCTCTCAGGGCAGAAGATCAAAGCAACATTCAATGAAATCAATTCAAAAGCAAGTATGATAAAATATTTGTTCATTCCCCATGTAATTGTGGAGTGGAACTTTTAAGCACTTTTCAAGCTAGCTAGATGTCTCAGTCCACAGAGGGAAAGAGACTCAGTTCTTTTGAATATTCCTGTGTTACAAAATTAGAGGCACAAATGAGGCCAAAATATCAGCAGCGAGGATATTTATTAACAGAATAAAGTGGATGGATCAGAAGGGGAGAGAGAGAGAGAAAACAGAGAGAGAGGGAAGAGGAAAGGAACTGTATTACCACTCCCCACCCCCCAAAGCGGTTTGGGTCTGTGGAGGAAGGGTGCTGCGTTCTTGGCTGTGCTGTCCTCCACTGGAGGAGGGGTGGGAGAGATCCCAAAGTCCAAGTCCAAGTCCTTCTCTGAGCAGCCTCTACAGCTCCATGAGTTGCAGCAGGAACTTAGGACATGGAGAGAAGGTTCCTCCCGGTCTGCTTCTTCCAGGCTACATGGTGACAAGTCTGTCCTTTTCTCTCCTGGTATTTTCTTCATTTTTCTTCAAAAGGGCACTGCCCAGGTCTTTTCCTTCTTCTGAGCCAATATTGCTCAGGTCTTTTACACATTTTTTTAAGTATGTGTCCAGGTGGTGAATCCGTTGTCCTTTTCACCATCCTCCCTTTGCAGGGTAGCTGATGGGTAGAGATGATCTTGTCTATGCACATTCCAGAGAGTCGTTATCCAGTGCCATCTGCCCAATACACATCAGCTATTGTCTGGGCAAACAGCAAAGGTGATTTTATCTTTGTTGAGTCACATCAAGTGAGACAAGTTTTAGTCTGTTGCACTAGGCTAGTCTGATTAAGCATAAATAGTGATAACACCTTAACTGGAAGGAGGCAGAGAAGAACATCTTTATCAGTGAGCTGGAGAAGGTATTGGAGCAGACTCTTGTCAAGCTTTCAGCTGACACCAAATTGCAGGAAGCAGGCAATACACCACATCCTAACAGCATCCTAGTAGCTTTGGGGAATGGATTAACAAGATGGGGCCAGGCACTTCTCATCTTGAGAGGACGAGAGGCAATGGGCAAAAGATGAACAAAAATACTTTAGGACAGGAAAGGGTAGTAGCTTTTCCCCACTTGAACAGCCCAGCAGTGAAGCAGGGACCCAAAGAGTATGTGCAGTCTCAAGACTTTTCATGACCTGGCAGGGCAAAGGTTGGGTCTTTTCTGAATAGAAGTATCCTTAGAGCTTAAGGATCTGAAGTCAGTTTATGTAGAGAAGATTGTGCTAGTTACAGGAGGATCAAGTCCTGGATATATGCAAGTGGTATCCTAGCCCCATTGCTGCTGAAGGCACACTCCCAAGGCAAACAGCCTAACAGAGCTCTCATGGCTGCACCTCTACTATTATAATACTGACTACCCACACCAGACCCTTAAGATAGGAAGGTTTTGCCTCTCTGTGTCCTTAGAGCTTAAGGACCATTAGCAGCAGGCTGCACTCTGAAGCAAGGCCTTTTGAACACTACCTTGGATTCAGGAAGAAAATGCTGATTCTTCTTTCCTGAACTAAGCCACAGACATATGTTCTGTTGCACGATAATTGCCAGAAACTGTGGTCACTGAGCCAGAATCCAAGATGAACAATGGGTGACATCGCCAATTTCTGCATAAGGAACCTCATCACATATATGAACAAAAAGTCACTCTTGCTTTTATAGCCTGTTTGTGCATTGTGGGTGAAAGCATGTGATTTAATAGCTGCAGTACTAAGAGCGTTTGGTGTTCTGAGAGAGCAAATTCACCCAAAATGAGAAAATAGCAGTCAAGAGACAAACAGGACAACAGCAAGCACCTTGCAAACATAAAGGAAGAGTGGCTGGATATGAACCTGATGGGTTGCAACAGTCAAAATATTTTATCACAACATCATTGTCTAGCAAGTCCACCCCCAGACTCTTTGCCATTGCCACAAAATATTCAGATTTTTTTTCTCCTTTAATTGTAGCTAGTGTATTGCAACAGAAGTGTCTTTCCATAGATAGTATAGTGTTTTAAAGAAGCTGCTTTAGTAAAGTTGCATTGCCCCTTCACACTGTGGCTTCTCAGAAGTTTACGGATCACTCAGTGTTTCTGTTCCACTCAGGAAGACTTCAAAAGCTCTGTGCAAGGCCTTTACCAGGTAGCAAACACTGCCCTGGGGTTCAGGCATTTGTGTTCCCAAACCACAGACCAGCTTTGGCCAGATTCCTTGGGATTACAGTGTCTAGCTGAATGCTTTGATCTGTCTTCTACTATACAGATCTGTCTTCTACTATATATATCACAGACTGGATCTGTGATTCCTGTTCCCATCAAGTTTATTCTATGCATATTTGCCCTTTGTAGAACAGAAATGTCATTTTATTGAGAAAGCAGACTTGTGAGAATTAAACGTAGTCATAGTGTTAATCATGTTTCTTACTAATTTGTGGTCCTGCAGAGCTGACGCAGCTATGGAAGATTTACCAATATTCCATTCATCTCCTGAGGAATTGCTAATGAAGTACAAAGTGCAGGGTTAATCCCAGTAGATGTAACTGCAAAAACACATGAAAAGTGTACATAGAATATACTATATGGGGCCTTTTATAGAAAATAACGTGCAAAACTGAATCATGCTTTGATTTGCAGATCCCGTCTTGCATTTGACTGGCTATGGGGAATTCTTCCTATTTGCTAGCTAAATTAATTTACTCTGACAGTCACCAAGTAACAATCAAGGCAGTGTCCACCATTATTCCCAAATGTTTCTGTAATTCTCATGTTTACTTACACCTGAGACAGTCCTTTGTGCCCTAATAGATTCTGTCACAGCGTTTCCTTTTTACCAGAATTAGAATGAGCCATGTTTAGAAGAATGAGAGACTGATTAGCAAAGTTCAGGCAGCACACAAACTGGATCTGCACACAAGGTGAGTTCAGGACCATGGCAATTCTGTATCTACTGCACAGCTGTCTGGATATTTTCAGTGACAAAAATCCCAGAATCGTTGAGGTTGGGAGGGATCTCTGGAGATACTTAGTCCAAGGTCCCTGCTCAGAGCAGAGTTACCTAACAACGAGTTTCTCAGGATATCATTTGGTCAGGTTTTGAATATGTCCACAACCTCTTGCCATCCTGTGCCAGCCCTCAGTCACCATCACAATAAAAACCCCAACTCCCCTCCTCTCAAAAAAAAAAAAAAATACAAACCACCAACCAAAAATCTGCCTTCTGTCCATTGCAACTTACCCTTTCATTGGGCACCCATGAGAAGATTTTGCTTTTGTCTTCTTCATTACTTCCCAGCAGGTATTCACACATGGTGAAGAGATTTCCTCTGATCTTCTGAAGAATAAGCAGTCCCAGCTGTCTCAGCCTCTTCACTTAAATCAAGGGTTACCTTCTTCATTCTCTTTATGGTTCTTGCTGAACTCTTGCTAGTATGTCCACATCTCTTTTGTGCTGGAGAGCTGAGATTTGGCACTAGCACTGTACATATCTCACCACTGCCAAGCTGAACGGAAGGGTTACCTCCCTCTGACTGCTTGCAACACTCTACCTAATTGAGCCAAGGATGATGTTGACATACTTCATTACAAGTGCACATTGCTGACTGGTGACAGAGGATTAGAGTTCATTTGGCACTTGTTCTAGCTTCATGCCAGTGTTAACACCACTGATTTAGAAGAAACTATGCCAGCCTAATCCTGGAGATGTGCACTAGTGAATTGTAGCCTTTAAGTCCAACTGCTTTATTAAGTTTAGCTTTACAATACCGAGGGTCACCACACACCAAACTAGTGTTGGATTCATAGAAAAGGAGTATTCCAGATGGGAATGTATCCTGGCATTTCTCATAGATGGCTACATTAGTGCCCAAGAAGCTATAAAACAGAACAGTTAGCTGGTGCTCATGCATACTTACGCCTGTTCAACCTTCTTCAGTACCAGCAGCCCAGCTGAAGTGCATGTACACTAATGCACGCAGTATGGGTAACAAATAGGAGGAGCTGGAAGCCTTGTTACAGGAGGAGAGTTGTGACGTAGTTGCCATCACAGAAATGTGGTGCGATGACTCACATGATGGGAGCACTGTAATTGATGGCTACAGGCTCTTCAGAAGAAACAGGCAAGGGAGAAGGAGGGGTGGCTCTGTACATCAGAGAGGCTCTAGACACCATGGAACTAGAGATCAAGGATGATCAAGTTGAGTGTCTGTAGGTTTACAATTAGAGGGAAGGCCAACAAGGCTGACATCCTGTTATAGACCACCTAATTAGGATGAAGAGGTTGATGAATTATTTTATAGGCAGATCACCAGACCTTGTTCTTATGGGTGATATTAACGTGCCTAATATCTGCTGGGAACTTAACACAGCAGAGAGAGGGCAGTCTAGCAGGTTCTTAGAGTGTATGGAGAACAGCTTCTTACCACAGCTGCTGTGTAAGCCTAATGGGTAAGTCTTTGCTTGACCTTCTTGTTACAAACAGAGAAGGGCTGGTAGGAGATGTGTGGCTGGAGGCTGTCTGGGGTCCAGTGACCATGAGATAATGAGTTTTCAATATGCAGTCAAGCTAAGAGTGGCAGCAACAAAACCTCTACTTTGGACTTCGAGAGAGCAGACTTCAGGTTACTCAAGGAACTAACTCAGAAGGTACCTTGGGAAACAGTCTTTAAAAACAAAGGGGTTCAGGAGGGCTGGAACTACTTCAAGAAAGAATTCTTGAAGGCAGAGGAACAGCATGTGCCAATGTGCCAGAAGATGAGCCGCCAGAGTAGAAGGCCAGCCTGGATGGGCAAAGAACTTCTGAGTGAATTAAGGGAAAAAAAGAGGGTGTGTCATCTTTGGAAGAAAGCTGAGGTAACCCACAGAATGTTTAAGGATGTTGCTAGGTCATGTAAGAAAAAAATTAGAGAGGCAAAAGCACATTTAGACCTGAGACTGGCCACTGCTGCGAAGGACAACAAAAAATCCTTCTACAAATATATTAATAGGAAGAGGAGGAGCAAGGACAACCTCCACTCCTTGGTGGACATGGAGGGGAACGTAGTGACTAAAGATGAAGAAAAGGCAGAGATACATAACACCTTCTTTCCCTCAAATATTAACAGCAAGATAAGTTGTCTTCCAGACAGCTGGCCTCCTGAGCTGGCAGATGGAGTCAGAGAGCAGTATAGTTTCCCTGTAATCCAGAAGGAAGCAGTTAAAGACCTGCTCAGCCACTTGGATCCCTGGAAGTCTATGGGACTGGAAGGGATCCATCCTAAGGTGTTGAGAGAACTGGCAAATGAGCTGGGCAAGACAGTCTCCATCATTTTTCTGGCTCACTGGAGAGGTCCCAGAGGTCTGGAAGCTGGCCAACGTGATCCCCATCCACAAGAAGGGCCGATTGGATGAGCCAGGGAATTACAGACCTGTCAGCCTGACCTCAGTGCCAGGCAAGATTATGGAACAGGTCATCTTGAGTGCAATCACACAGCACTTCCAGGATGGCTGTGGCCGGTTGACGGTGTCCCCTTAAGAAAGGGAATATGGTGGACGGAAGTTGGTAAACGGAAGGAAGAGTCTAAACTAATTTTCATTGGTGAATTGGGAGGAAGCACCTTCTGAACTGGGAGTGCAGGAGAAAATATCCTGGGCACTCCGGGAACTTTATCTTCAGTCTTGCTTCCACCTTTCCACAGTGCAGCAACTCTCTGGCTGTGCTGGGCTTTCTGCCAAGGCTCCGGCCTTGAAGACTTGATAAGATAACCAGGCCTGTATTAACTGCTTCCAATTAACACAAACTGCTTTTAACTTCTTTCTTTCTTCTTTTCTCCCTCTTCTCCGAACTACTCTGGGGAAAGGGGGGGGAGAGAGGGGAGAGCGGAGGTGGGGAACCCCTCGGCAAGGGGGGTTACTCTCATTTCTGTGGTACTCTGTTGTATATCTTTGTATATATTGTAGATATTGTAAATTTGTAAATATTCCCCTGCAAAACCCTACACTGCTTTGTAAATATAGCTCCACTGCGTTGCTAATTCAGCTGGTGAGTTTTTTTTTCCTTTCCCTTCAATTTTTCTTTTTCCCTTTTACCTTACAAGGGGGAAGGGAGGAGGCTTCTTGGCCTTACCCCTTCCAACCCACCACATTTTTTTTATTGGCGCCCAACGTGGGGCAGATAATTAGTTTAATTTATTACCTGATTGATTTAGTGTTTTCCAGCTGAATTAGCAAACATGAAGGTATTGTGGTTTGTGGAGCGATTATTCTTTTCAATTTTTGGGGCTCTGGTTTACAGATATTGTTTGGGTTTGATTTTGGATTACCTGGGTAAATATTTGGTGCGGACAATTTATATGTGGGTTATGTATAGAGTTAAATTATGGTATGGAAAATGTATTAATTTCCTATGGCCGGTGAGATACAGGAATGTTACCTCCACCACTCTCCCAATTGAGATAAAGGGTTTTAAGATTCTGCCTGAGGAGAGAGTAACTTTAGGTGATGCCTGGGACCCAAAAGTGATTTATGTGATGTGTATAATTCTGCTGCTGGTAATAACTAATGTGTTTTCTCTGTATTCCTTGTGGCGAGAGAGAAAGGTGTCCAGGGCGTGTTTTGTTATTAAAACTAGATCAAAAAGAAAACGCCGTGGCTCTAGATCAGTCCCAGAGTCATCTAGTGACGAAGAGTGTGCAGAATCTCCGTCAGTTAAAAAGAAGGCTAAAAAGTTAATTGGTAAAGCAGTTCTAAATGACTTTGCTGATTCCAGCAAGCTGCCAAAGGCGGCAGCTGGTATCAACATGGCTCCCACTCCTTCTCCTTCTTCTTCTCCTCCGTCGGCCATTAACAGAGCAACGTCACTTCCACCCAATCCCTCGGTGGGACCGGAAGTCACTGCCCCAGCAGCTGATTTATCTCAGGACCTGTCAGCTTCCGTTAAGGTGGCTGTAAATTCAAACACAGCTCCAGTTAAGGTGGCTCCTTTAAAGACTAGAGGTGCAAAGACCAAAGATGGAGAAGAAGAGGAGCTGGAGACTGATCCTGGTGAGGGGCCCTCTACTCTAAGAGATCCTGCTCAGGAGGAAGAGAAGGTTTGTTTTAAAGATCTAGCTAACCTAGTGAGATCAAAGCAGGATACAGATGAAGCTAGGAAAGCAGCTGGCAAAGGTGGCTCTCAGCTTAAAGAGATCCTTAGGAGAATGACAGCAGGATTATATGGACAAAAAGTTCAGGGAGACGAGGAGGAAGATGATATTTTGGAGTGTTCTTCTCCACAGGAGGAATTGCGAAATGTCCGTAAAGATTTCACCAGGGCAGATAAGGAGCCAGTTCTAGCTTGGCTTAGTAGGTGTTATGATACAGGCGCTCCAGCTCTAACAGTTGGAGACAAGTCAGCAGCTCAGTTAGGAACTCTCTCAAGGGATAATGGAATAGATAGACATCTAGGAAGAGCTCTCGGTAAGGTTAATCTGTGGATACGCCTTTTAATGGCGGTTGCCCTGAGATACCCTTCCCGAGATGATCTTCCATGGAATCCTAAACCCTGGACTACCATAGATGAAGGAATTAAGCGCTTGAGAGAATTTGCTGTTAGAGAGCTACTCTATGGTGAACATGAAACTCTGAATCCTGATGACATTCCTGTGGGCATTGGTCTTGCTAAAAAGATCATCAAGCTTGCTCCTTCCAATTATGCAAACATTCTGGCGAGCAGAATTGTGTCAAGAAGTTATGGTGGAGCTTCTCCCACGGTTGGCCAATTCAGCGATCAAATGAGACAATTGGAGGATAGCATGACACGTGGTTCTTTGGTTTCAGCCATTAAAACGATGTCTGGTGATATTCAGAATTGCATAAGAGAGTTAAAAGATGAATTTAGAAATTCCATATCCCAATTGGCACAAAGGGATAATTTCAATTCTTCCTCCAGGTGGATACAAGTTTCATCTGTGAGGAATACACGTCCTCCAAGGAGGTCATTCCAAAACAGGTCATTCCAAAACAGGTCATTCCAAAACAGACCACCAAGGCAATCACGTGGAACTATTTGGATAACTCTGCGTGATCAGTTTGGTGAGAACATGAACCGCTGGGATGGCCAACCAACTTCTAATCTTTTCAGGAGACTGAGGGAATTGCAAAGTGGCAGAACCCAAGGTAGCAATACCAGAAGGGTAGCTGTTACTTCCACAGTTCCCCAGAACGACTCTTACGGTTCCAACAGTGGCTCCAGTTATAACATGCAAAGTTATAACCCTGCAAACTATGTGCAATGCACATGTGCGCATGTTCCCCATAACTAGGGGTGCCCTGCCTCCCGCCAGGGGGAGGAGAGGGATAACAGAGATAATAGAATCTATTGGGATGTGTACATCCAGTGGCCTGGCAATTCACAATTTCGGAAGTACAGGGCTTTGGTTGACACAGGAGCTCAGTGCACCATAATACCATCAAATTATCAGGGATCAGAGTCTATAACTATTCTGGGAGTCACTGGTGGATCTCAAGAGTTAAGTAAGGTGGAGGTTAATATAAGTTTAACTGGTAAACAATGGAGGAAGCATACAATTGTGACTGGACCTGATGCACCTTGTATTTTGGGAATTGATTTTCTGAGAGAAGGGCGTTTCAAAGACCCTAGAGGTTACAAATGGGCTTTTGGAGTAGCTTCTATAGAAATTGATGGACAGAAATTGAAGCTGTCTGCCAGACCTGAACTTTCTGATGAATCTGCAGTTGTGGGACAACATAAGATACAGGACATTAAATTGCCGGTTGCTTCTCAGACTGTGCATCACAGACAATACAGAACCAACCATGACTCTTTGTTGCCCATTCAGAATCTGATTCGTCAGTTGGAGAGTCAGAAAGTCATCAGCAAAACTCATTCACCTTTCAACAGTCCAGTGTGGCCTGTGCGGAAGCAGAATGGAGACTGGCATCTGACAGTGGACTACAGAGCCCTAAATGAAGTGACACCACCTATGAGTGCAGCAGTGCCAGACATGATGGAGCTACAGTATGAGCTGGAATCCAAAGAGGCCAAATGGTATGCTACCATAGACATTGCTAATGCATTTTTCTCTATTCCCATAGCAGAGGAATGCAGGCCTCAGTTTGCTTTCACCTGGAGAGGAATCCAGTACACTTTCAACAGACTGCCAATGGGCTGGATCCAGCTCAAGCATCTGTCATGCGGTGATCCACGATGCTCTGGAGAAAGGCGGTGCTCCAGAACACATCCAGTTCATCGATGATATCATCGTCTGGGGTAAAACTGCTGAGGAAGTCTTCGAGAAAAGTAACAAAATCATTGACATTCTTCTGAATGCAGGTTTTGCCATCAAATGAGACAAGGTGAAAGGACCTACCACAGAAATTCAGTTTCTGGGAGTGCGGTGGCAGGATGGACGCCAACACATTCCAGTGGATGTGGTAAATAGAGTCTCTACCATGGCAAGTCCCACAAACAAGCAAGAGACCCTACGTTTCTTGGGGATAGTGGGATTTTGGAGACTGCACATTCCTGGGTACAGTCAGATTGTGAAACCTCTGTATGATGTGACTCGAAAGAGAAACCATTTCCACTGGGGACCTGAACAACAAGCAGCCTTTGACCAGATAAAGCAAGAGGTAATTCAAGCAATGGGTCTGGGACCTGTCCGAGATGGTCCAGACATTAAGAACATTTTGTACACGGCTGCAAGTGACAATGGTCCAACCTGGTGCTTGTGGCAAAAGCTCCGGTGAGACACGTGGACGACCTCTTGGTTTCTGGAGTCGAGGTTACAGAGGTTCAGAGGCTAATTATACTCCAACAGAGAAAGAAATTTTAGCTGCCTATGAAGGAGTAAAAGCATCTTCTGAAGTGATTGGAACTGAATCACAACTTCTTCTAGCTCCCAGATTACCAGTTTTGAATTGGATGTTCAAAGGCAAAGGTTCCACACCACATCATGCCACAGACTCAACATGGTCTAAGTGGATGGCTCTGATAACACAGAGAGCTCGAATGGGAAATCTTGAAAGACCTGGTCTAGTGGAGGTGATCTCAAGTTGGCCTGAAGGTATCAACTGTGCTAAACCTCCAGAGGAGAAAGTAACTCATGCTGAGGAAGCTCCTCCTTATAATGACCTTTCTGATGATGAGAAGAAATATGCTTTGTTCACAGACGGTTCCTGTCGTCTTGTTGGAAACAAGCGAAGGTGGAAGTCTGCAGTGTGGAGTCCAACACGCCGAGTTGCAGAGGCGAAAGATGGAGAAGGAGAATCCAGTCAGTTCGCAGAGGTAAAAGCTGTCCAGCTAGCCCTCGACGTAGCTGAACGTGAGAGATGGCCAAAGCTTTATCTCTACACCGACTCATGGATGGTAGCCAATGCTCAATGGGGTTGGCTAAAGAACTGGAAGAAGAGTGGTTGGCAGAGAAAAGGAAAACCCATTTGGGCAGCCAACCTATGGCAGGACATTGCTGACCGAATCGAGAGAATTCCAGTGAAAGTGAGACACATCGATGCTCACATTCCTAGGAGCAAAGCTACTGAGGAACAACAACACAACCATCAGGCAGATCTAGCTGCAAGAGTTTCTCAAGTAGACATGAACTCTAATCTTGATCTCGACTGGAAACACCGAGGTGAGATATTCTTAGCTCGGTGGGCTCACGATTCATCAGGACATCAAGGCAGAGATGCAACATACCGATGGGCTCGTGACAGATCCATAGACATTTCCATGGATGCTATCACACAAGTCATCCATGACTGTGACATTTGTGCTGCTATTAAGCAGGCAAAACGACTTAAGCCCTTGTGGTATGGTGACAGATGGTCCAAGTACAAGTATGGTGAAGCTTGGCAGATTGACTACATCATTCTACCACGTTCTCGTTCTGGTAAGCAATACGTGCTTACTATGGTAGAGGCAAACACTGGATGGTTGGAAACTTATCCAGTTCCACATGCAACTGCACGCAACACCATCCTCGGTCTGGAGAGACAGATCCTGTGGAGACACGGAACTCCAGAGAGGATTGAGTCAGACAACGGAACTCATTTCAAGAACAACCTTGTAAAGAACTGGGCAAAAGAGCACGGCATTGAGTGGATATTCCACATTCCCTACTATGCACCAGCTTCAGGGAAGATTGAACGCTACAACGGTTCGTTGAAGACCACTCTTAAAGCCATGGGGGGTGGATCTTTGAGAAACTGGGAAAAACATTTAGCACAAGCAACCTGGCTGGTAAATAGTAGAGGTTCAGTGAACCGAGCTGGACCTGCACATTCAGATTTGCTACGGAAAGTAGAAGGTGATAGAGTTCCTGTTGTTAGAGAGAAGAATCTGTTAGGTAAAACTGTTTGGGTATTTTCACCCTCAGGAGAGGCTAAACCTGTCCGAGGGGTGGTTTCAGCTGAAGGTCCGGGTCACACTTATTGGGTAATGCAAGAGAATGGTGAAATTCAGTGTATTCCACAAAGAAATTTGACTTTAGCTGAAAGAGGTTAACTTCAAACTGTTGTACAGCTACATCGCGCCCAAAAGAAGAATCAACGAGGAATCTACGGTGCACGACCCCTGAGATCCCTGAGAGCCCTGAGTCAACTAAGAGACCCTGAGATTTCCCTGTTTCCTTTTTCTTCGCTTTGTCGGTGAAGAAATAAACTGTTTTCCATTTTTCTCACTTTCTGATTTTCTTGGACTTTTGAATCACCTACATCTGAGCATAGCCGGAATGGACTATGAACTTTACTCACAAACTGTAAATATCATTTTGGATTGGATGCACACTATGAACAGCCAATGAAATTGTTTAGAAGGGGTGGACTGTGGCCGGTTGACGGTGTCCCCTTAAGAAAGGGAATATGGTGGACGGAAGTTGGTAAACGGAAGGAAGAGTCTAAACTAATTTTCATTGGTGAATTGGGAGGAAGCACCTTCTGAACTGGGAGTGCAGGAGAAAATATCCTGGGCACTCCGGGAACTTTATCTTCAGTCTTGCTTCCACCTTTCCACAGTGCAGCAACTCTCTGGCTGTGCTGGGCTTTCTGCCAAGGCTCCGGCCTTGAAGACTTGATAAGATAACCAGGCCTGTATTAACTGCTTCCAATTAACACAAACTGCTTTTAACTTCTTTCTTTCTTCTTTTCTCCCTCTTCTCCGAACTACTCTGGGGAAAGGGGGGGGAGAGAGGGGAGAGCGGAGGTGGGGAACCCCTCGGCAAGGGGGGTTACTCTCATTTCTGTGGTACTCTGTTGTATATCTTTGTATATATTGTAGATATTGTAAATTTGTAAATATTCCCCTGCAAAACCCTACACTGCTTTGTAAATATAGCTCCACTGCGTTGCTAATTCAGCTGGTGAGTTTTTTTTTCCTTTCCCTTCAATTTTTCTTTTTCCCTTTTACCTTACAAGGGGGAAGGGAGGAGGCTTCTTGGCCTTACCCCTTCCAACCCACCACAATGGCCAAGGGCTCAGGTCCAGACAACATGGATTTAGGAAGGGCAGGTCCTCCCTGACCAACCTGATCTCCTTCTATGATCAGGTGACCTGCCTGGTGGATGTGGGGAAGGCTGTGGATGTAGTCTACCTGGACTTCAGCAAGGCCTTTGACACCATTCCCCACAGAAAACTCCTGGCTAAGCTGTCAGCCCATGGCTTGGACAGCAGCACTCTGTGCTGGGTTAGGAACTGGCTGGAGGGCCGAGCCCAGAGAGTGGTGGTGAATGGTGCCACATCCAGCTGGCAGCCAGTCACTAGTGGTGTGCCCCAAGGATCAGTGCTGGGCCCCATCCTCTTTAATATCTTCATTGATGACCTGGATGAGGGGATTGAGTCAGTCATCAGCAAATTTGCAGATGACATCAAGTTTGGGGCAGGTGTTGATCTGTTAGAGGGCAGGAGAGCTCTGCAGAGGGTCCTTGACCAACTGGACAGATGGACAGAGTCCAAGGGCATGAGATTTAACACATCCTAGTTCTGGACCCCTCAGTTTAGGAAAGATGTTGAGTTGCTGGAACGAGGAGGGCAACAAAGCTGGTGAGGGGTTTGGAGCACAAGCCCTATGAGGAGAGGCTGAGGTTGTTTAGCCTGGAGAAGAGTAGGCTCAAAGGAGACCTCATTGCTCTCTACAACTACCTGAAGGGAGGCTGTAGCCAGGAGGGGGTTGGTCTTTTCTGCCAGGCAACCACCAACAGAGCAAGAGGACACAGTCTCAAGCTGTGCCACGGGACGTTTAGGCTGGATGTTAGAAATAAGTTCTTCACAGAAAGAGTGATTTGCCATTGGAGTGGGCTGCCCAGGGAGGTGGTGAAGTCACCATCACTGGAGGTGTTTAAGAAGAGACTGGATGAGGCACTTGGTTTAGTTGATTAGATGGTGTTGGGTGATAAGTTGGACTTGATAATCTCAAAGATGTTTTCCAACCTGGTTGATTCTATTCTATTCTATTCTATTCTATTCTATTCTATTCTATTCTATTCTATTCTATTCTGTTCTGTTCTGTTCTATTCTATTCTATTCTATTCTATTCTATTCTATTCTATTCTATTCTACAGATTCAATTCAGCTTTCTTAGCTTCTTGAACTGCATCAGGGTAGTATGGTAATGAGATCAGTGTTTAATGCTTCTGTTAAGTGGATATGCTATATAAGATTTCTTTTGTAGGAGAAAGCTTCAACACTATTTACTAACATTTTAACTCCTAGATGGGTATTGCTGTTTCATTGTAAGATCTAGACAGACTGGATGAGACCAACAATTAGAGTTTTGATATCATGAAGTGTCAAGTGCTGTACCTGGACTGAAACAACCCTATGCAATACTACAGGCTTGGGGAAGAGTGACTGGAACAGTGCTCAGTGAAGGACCTGGGGCTGGCTGAATATGAGCTAGTAATGTGCTCAGGTGGCCAAGAAGGCAAATGGGACTCTGGCTTGCATCAGCAATAGTATGGCCAGCAAGTCTATGGATGTGATTATCTCCATCTACGCAGCATTGGTGAAGCCATATCTCTAATACTGCATTTGGGTTTGGTTCTGTCACTGTAAGAAGGATATTGAGGTGCAGGATATTGAGGTGCTAGAGTGTGTCCCACACACTCTAGCAATTAAGCTGATGAAGGGCCTCAAACACAAGTTGTATGAGCAATGGCTGAGGGAGCTGGGGCTGTTTAGTCTTCAGAAGAGGAGACTGAAGGGAGACTTCATCACTCTGTACTACCACCTCATAGGAGGTCAGAGCAAGGGCCAGGGGGGTTGGGGGGTGTTCAGTCTCTTCTTACATTAAATAAGTGACAGGACATGAAGAAATAAGCTCAAGCTGTGCCAAGGGAGGTCCAGGTTGCATATTGGGAACAATTTCTTCATAGAAAGGGCATTGAAACAAGCTGTCCAGGGATGTGGTGGGGTCACCATCCCTGGAGCTATTTAAAAGACTCATGGGTATGGTGCTGAGGGATGAGGTTTAGTGATAGTAGCTCAGCAGTAATTGTGGGATTGTGAGCTCAAGGTGAGTCATTGGACTTGATGATCTCAAAGGTCTCTTCAAACCCCAACAGTTCTACAATTCTGCAATCTTTTTCCATTCATTTAAGTGAATTCACCATATCTACATCTGTTTATATTACCACTACTGGTTGAAAATAGTGCACTTACACTGAACAGACACATTCCTCATTAGTGAACGAAATTATTCCATGTGAGAAGGAAATTGTGCTTTCTTGTTGTCAGTTAATTGAAGGATGCCTAACATTTATATGATGAGATAGAATATGAGTCTTCTGAAGTGCAACAGTCACAGAAGTGACAGCTCTCAAGCAGCAGAGTAACTCTCATGTGTGAGGTCCCTTCTTTTGACAGCTACCCATTGCAGCAATAGATGCACCTGCTCTTCTCTCTTCAAACAAGTGTAAATCAGAGCTGCACCAGATGTTTTTGTTGAATAGACTGCAATAGCTGCACTGAGTCAGCAGTCCCAGTACACTCCACCAAAATTTCCCTGAAATTTTTAGCTGGATTCTCAGCAGTAAAACAAACGTAACCACTTAGCAGGAAGAAGATTAGATCACTGGGGATTTGGCTTGGCTTCTGTTCCTTTTGTTGAACACGTTTTTCCACTTTGTTCCACAAATAAGTACAACAAAGTTCTGCTAGACTGTCCCCCTACCACACACCTATGATTTATCTGGTAAAAAGAAAACCATTTTGAATCACTTCTCAGCTATGGTTACCTTTAGAACTTTTCTTGTGCATGGCTGCTGTCAAGAATGAGACCTACCTACTTACAGAGTTCTGGCAAAATTCAGTGTGACTGTAGACCACTTCGTAGCAAGCATGTGAGCAACCACAGACAGCAAGCAGTGAGGAGACACTTCCTCTTCTCAACAGTGCAAAAGCACATCAGTTCTTAAATTGTATGTGATGAGGTCTTGCCATTCTATGTCTTGCAGAACACTCTGAGAGCCCTGCCCTGAAACTCTGTATGGGGAACACAAAAGAGAGAGAAGGAACCTCTGTCTGGCTCCCATCTCCATATAAAAGAAACGAAACTCCATCCAATGTCTACCTCCTCAGCCACTGAAATTTTACTGGTTTACTTTATGCATGAGCATTCATAAGAACAGGGCACTGTTTGCTACAGCACAGTAGTCATGGTGGGAGGCCCATGACAGCAGCACAGTCTGCCTTATAATAATGCAGACAGAACCAAACTCAGACCCCTCATGGCCTCGTGAACAGGAACAAAGGAACATAATATTAATTTAATACTTTCATTACTTGATTTTACATGCAGAACATTTTATCCAGCTGTGAATGATCAACAGCTTGTAGAGTTCAGTGTATTTCAGGAATTCAGATTGAGAGCATTCCTTTTGAAAGAGCAAGGAGAAAACATCCTGCATATTATTGCTTTTATACCCATGAGAAAAGAGCTTCTGCATGACCACTCAGTAGCTCCAGGAATGCTGCCTGATCCATCTGATGCTGCTTATCCATCTGATTTTGCCAACTCCAAAATGCAGATGCATTTTGTTGGCTCTTAGAATTGCATGCTTTGGATTCAGCTTCCGCAAAGGCTGTGCCATCCAGCAGGAAAGTGGAAGGAGAGCAAGTATTACATCACAGATGAAAATACTTACCTAGGAACAGGTGCCCTGAAAAAAAAAAAAATCTAAGAAACAACAGTATTTTACACTTAATACCAGTACCTCTGGGACACATCTCACATACTGCTAGTATTAAACATAAATAAATCAAGATGTGTACGTTGCATGAATAGTCTGCAAACTTCTGTTACCCACAGAAAAATAATCCCTTATATTTGCCAAACTGAATGTCTTTGAGACAGATTCAATTTTCTATTATCAAGTCACATATTCTTATTGTAGCAAGATTTTAGTCTAAGGCTTTAATTTGCAACCTTTAATAAGATTTGTGTCATTAAAAATCACCTCCTTCTTAATAAGCTCATTTGTTTCTAGAAAAGGCAGAATCAGTTAAAAAATCTTCTAGTTGGTGGAAGAAAAGTTGTTAATTATCACAGCATTCTGCAAAATGCAGCTCTAATATCAAGATGCCAAGATAGTCACCGTGGCCTTTAAACCATGGGAAAGTGTTGCTATTGCCTTTTGTCAGCACAAAATATGCTTTGGGGTTAGCTGGGTTTTTAGCATGCAAAGTAGCTTTGTGATTTGTCAAGCTTAAATTCAGAGCAATCTTTTTTTTTTTCCGCTAACAAAAAATCCAACAAACCAACCACATATAAACCCAAACCAAAAAAACTCTCTTGCATTCACTGAATAAAAGATGCATCCCTTATTCCCTTATAATGAGATTGTTGTCCAAGTTGACTGTTAAAAGATGTCCAGATCCTGAGAGACTAACAAACATAATGAACTTCTTGTGTTTTTAACCCTAGCTGCATTTCTAATGACATCTCAAAATCCATCATATGTGATCTCATTTTCCTTATCTGCTGACAGCCACCTTCTTCTGCACCTGAAAAAGACTCTGCACTCAACTAATTTCAACAGCACATAGAGCCAACTAGACCAGGTTTCTCAAGGCTGCACATGGCTAGGCTTCTGGATGACAGCACAGCTTTCTGGTGTATCAGCCAATCCTCCCCATTCTGGATAGTCTGCACTTGCTGATGATGCCTTCTGTCCATCTTCAAAGGCATTAATGGAGAGGTAAAATAGCATTGGCCCCTGTAACCACCCTAAGGTACTGCTGTAGTGACCAGCTTTTAGTGGTGGTTTGTGCCACTGATCATAGAATATAGTTTGTCTGGAAGGGACCTTAAAAGATCATCTAGTCCAACCCCCCTTGCGGTAAGCAGGGACATCTTCAACTAGATCAGGTTCCACAGAACCCTGTTCAACCTGACCTTGAATGTTTCCAGAGCAATCTACCACCTCTGTGGGCAATGTGTTACCATGTTCCCCCACCCTCATTGTAAAAAACTTTCTTCTTTATTTCAAGTCTGGATCTACCCTCCTTTAGTTTAAAACTATTACCCCTTGTGCCATTGCATCAGGCTCTGCCCCCTTTGATCTACGGTTGTAGATCAAAGTTATTATTATTGTGGAGCTATGCATTGGAACTGTGTGTGTTGGGGTACATGGCAGAACAAGCCCACTTCATGCACTGGATTGCTGGTTTCCCTTGAGAAAGGGATAGCTCAGAAAGATTGTAACTTAAGAAGCTGTAATCCAGTAAATCTCACTATCTGCAATCCAGGTGAGTGGAAACAGAGGGATACCCAATATGGGATTTCAAGTGTTGAAAGGCCCCAAGAAGGTCCCCCTTGAGCCTTCTCTTCTCCAACTGAACAACCTTCCAGCCTTTCTTCATAGGAGAAGTCTTCTAGTTCTCTGATAATGTTTGTGGCTCTCCTCTGGACCCACTTGTAGTGAATGATGCTTATGGTCAGGGTTGTGCCCAAAATATTTCTGAGACATACTTCTCTGTGTGTTAACCCTCCTTTGTTCCCCCTCCTTTCTGGAGGCAGCAGGGGGGGATCCTGGCACCAGTGAGTCCAGGTAAACAGCCTACCTGGGGGTGGTCTCACCCCTGTGGTACACAAGGGCCAGGCTATATGTTTGTTTCCCTGGTTATAGCATATGTTCATGCCGTATTTTGTAGGTGTCAGTTCATTGGTTAATCTTTGTGTTAGCAACAGATGGTCATTGGACCAGTATTCACTGAAGCAAATGGTAAATAGGGGTCGTTTGGTAAATGAGCCCCCCCACATTCATGTTGGAGCCTCTGTGTGTGTGCGTGCCAGTGCTCCAAGAGGCCTCGCAGTCCTTTGCCACCACCACTCAGCTGCATGCAGTGCCATGGACAGTACCCTGTGGGAATAACCGCTGCGTGATCCATCGCTGCAGGAGAAAACCTGGTAGCCCGTGTGAGCCAGCATTGCCGGACTACCATAGCACATCCCCCGCCTCAAGCAGGGAACCTTTCTATCCTGGGAGAAGCAGCAGCCACGTGACACAGCCACGTGGTCGGTGCCATTTCCTGTCTCCTTATTATGGCACATCCGTGCCACGTTCTTTTGGACTATAAACATTATTATGAGATGACTTCACGAAGGTCGCAGCTTGTGAGTAAGCCAAGCCTTTCTTTATAGAGTTTCAGTTAAGGTAGCGTTTAAATTGCTCTGGGCGGAGGGTTGCCGGTCACTAACCAACCCCTCCCCCCCCGCTTTCCGAATCAGTTTCAATTCCAAGTTCTGTGAATCATTTGATTTAAGTGCCCATACATAAACATTCTGTAAAGATAGTTCCACTAACCGAATATTGATACCTGCGAAGGGTGATTGTAAATACCCCGTTACAGAGTTTGTATATATATATATATATATATATAAATAAACTTAACATATATTTTCATTGGTATATCTGCCGCTCATTTCTGAGGGCATATTCACAACACCACTCCAACTCCATGTCTTTCTGGTACTGAAGACTCAAAAAGGTGGAGTGGTGCCAGAGCAGAGTGGCAGAATCGCCTCTCATGAACTGATGGCCACAATTCTTTCGATTCAACCCAGGATATAATTGGTATTCTGATTCGCAAGCTGACATTACTGGTTCACAAACAGCTTTATATCCATCAGTACCTACAAGTCCTACTCACAATAGCTTTATGTTGCTTGTGCATGCTGAGCACTTGGTCATAGGTGCACTCAAGTAGTTTCTCCAGTCTCACTTACCTCCTCCCTGGATGCAAAATTTCCCCTATACAATTTCAACACATTTCTCTTATCATTGCATCAGCCTTAACTGATGGCACTCCCTCTAACACTGAATTTACATCTCTTCTTTCCCCATGTGTCTGAGGAAGAGATGGAAAACTGCCACCTTCCTCACTAGCACAGTAGTCACTGAAGCATTTATGGAGCATGCTGGCCCAGGCAACACTGCTTCATTTTGATTGACAGTGACTATCTGTGGAGGTGGCATGCTGCTGAGACAAGCCTTTAGACCCTTACATGCACACAAGTTGACTAAGGTGATGTGACACTGCAGCAGGTTTTAATAGGAATACAAGTTATACTGGTTGTCAGTGGTGTAACTGACATAGCAGCTGCTCAGCAGTGTTATATGACTTAAACAAATAATACCTACACTGTTGATTTTAAGTTTATATTCCAGTCTTCTACTCTGGCTTTTAGAAGGGCAGAGCACAGCAAAGAGATGCCTTTGTGCATGAAATTGTGGCTTTTTTGCAAGACACACTACAAATCACACATTAGAGGTGGCACAGCACAGCAGATAACAGCTTGACATTCCTACTGCCATTACATACCACATCCCTCTGAGTCACAGCAGCAGAAGTATGTCTGTTACTGTAGCATGGAACTCATGGACCCACAATTGCCTTTCTCACAACAGCTGAGGGAGAGAAGGAGGAGAGACAACCATATGTTTCCTTCCCTCCTGAAAACACACTCAGGGACATGGTGATATTCCTGATGCACAAAAGGAGAAGTGCTCCAGAAGTAAAGATGGCTGATGTTGCAAGCCTGCAGGGAACCTCTTCAGGCCCTGCCATACATAGCTGAGGGCATGCAATGGGGCGGTGAAGGCTTTTGACCTTCAAATATTTGTACACATGTTGCAGCAGCTGAGAAGTCCTTTAAATGTAAGAAACCTTCCAAGAGAAAGGTGTCGTGCAGGGAGTGGTGGGAAGGGTGCTTTGTGGCTTTTTCAAATCAGCCTCATTGCTACTGGGGACCTGGCTCTGAAACTCTTTGTCTATATATTTAAGAAAGCACAGAGGGCAAAAAATCCAGACAGAAAGCAGGTTCAGTGACCATATCTCCCTTAGAGAGGCAGTTTCTTCTGATCTACACTTTAAAGGATATAAGCACCCCCAGACCTTCTCTATTTAAAAGCCTAGGATTATGGAAACACTAAGAAAATGTCAGATGAGATTTTGAGTCCAGAAGACTATTTTATTCCAATTTTTATTTATTTCTGAACCTAGTGAAGTTTCATTACCTCCTGAGATTCCTGTGTTGACCTATTTTGAGTCCATCCACAGGCATGCAAACTGACATGAAGAAATGATCTAGGCTCCTCAGAGAGCAGGTCACCAAAACCAGATCCATTCTAGCTATGGGGAAAGAGGAAGAGGTCCCTGCAGAAATGAGTAGGGTGCTTGACACCAGCAACAATTGGAGCCCATCTCCCTGTGGTAAGTGTACTGAGCTTACCTGAGAAACATGGCCAGTCTTCTGCTATCAAAAGACAGCTGTTGTTTTCTAATAGGCAATCATATAAACTATCCTCAAGGTCTCTACTGTTCAAAT
The DNA here is from genome assembly GCA_011125475.1 of Melanerpes aurifrons. Lineage (NCBI taxonomy): Eukaryota > Metazoa > Chordata > Aves > Piciformes > Picidae > Melanerpes > Melanerpes aurifrons. Next base: position 8,457,696 of record WWNC01000030.1, on the reverse strand, counting down.
TCTAGCAATGTATGCATCATGGCACCATAATGAGGAGGTAAGGCAAAGCAATTTAAGGCAGGGTGCTGGAAGATGAGGCTTTGTATTTTGGATGAGCTGACTGAAACTTCATGCAGACCTGAACATCCAGAAAGGATATCCAGTCATAAGCTGAGCTTGGTCAAGTGTGATCTGAGGCTATGTCCTAACCTGTTAGGTGGCAAGCCCATTTCTCTAATGGGCAAACAGCTGGCACTGATTTTCTGGCATTGAAACAGCTATGACTTTACTGTAAGGTGCACATGCAAACAAGGACGCAACAGCCCTATGCATAGTTAAGATGTTTTATGACACAGAGTGACATTAAAGCGAGTAGGAAATGACTAATCAAGGACTTTGCAATCGTCCCTCAACTTTTCAGCCTGTGACAGAGCTTTAGCACTTGACTATTGGAAAAATAGGCAATACAGGCAATAAAGAGATTCTTCATAAAAAAAATATTTCTTTTTTTCTCATAAAAACTGTGATGTAAAGGAAAAGCTTGACTAAAAATAGAAAAATAGGAGTGTTCAGTCAATCTTTTATTGGAAAAGCATATAAAAAGTGATTTAAAAAATGATGAAAGAGAGATGAACCGCCTGTCAGATACCAAAATTTTTATTACACCAACAACTCCTAATACAAGCTGGGCAAATTCGTTAAGTTGTTCAATAAACTCCTTCCAAGATATTCCATCCCAACAAATTTTGCACTTAAAGGAAAAAATAACTCAAAAAGAGTTCTTAGAAGAAGAATATTCTATTATCACAGAACCACAAAATATATTTGGTTGGAAGAGACCTTCAAGATCATCTAGTCCAATTGACCTGGAAAAAAAATCAGCTAAAAAAATAGTTCTGCAAGCTCTGGAGACTGGATCCACAACATGAGGTAATTCCCTAAAATTGTTCCCTAAAATGCAAGTTTGTAGTTTGAAAATCAGAGACACAAAGAAATAAGAGATAAATCCTTTTAAGCCATGAAAAGGTTGCTTTCAAAATCTTTAACCATGTTTCAATGTGTGTATAAGGTACTGAAGTATGAGTTAGCATGTCCAGAAGAAATCATAAGAATTGGCACTTAAAAAAAATAAAAGGCAGTGGTCTCAGTGCGATTGCCATGGAACTGACATGAGGGATTTTTTAAAATTAAACCAAAATTTCTAGTGTATAAAAGAATCCTTGTGGTGCCTTCCAATCTGTTATTTGATGAGAGTGATGTTAAATGTAGGGACTAAAATCAGTCATTTTGGAAAAAAAATTAATAAATTTTGGATTCTGAAATGACAAGATATACATTAGGGAGAAACCACTCGTATTCCAAGTTGTGAACGTTCACACTGATGCACTGAATTTTGAGTAGTTTAATTTAAAATGCTCTTGTTCAGCTTGTTCAGATCAGAGACACAACATATATTCAAATTGTGTGGGAAAAAAAAATAGAAAACAAACAAAAATATACTCTAAGAAATCACAAGGTAATAAAATTAACCCAAACGCCTAAGGGTTACTTTTTCAGCTCTACAAAGTTTCCAAAGCATGTAAGTATTCTGCAGAAGGTTTCAGATAGTTTAGCTTTCCTTAAAGTCACTTTCTAAGGAGGATAAGGGGATATTTCATGGGTATAGTATGGAAAAAAGTCTCACACATAAAATTTGTTAAAGTATAAGAAAAATAAATAAATAACTGGGGAACTACCTAGCAAACAGTAAACACTTTTGTGGTTCACATCCAGAATTTAGGTGCTTTCAAGGAGTAAAGTTTAAAACTGACCTTTGTTCCTCTTTCTCATACGCCTGTGCCTAAAGCAGATTGATATTCTATGAAAAACCACCACACACAATCTCTCTCCATTGATACCTTGATCTAGGATGCACATTTTTTGGCAGATGACTTGATCCTCAAAGCAGAAGAATGATCACTGTCCATTTTCCAAAACAAGTTATAAAAAAGTCTTTCTCAAATCATTTTAATATGCACAGGCAAAACTGTAGTTATATGTTATACTGTGTAGCTGTAAATCAGGCACGTTCATAACTTCTGATATGGCAGGCCAAGTCTCACTGAGTGAGTAGGAACTCTTCCACCAAAGACAGTGGAATTGGGCTGAGCTCATAGATCACTTAACTGTACACATGGGATATATTGAACCATATTCTGGAAGTTAACTTTGCAAAAATCAGCCAAAAATTTCTTAATCCTTCTGCTCTGAAGTATATTTTATATCAAACCCATTTTTTGTGCATACAAATCCTTGCCTTGTAAAGATTCAATTATAAGTTGCATCTACAGTAGCAACATTTGGTATGGGAGAACAGTTTTTTTACAATAATATCAATCTGCATAAGAACTTGAGCTTTCAGATCTAGTAAAAATGGTAGTTCTTCAAGAAAACATTTCTTCAGCAGAGTGTATAATGTCCTTCTTTCCACAGAAATGTATAAAAATACAAATAAAAATAAAGCAAATAAATCCATAATGCATCAGGCAAATAGAATGCAGTTCTAGAGGCAACTTGATTCAGCTTCTATGAAGTACCTGGGCATTAAAAAATCCTTGTAGTTTGCTTACATTTACTCTCTCCTTTACAGGTACGAGGGACATTTTATTTTAAATATTAAATGTTTTTTAAATAATTAAACATGTTAAAAATCCATCAGTTCATCTAGGGGCATGCAAATTGTAAACATGTCCTCAAGATAATCCAAAGTGGAACAATAGATCAGTATTAATAACTGATTTCTTTGTGAATAAAACTAGTTATTTTAGTTTGTAGATAAAAACAAGAGCTAGAACATTTTTCTCCTCTAGAATACAAAATAATATTGCAGAGAGATGAGAGACAAATATTACCTAAATCACATATAAAACGTGTAGATATTCAGCACAGTTAAATTTGCATTGAAATATCAGCTCCATGTCAGTCCAAACAATAAAACAGGAAATGGAACTAAACAATTATACAAAAATCTGATGGGAACCCCAAGAACAAAACCCCAAGCTCCTTTCCATACTATGCAGGTCATTACTTGCAACAAGAACAAAACAGATAGAAAAGGTAGATATTTAAATATTTTTATGTCATTATGCACAGATTTAAATGACATCCTGAGAAACAAATCAGAGCAAAATGAGCTCTTATTGTGGTGGGTTGAAGTTTCCCCCCAGCATTAGAGTTGCCAGACCAACTGAGTTAGAAGCAAATGAAGCTGTGTTTACAAGCAAAACTCCACTCTACAATGGAATGCAATGAATATCTACAAAATACACAGTACTTACAATATTATACAGGTATTTACAATTAGCAAACAACATGGAAACCCCCCTGGTCAGAGACCAGGGAAGCCATTCCACTGCACCCCCAACCTCCTGTTCCAAAAGAAAAAGTGGAGTGGTGAGAAAAAGCAGGTCAGCCAAAGCAGGGTAATCTCTCCTGAGCAAAGCAAAACCAGCCAGAGATCAGAAGAGAAGAGAGAGAGTTGTAATGGTACAGCTAGTCTTATTCTAGATATTCATCCAATTAATTTGTTTTAGAATAGTCTTTAGTTTTCCTTTTTATAGTGATTTATTTATATTTTTCTACATTTCTTCTCAAAATCTGTAACTAAATTTTAAAGGCATAGCCTAAAACCACCACACTTATCCATACATATTGGCCAGTGGTTCCTTTGGGCTGACTGTAGTGGTTTGAGCCTTAACTGGGAGTTAAGACCTCAGATGGGGACAAGGCTGAGAATCTATCCCCTGCTCACTTTGCATCCATCCCCCATGGCTTTTAGAGTGATCTTTAGCAAGCCATTGCAGTGCTTGACCTTTCCCACAGCTGGTGCATGGTATGGGATGTGGTAAATCCACTCAATCCCATGTTCCTTTGCCCAGTCCCTTATGAGGTGGTTCTTGAAGTGGGTTCCATTGTCTGATTCAATCCTCCCGGGGGTGCAATGTCTCCACAGAATATGTCCCTCCAGGCCCAGGATGGTGTTGCGAGCAGTGGCATGAGGTACTGGGTAGGTTTCCAGTCACCCTGTACTTGTGTCCACCATGGTCAGTACATACTGCTTGCCTCTGTAAGACCAAGGAAGGGTGATGTAGTCAATCTGCCAGACCTGTCCGTACCACATACCACAGAGGCTTTATGCACTTGGCCTGCTTGATGGCAGCACAGATGTCACAGGAAGGCACGTCAACGGGGCCCAGCACTTCACAGAACCCAGAGGTGTATGAAGATGAGTCAGATCAGGAAATAACTGTTACATCTGCTACCCAGAAAGGAACTAAGGCAAACTTATCTGGATTATGCAAGGAAACAGGGTGAGCCAATACTAAGCTGGGCCCTGAGATGCTGGGATGAAGGGGTGGACACAGTGGACTTGGATAAGAGGGAGGTGAAGCTTTTAGGCTCCCTGACTCATGATGCTGGTCTGGACAAAGAGTTAGCCAAACTGGGTGGAACACACACTCTCTGGGCCCAGATTCTCAATGCCATAAAGAACCAGTACAACTCAAGAGATAACCTGCTCTGGGCCCCATTTAGGTGGACAACTATGGAACAGGGCATTCAGTATCTGGACAGATGGCCATGCTGGAAATAATTTATGGGGATGGCCAGCTCCCTTCGGACCCAGATGAGGTGCCCATGAGACCGCCCTTCGTAAAGAAACTCACCCAGGGTGCTCCTCAGAAATATGCTCACACATTAGGGGGGATACTCCTGACTGGACAGGATGGAAGTCCTAAATCTGTCTGTGAGTTTGCCAATGATTTAAGGAAACTATGGCTAAGGACATTGTCAGGGAGATCAAGACCTCCATGTCTGAACTGAAAAAGGGGAGCGATACCTCCTTTTCCCCTTCTCCTTCAGAATGGGTCCAGGTTTCAGCAATCAGGAACAGGGAACCTTCCCCTAGGACATCACCCCAAGCCAATCGGGGGATGTCAAGGGAGTCTCTGAAGATTCCTCTGTGACCATGGAGAGGACATGGACAGCTGGCATGGCCAACCCACCTCTGCCCTCTGGAACAGGGTGCAGGAACTGCAAGGTGGGCACAATGGGGATAATTTGTCCAGGAGAAGGGCTGCCCCAGTTTCCTGGAGTGGTCCCTCTCACTCAAGAGACCCTTCTCCTAGTAGCACAGGACCCTGTGACAAGTGTGGGCATCACTGCCAGCATTAGAGGTGCCCTACCTCCAGCCAGATGGAGGCCAGGGACAAAGAGTGTACTGGGATGTTCATGTGAAATGGCCTGGCAATTCAGAAGCCCTGAAGTACCGAGCTCTGGTGAACACAGGGGCCATGCTAATCTTCTCTGCATCGTTCTAATTTTAGTACATGTGCTGCCAAAGTGAGTGTAGGGCACGAGACTCTGAGTTTTGAGATCATGGGGGTTTGGGAACCATGTGTGAGGGCAACCATGTTGGGGGGGACCACGTGGCTCAGTTGGTAGTGCATAAGACTCTTAATGGGAAGGTCATGAGTTCAAGCCTGCAGTGGGCAGGAGTGTTCTCTCTGGGCATCAGTGTCCTCCCTTTTTATACCCTAGCTGGGCAAAGCCCCTGCAAGCCCTCCACCCTGTTTTGTTTCTTTTCAGAATGGGCATTATCCCACCACACTGATCAACTGAGGACACTAAAAAATCCACAAAAGCATCTCAAAGCTTCTGGTTAGCAAATTCAGCATATCTCATTTGTCAAGGTACATCATGCTGCCACAAAAAATGCAATGCTGTCTATTAAGATTGCACCTCTGAGTTCCTCCATTGTCATGTCATTTCCTAAAATATGTGCAATGATCTCAAATGGAATAGTTTAACTTGGTAGTGTTTAATAAATGTGCACCTTTGATGAAGCTACTTAAAACTCCCCTCCTCTGCATTTTAGATATCTTCTGCATTTTGAATCAGCAGTGTGTCCTTGCAGCAAAGAGGGCCAGCTGCATGCAGGATTGTAATGGTATATGTGTAGCTTAGCAGGTCCAGTACAGTAATTCTTCATCTTTGGTGCTTACCATACTGTATGTGGAGTGCTGTGTCTAATTCTCATCCTTACAGTACAAAAAGGACATTGACAGACAGAAGCGAGTCTGCCAGAGGCCACCAGGACAGCTAGGAGTTGGAGTACATGATGTACAAGGAGGATCTGGCAGAGGAGCAGATTGTCTTGGAGAACTACACCTACCTGATCAAAGGATACAGAGAGGATAAAGCAAAACCCTTCCCAGACTTGCCCAGCAAAAGCACAAGAAGCAATGGCTACATGTTAGATTATAGGGAATTATTATTAGGAAGTCAGAAATAATTTTGTTATGAAAGTGGTTAAATGTTGATGCATGTTACTCAGAGTTTTTGTCGGATCTTCATCCTTAGGTGGTGTTGGGATTTAACAGGGCATGTCCCTGAGCAATCTGATTAAATTAGTCCTTTGAGTAAGGAGTTGAACTGGTTCTCTCAAGAGAGAGATCAAAGTCTGTGACTTTGTAGCTCTAATGAAAGCTGTTTCAAAGATTACAAAATATATTTATATATATGTATGTTGGATTTAGGTGCAGAACTGGTTTTAATCACAGCTCGGGAAAAAATAAATCAGAACAGAATGCTGCTCCAGATGTATGTTCAATTCAGTTTATAGCTTGCACATTAGTCTCTCTAACAGAGGATACAAAGCAAAGGAAATCTTTCACACAGTATCACAGTATCACTTAGGTTGGAAAGGACCTCGGGGATCATCGAGTCCAACCTATCAACACTAGTTTAGGGTTCATATTAGAAGTATAAATAGTCCTTCAGGCTACCAGGGGAACTCACATTAGACTAAAGCAGTGAAAATACATTTCTGGATAAAAATTTAAGGATGTTTTACTTACACATGCAGTTTCTAATGGATTCAAAATGCAAAACTAAAGCATGTCCTAGAAAGCATGGGTCCTGGCTACAAGGTAAACATATATAAACACTACAGTACCATACCAGTCCATCCATTTAGACTGTAACTTGTCTCTCTGCACCTGCTCATGTGTGTTCCTGAGCAAATTTCTGCCAGGTGAAGGAAAAGGCTTTGATGGGAAAGGTATTAACAGAAAACATTGACCAATAGGATTCATCATTTAGGAGTCCTGCCGAAGTCTTGCTCTGGCTCCACCAAGGTAAGGAACATGTGGAATAGCTCTGCATTCTAAAGCAATCCTGGCCAAGTTAATTCCTCATGTGTTTGTTCTAGTTAGATTGCAAAGTGGGTCTGGTGCCCCCAGACTTGTGGACAAAGGCACTCAGACACACACTCAAATAAGCAAAGCATACAGTGTGTCCCTTTATTAAGTCTCAAATACACACCAGCCGGAATGTAACCATGGAAGTGAGAGCCCAGGTGCTACTGTTTTTCCCCATAGTAGCTGCACTGGTTGGAGGTTGATAGGTGTGAGTTCTTCACCGGCATCCCTCTGGGGGCTTCAATCTTACAGCTGCCTGAGCTCCTGGGGAGAAGTCTGCCCTTTTATTGTACAGTGGTCCAGTCCCGGTGCCTGCATGTTTGGCCAGAACATGCAGGGGGAGATGAAATGCCACCTCCACAGGCACATAAGAGTGAAGGTTCCTACACATTCATCTGCTAGGTTTGGGGGACTGCAGGCACCTATGGGGTGATTGCTAAAGTTCCAGCTCTTGTTTTGCCCAATCCTCCTTGCATGCTTTCCTAATCAGCCTTGCCTTCAAGACTCCCTCCTGCCAGTTCCTTATCTCAGAGCAGCAAATTCTACCTATACAGCTGAAAATATTCATGGAGCAACACCAGACCATTTCCCAATTAACCTGTTCTAATTTATGCTATGTTAACCTGCCCTAAGACAGTGCTTCCCACTCACTCCACTGAGCGTGCTCTCGGAGCAGGATTCTGTGCACAGAATCTGACATGAGATAATCAGTATTTGAAACTACATGCTACCTGACAGTGCTTTTACCAGGGAGCCTTAGAGAGCTAATGGGTTCTGAGATTTTCTGCTACACTTGCAAAGGCCACATTCCAGGTGACTGGGTAGCCCTAGAGCTTGCTTAGATGATGCTACATTAACACCCCTCTCTGCCTAGCTGTCTGAGAAAATAAATAGCTCGAGACATGACCCCTACACTGTTTTCCTTGGGCTATAACCATGAGTCCATTACTGTATGCGTCTAGGCCTCAATAACTTCTGAGCCTTTCTATGGTTCTGTGGAGGCATAGCTCTGATATTATCGGTAGTCAGACTGTGCTGCTTGACCACCCTTCCACCCAAAAATGCTATAGATCATCTGAAACATTAATTTACTACTTGGCAATGTCTCCCAAACTTCATTCCCAGGTGTTTGCTTCTAAGAGCAGTTTATCCACAAGTAAAAATCAAGGTGCAATGCATTGACGAGCCCTGCACTGACTAGACATTGCTGCTGCCTAACTCTGCTCTGGCAAGAACCACAATGGTAACAAAGTTTGACTAACGAGGGAGTACTGAAATCTACAGCAATTGTGTGTCTGCCATGACCAGGCCTCTTTCTTTCTATTGCTTGGCAAGAAAATCAAAAAGCTGTGAATTTAACAGTCACTGCCATAATGCTTTACTAAAAATTGTAATGTCCACAAAATCTGCAGTTTTGGTTGATCTGGTCCTAACCCTTGTTCATTAAAATGCCATAGCAAATATAATTTTTGGGTTCTCTTGAATGGTCATTGAAGATTTATGTGATTCTTCCTGTGATTGACAAAATAATAATGCTCTGAATAATAATGATAACCATCCATGCATAATAAAAACATTTCCTGAAGATTTTGAGAAAATTACCCTCCATAAATACAAACCTTTTTCATATTGTGATTTTCACTAATATTATTAATTAAATAATCTTTTATTTAGGTGTCAAAGAACATAGAGGTGGAAACAGTAAAAGAGGTAAAAGACTAATTTCATCAATCACATCCACTTTTGACAGATTTGGTCTACTTTGTTTTGGAACTGAGGAAGAACACACACACAGTGCAGAAGAATTGCGTAGGATACAGTTGCAGTTAATACAAAGCTACAGTCTATATCAGTAGAAATTACACTGCTTAAGCCTTGTATTTGAGGTCTAATTTAGCCCACTGTAACAGCTGTAACTAGAGTGAAGTTCTAGTGATGTATCCTGAGGGAGAAACTGGCTCAAATCCTTCAAGTGTCCTTTTTTTCTGCTTCATGACTCAGGGATAAATGACAATGTTTTGTTTCATGTTCTGACTTTCCTTCACATAAGAATTAAGCGGAGTCCCTCAGGGATCAGTCCTGGGACCAGTCTTGTTCAACATCTTTGTGGGTGACATGGGCAGTGGCATTGAGTGCACCCTCAGCAAGTTTGCTGATGACACCAAGCTGTGTGGTGCAGCAGACACGCTGGAGGGAAGGGACCTTGACAGGCTGGAGAGGTGGGCACAAACCAACCTCATGAAGTTCAATAAGAGCAAATGCAGGGTCCTGCATCTGGGTGGAGGCAATCCCAGGCACAAATACAGGCTGGGCAGTGACTGGCTGGAAAGCAGCCCTGAGGAGAGAGACTTGGGGGTGCTGGTGGACAAAAAGCTCAACATGAGCTCTCAATGTGCACTTGCAGCCCAGAAAGCCAATCAGATCCTGGGCTGCATCAGGAGAAGTGTGGCCAGCAGGTCGAGGGAGGTGATCCTCCCCCTCTACTCAGCCCTGGTGAGACCCCGCCTGGAGTACTGCATCCAGGTCTGGAGCCCCTATTACAAGAGGGATATGGATGTGCTGGAACGTGTCCAGAGAAGGGCCACGAGGATTTTCAGAGGGCTGGAGCACCTCTCCTATGAGGACAGACTGAAGGAGTTGGGGCTGTTCAGTCTGGAGAAGAGAAGGCTCCCAGGTGACCTAATTGTGGCCTTCCAGTGTCTGAAGGGAGCCTACAAGAAGGCTGGGGAGGGACTTCTCAGGATCTCAGGTAATGATAGGATTAGGGGGAATGGAATGAAGCTGGAGGTGGGGAGATTCAGGCTAGATGTGAGGAGGAGGTTCTTCACCATGAGAGTGGTGAGACCCTGGAATGGGTTGTCCAGGGAGGTGGTTGAGGCCCCGTCCCTGGAGGTGTTTAAGACCAGGCTGGATGAGGCTCTGGCCAGGCTGATCTAGTGTGGGGTGTCCCTGCCCATGGCAGGGGGTTTGGAACTAGATGATCCTTGTGGTCCCTTCCAACCCTGACTGATACTATGATACTATGATACTATGATACTATGATACTATGATACTATGATACTATGATACTATGAAGTTCACTGGGTTTTGGTTTTCTCACCAGAAATAAAACTGTATTTCACCTTTGGTCTGATATGCTAAAGATTTTGTGATTTGACTCAAATGATTTAATGGGGGGGTTTGGAAACACCCTATTCCATATATATATAATGAATTTTAATGCTACAACTATCTCTTTAAAATCTCTCTCAGTCTTCTTTTTCCTCTTTGCAGAACTCAGATTCAAAATTTTCCCACGTACTGTTCTTAAAATGTTTTTATGCTCCAAGAGAATGCATCGGACAGAAAAGTTAAAAGAAAGTCTGCAATGCATTTGTTATTTACCCTCTTCTTAAAGACTCCTCACAGACTTCTGATTTTTGACCTTTTTTCTTTTGATCTCAAATAGAACAGTTTATAAACAGTTGTCATCATTGCAATATATACATACCTGCTCTGAAAATAAATAATGAAAAAAAGATGTTACCATTTCTCTTGAGAAAAATTAGGTGTTTGAAATATTAAAGATTTTCATATTTATCAGTAAGTATGTCCACATAATTTCCAAAGCTTTCCCGGAATCTTTTTAAGGATGAAGAATTCGGGAGAAAATAATCCTGTTAGGGCTCATTCAGCAGTGGCATAGTAGAACTGTCATATGCGAAAGATGACATAGTATGGGCCTCTGCATGAAATTTATCTTTGCAATATAGGGCAAAATTTATTAATAGACAGAAAATACACAGTTTGCAGTAAGCTCAAGCAGCATTAGCTATTCTGCAGTATTCTGTGAGAAGTCAGAAGGAAAATACTTAAACTTCTCTGGAAACAGTTTTGGATCTTTTCCAGTGCAGTATCCTTTCTCTGGTCGCCTGTGATAGAGGAACCCCCTGAGTGTCTATCGACAAGTAGTTCTTGCTCTTCATCCACGGACAATCCTTACTGGATCCTCTTTCATAGAACATAATCTAATCTTACCATTTTCTTCTGAGGGTTTGGGGATTTTTGTCTGTTTATTTTTATGTCCCACTGTTAAGATTTTTAACCCATTTCTTCACCACAGGAATGTATGTATTGTAATGTATGTAACATGTCATTATTACCTGGGCCACATGCACACCAAGAAGATGAATCCTGCCCTGGACTAACCGTAACTAACACAGTTCAAAGTAAGTGCACACTCTTTTTCCTCAGGAGTGCTCTGGAATGGGATGCATCATGAGCCCACTGCCAAATAACAGTGGATGAGACAGTGCGCCTTGCAGACATGGAAGGACGAACAAGACAGCAACATGTGTTACCAAATAAACACAGGATGATACGCTAATAAATGCTATGGAGCTGAGCAGTCTTGCTCTCGACCCGCCTGTGCCAGGGACAAACTCAAAAGTATGATACCAGATTGGACTAACAAGAAAGCACATCTTCTAGGCAAATCAGGAAAATCCATGGAATAAATCAAGTTTCTAACTTTAGGATTCCTCAGGCTCAGAAAGGACCTGTGCTGCGAGCTGGGGACTGTGCTAAGAAATCTCATTCTATATTTACCTTTCTCCAAGGTATTCACCTGTGGCCCACTGATTGGTTGAAGGCATATTCAGTACTGTTTGTTTTGGATTTTAGGCAGCAAAATCTCCCATTTACATCCTAAGATGAGCAGTGTGGGACAGAAGTTCTTTGCACAAATGCAAGGAATCTGAAATCTGTTTCCATGTCAATGTACAGTGCAGCCCTGGATCATCAGCATGAAATTATGTGACACATTTTGGTTTTCACTGAACTGGATGAACTATAAATATGAGACACCTCTTTACTCAGATTCTTTCTAGAGCTTTTCATTCTTATCTTGCAGATCCTCACAAAAGTTAGCCTGATAGGTCCACAGAGGAGAGAACCAGATGAAGCAGCGCAGAGCACAAAGGCACAAGACTTCTCTCTCAGATTGACAATAGACCTCCAAGAAGACCAATACCATCCTACTTGGTTGTACCTGGCAATGCTAAATCTGCCAGTGAGGAACATTTTCTCAGTCAGGGAAATGGGAAAAACAATGCAACCTTTAATTTGTACATTCAGTATAAACATTATTTCTAACTGAAGAATAAACATATGGACCATAACAGAGGTCCCAAGTCAGGCAGCCAAAAGAGATTATTACCTTGTTATATTCAGCACTTCTGGGTCCCATAATTTAAAATGATGTTAAGGCACTGAATGTGTCCAGTGGGCAGCAAAGCTGATGAAAGAACTAGAAGGCATGTCGTGTGAGGAGCAGCTAAGGGCTCTGGATTTTTCTACTTTGCAGAAAAGGAGACTGAGGAGTAACCTTATTGTTCTCTACAAATTCCACTCTCTAGAGAGGAAAGGCAGAGAGGGAGCTGCTGGTCTTTTCTCCCTGATATCCAATGACAGGAGATGTGGAAATAGTTCAAAGTTGCACCGGGGCACATTCAATATTGACATTAGGAAACACTTCCTAACTGAGAAGGTAATCAGACAACACAGCAGGTTTCCTAGGCAGTAGTCAATGTCCCAAGGCTGCCAGTGTTTCAGAGGCATTTGGATAATGCTCTTAATAGCATGCTTTAACTTTTGGCCAGCCTGGATGTAATCAGGTAGTTGGACCAGATGATCATCACAGGTCCATTCTACTGAACTATTTTATTATTGATCAGGCCTATGCACTGTAGGGACTACCCAGAGAGCACCACACAATTGTAGAACAAAATAATGGTGTTCTTTATTTGGTTTCCTGATCCCTTCCTAGTGTTACCCAGTGCTATGACGCTGGGTGCCCTTGCTTGTTTGCTTACTGTCACTGTGCTGTGAGCTCACATTTCCACAGCTGTAACCTGAAGATGTCATTCCTCTGTAGAAGCAGTCAACTCAGAGACTTTTATGTGCAAAGCTGTCCTTCCCATGTGTATTCCTTTACATCTGCCTACACAGAATTTCAGCTGCCTATTTATTCCCCACTCAAGTCTCATGAGATCCTTCCTTGATACCATCCTTATCTTTAAAACTCTGAACAAAGTTAGTTTCATCAGCAAACTTTTCTGCTCGTTGTTCATTTCCTCTGTCATAACAGTTACAAATATGTTTAAAAGCACAGGCCCTTGTCTGATTCCACTGGTGACCTTTCTACACTGAAATCCCCAAATCAGCAATTTATTTTCCTCCTCTATTAGCCATTGTAGCTCTTTACAGATCCATAGAGCACATTAGAAAAGAGTAAAAGTGCTACACTGTTATTTCCTATGCTAAAAGTTTTACATTGCAGTCTCTTACTGACTTACCTGTTTTTATTTATTACTAAAATTTACATTAAAGCAAAGACAATTCCAGATGTAGTCACTAGCTAAGACAGTGGTTCAGTTAGGATACACTAACTCAAGTTAAAAGCATGGCCAGCTTTAACAACTTTGGCTCTGGCAGCTGAAGTTAAATATTGTCACTTTATATTGTCCTCTGCAAAACATTCAGTAGAGCATTCTTAAACATTCACTAAAGGATTCTTAATGCCTGAGCTGGCAGAATTGCTGCAGTCACTTAAATGAACAACATGCAATTTTCTGTATAAAAATAACTATTTTTTTTCCAGAATGAAATGCCAGAGTTGCATACAAATACCTAAATAAAAACCATCAGACTTCATCTCATGTGCCTCCCACTGTAAAATAGAAAACTCATTTACATAAAATTACAGAGGCCTGCTCAAGAAAGCAGAGGAATCACATAAGCACATTTTAATGTAGAGTTTGAAAAATTATTCAGCCACCAAGAATAACGACTGCTCATGAAACTTTGTGACACTTCTCTTGCTAATATCTTGTGTGCATACACTCCCATAGAGTAGTAGTTGCCTGGCATGATATTCGACTTTTATCTAGGACTTAGAGTTCTAGCATAAACTTCAGAAGGAAAAACTGAAAAGAAAAAAACCTCAACCCATTAAAAGAGGCACAGACACCAAACAGAAAAAAAAATGCAGAAGAGAGGTAGAACAGCTTCTAGCTGCTAAGCAAACCTGGAAAACATTCACTAATATCTAGAATGGATCTGAAGAAACACTCATATGGTACCCAGCTATGTACTTTGCTCTATCTGTTATACTAGCTAATTTAGTAAAAACTGGTATTCACACCCAAAATATTGCCTTCTGTCCTCAGACTATTGCTGCTACGATAACACTAGGAAGACAGGAACTCCTGGGTTTTCAGCCTAATGAAGCCAGATGTCACAAGGCAGTCTGGTTTTCCTCAGAAGCCAAACCAGACAAGTCTGTGGCAAGTTCAAAGAATAAAAATTATGCTGCTAGAAACTGAGACCTTACTGTTTTAAACTCTTTGTTAAACTAACCAAGATCAGTTCAGTTGCCAAATAGGCAATACAGTCTCCAGCAAGAAAGGGAAAACACCCCTCTAATGAATCTGCTTGACAAGCTGCCTGGTTAGGCCACACCTTAAGTCCTGTGTCCAGTTCTGGGCCCCTCAGTTTAGGAAGGATATTGACTTGCTGGAACGTGTCCAGAGAAGGGCAATGAAGTTGGTGAGGGGTTTGGAACCCAAGCCCTGTGAGGAGAGACTGAGGGAGCTGGGGTGGCTTAGCCTGGAGAAGAGGAGACTCAGGGGTGACCTTATTGCTCTCTACAACTACCTTAAGCGACATTGTAGACAGGCAGAGGTTGGTCTCTTCTCCCAGGCAACCAGCACCAGAACAAGACGACACAGTCTCAAGTTGTGCTAGGGGAGGTTTAGGCTGGAGGTTAGGAAGAAGTTCTACACAGAGAGAGTGATTGCCCATTGGAATGGCTGCCCAGGAAGGTGGTGAAGTCACCATCACTGACTTGATAGGGTGCTTGGTTGCATGGTTTAGTTTAGTTTAGATTAGGTGGGTTGGATGATAGGTTGGACTCAATGATCCTGAGGGTCTCTTCCAACCTGGTCTGGTTATTCTATTCTATTCTATTCTATTCTATTCTATTCTATTCTATTCTATTCTATTCTATTCTAAACTCTAGTCAGAGCATTAGTTTATTATTCAGTCAGTTTATGTCTGTACCAACTCCCCTGATTAATGGCACCAAGAACCTAGCACAATATTTAGTTCTATTAAGACAACTTCCAAAGTGGAAGGAGGTAACCTTTGCTTTTCATAGGACACCACAACAGAGCCTCCACCAGCACATCAGTTGTCACAAGTCTGCACCTGACCTTTTCCTGTTCCATCCCTTCTGGAAATAACTCTCATCAACATACTAGCACTCCAGCAAGGACCTGCATCACCCACACAGTATTCTGACACCAATGATCCAGCTCTGCAGAACTGGTACTGGGTTCTCTGTAGTTTCTGACAAATGCACAACTCAGAAAAAAACAAACAACCAACCACCAAAAAACCAACCCACAGCAGAATGGCCAGAGGCTCTCATCTCTCCTGAATCCCATACACCACCCGAGAAATCCTCTTGGCAAACATTCCACAGTGACTTGTCCCTTCCCCAAATAATTTTCCTCCCTATTCTTCTTGCTCTAGTAAAGACAATCTGGCACTTCCCATTGTAACTGCTTTACTTGGCAAGACAGTACTCAGGCAGTAAGACACCACAGAGCAGCACTCTCTATTTTACACTAATTCTGTTCTCCAGTGTGCTTGTGAGCTGGCCAGTGACTTTCATAATAATGCAGGCCACAGGCATTAATGCAGCATAGACATCACTATCCCATACACAGATTGACTGGAGCCTTGGCCTATAATTTCTAACCTGTGTTCCTTCAGTCAGGGTGGCCAGACTCAGAAGAGTTTTTCCCAGAGATAAGGCTGCTGCACACTGCTATGCTAGATTATACAGGCACATACAAATAACATTGCTTCCCCTCAGTTGTAGGGAGATTACATTTCATTTTCAATTAGTGTGCCAGGTTCTCTTTTATCCGTACAATAAGGTTTCCTGCAGATTCAGTAACCTGTCCTAAAGTGGGCTCTCATTACCAGTCTAACTGATGTGGCGTGACTACAGCTGCTGCAGGTTGTACATTTCAGTTCCTTTGCCTTTGCCCACTAATGAGGATTAGCTAAATGTGTTGTGTGCATGCTCTCCAGCTGCCACGGTTTACAACTAACATTAAGAAAGAAGTACCCACAGGGTATCTGCAGGAGGCATGCCTTCCATGCAGCATCCTTCTACTGGGGTGAAAAGTGCTGCCAGAGAAGCAAGGCGAAAAATAACCTTGGACCACATGAAAACATGAAGCTTAGTGCTAAAGAATTACGGCATGAATGATTCAGTGAATTATTTGTCAGTAGGTTATTGCAAGAGTCTAGGCAGGCAGAAAATTTCAAACACTAGATCAAGTCCTTGACTGAATAAATAAAGACCATATGAAAATGGAGTTATATATCTGATTTGATATGTCATCAGGGCTAATGCAATATTAAAGAATAAATTTAAAATGCATGCCAAAAATTACTTGGGTCAGAGCTATGTGTGAGCAAAACCAGACTATAAATTTTCCATAATATTTGGTCAAAATTTTATATAGCAAGATGTCCTGTAGCAAGCAAATGTAATACATAAGCCAAAAACTTATTACTGAATACAAGCAAGAATGACAGGATCTACCTTGCAATTGTATTCATCAGAGATAGAAAATGCACTTTACATCATAGTCTTGCTTTAATATTCTGTCATTTTTGTCACAAACCATTCAGCAGAAGTTACTAAAATAAATAGGTGACAGTTAATTGGATATATCATTTGGATTTACCACTTACAACTTGTTCTTACTGCTGATTTTCTCTGCCTGACTAGAAATTGCATTTATACAGCTGGAGTCAACTCAGTGCACCCAGAGTCATTAGGTGTTACAGCCTTGTGCAGCGACTCAAGTCAACTTGCCTTGGAAGTTTTGCACTGTTATATTGTTGTATTCACCAGAATGTGATAAAGAAAGAGGTGCACACGCAACAGTCTGGTAGACTTTGGAGTCCATAGCTGCAGTCCAAGACCTTAATCCACTATCATTCTCCTATATGCTTTGGTACTTCTGGGGAAAGTATAGGCCAGGTGAAAATGTTCTACATATGACCTCCTGAAGATGACTCATCTGCACTGCACCAAGCTGACACGCATAAGCACAAACACATACAGAGTGATAAGGTGTAGCTACAGCATTTGTAAAACTAGCCTAGGAAAGCTGGTTAGTTAGTATTCAAAGATCACCTCCTTTGATCCCAGGAACAATCCATCCCAATAAAGAGAAAGGTGGGCAAGACTACCAGGAGGCCTGTATGAATGAACAGGGAGCTCCTGGACTCTATTAGCTGTAAAAAGAAAGCCTGTAGAGGGTGGATACATAGAGAAGTAACCTGGGAAGAGAGCAAATAAGCTGTCCAACCAGCTAGGGATCAGGTTAGGAAAGATAAGGCCCAGGCAGAATTAAATCTGGCTAGGGACATCAAGGGTAACAAGTAAAGGTTTTAGATGTTTTTCTTGAATGGATGGCTAGATGGCCACTCTTGAAGTGTTGCAGTCAATGGCTCAATGGAGATCTGTAACAAGTGGAGCTCCCCAGGGATCCATACTGGGACCGGTGCTCTTTAACATCTGTGTTGGTGACATGGACAGTGGGATCCATTGCACCCCCCAGCAAGTTTGATGACATCTCCAAGATGAGTGGTGCAGTCAACACACTGAGGGGAAGGAATGCCTTCCAGAAGGATCTAGAGAGGTGGACCCATGCCAACTTCCTGAAGTTCCGCGAGGTGAAGTGCAAGATCCTGCAAATGAGTAGGGGCAATACCAAGCACAATTACAGTCTGGGTGACAAGTGCCTTGAGAGCAGTCCTGCTGAGAAGGACTTGGGCATGATGGTTGATAAGGTGCTTGACATGAACCAGCAATGTGCACTGGCAGCCCAAAAAGCCAAGTGTATCTTGGGCTGAATCAAAGGATGCATGGCCAGCAAGTCAAGGGAGGTGATTTCACCCCTCTACTCTGCTCTGGTGAAACCTCACCCAGAGAACCACATTCCACTCTGGAATCCACAACACAAGAAGGACATGGATCTGTCACAGAGGGTCTAGGGGAAGGCCACAAATATATCAGAAGCCTGAAGCATCTCTGCTTTAAGAATAGGCTATGGGAGTTGGATCTCTTCAGCCTAGAGAAGATAAGGCTCTAGGGAGACCTTATAGTGGCCTTCCATCACATGAAAACATCTTGCAAGAAAGCCAGGAAGGGACTTTTTATGTGTAGGACAAGAGGCAGTGGTTTTAAACTAGAGCAGGGTAGATTTTGGTTGGACATTAGGAAGAAATTCTTTACAGTGAGGATGGTGAGACACCAGAACAGGTTGCCCACAGAATGTGTGGACATTCATCCCTAAAGTGTTTAAGACCAAGCTGGATGAGGCTTTTAACAATCTAGTCTAGTCATACCTGTGGCAGGGGTGTTGGAACTAGATGATCTTTAAGGTCTCTTCCAGTTCAAATCAAATGGCTGAACAAGCAATGAGCCCAAGTACCTTCTTCTTTCACATGTAGAAAGCCAGTCTTCCAGCACACTCTGCTCACCACCATTACTAAACCAGGTGCCTGTCATTCTCTGTGGCAACATTTCTTAAAGTGCTTGCCTTTCCCTACCTCATCCCCTCTCTACATCCCCAACTCCCCTTTTCCCACCTCTTTTATTGCATCATTTGTTCACCTTTTATTTCAGTTGGATTCCCACTAGGGAACAAAATGTGTGATAGAAAAAGTCATCTATCACTCATGCAGATGCCTTTCCCTGGCTGTTATCTAGCATTGTAGCTCTAAATTACGCTGGACACTCTCCAGGCCATAGCATATGCAACATATGTCACACACATAACACAAACACAGGACCCAAGCAAAAAGGGCCAATTGGATCAATGAAGAAAAAAAAAAAATATAGTATTAAGAGGAATCTGTATTTGCATTCACCTCCAAATGGACAGCATTTGCTCTCAAGTTGAGCACACTCAGTGACTGCTATCATACTATCTCTGTGAACAAGTAAAATCAATAAAAAAAGGAGTGTCCCAGGGCTACTGATATATCCTTTTACTGAAAGGAAAACAAAACTGAAAATGTTCTTGGAAAATGGCTGGTCATCTCCATAGAGTTGCTCATCTTTCCCAGCTTTTGAGAAAAGGCATTTCTGAAGGTGAAATATTGCACTGCACACCATCACTATTGCAACAGAAAGGCTTTTGAAACACTAAGGAAGCAACTGTAAAGTTTTGACATTTGTGTGACTATGGGATTTCATCTAAAGGAAATAATGGCACATCTGAGGTGCTTGTCAATGCTAAATACTTAGAAATGTGCACAGTGTGAGACAAACAACAGGGCAGAAGATGCTGTCTTCTTTATAAATTTCATTTCCACTGCTGGAGTTAACTTGAGAGGAAATGGCACATAGAACATCAGCTATTCAATAAACCACCACAGAGATCTCCCCAACAGGGAATCAAGCAACAGAAGATCCACACACAACAGATATTAGCCTTGCTCTTTGCTCGTAGCAAAGGTCTGATTCTGGTAATGGACATACTGATAGGACAGAAACAGATGTCTTGCTGTAGGAACAAACACAGGTTTGAAGAGCTGCACCCAAGCAAAAGCATCAGCAGCCCAACAGCTACTCTATAACCTTATTGACAGTTAAAAAGAAAATACACAACCAGCCTATATTTGTTCTGGAGATCATATCTTCCCTTGAAGGAAAATTCTTCACCCTCATGCAGATGCTGCATCTCTAGCTGTCTCTGAATTGCTGGGCTGCATTAGTGGAACATGAACAAGACATCAGCTTATGGGTGCTAGCATCCATAGTTTTGCTAGCTCAGTTCCTGTGCCACCATCACTGCCTCAGACCACTGGTGGCTACTGCCTTCTTGCCTCATAAATGCCATGATTTGCTCCTTTTATTCCCCTTCCTTCTCCCCACAAATTACCCTCAAAGTTGCAGCCCACCTCTGCATTGCCCAAAGCATGATGCAAGACAATAGTAGATATTTGCCAAGCAAAGCTGTTGACTTCCCTGCAGCCTGAATAGCACTGCAAGTATATAGACCTCTAGCCTAGTGCTAATGTCTACTGTCATTGTCCTGGATTTGTGTAGGACAGGATTCATTTTCTTCATGTGGAGTTAGGAGGGGCCACACCCAAGACAGCCAGCCAAACCAGCCCATGGGGTATTCAATACCATGCAACATCATGACTGATAAATAAGGAGAAGGAAGCTGACACAGCTGCTTGGTAGCAGGCTTAGGTGAGTGCATCACATTTCATATTACTCAATATCATATACAACTTCTTTACTATTGTTGGTATTCCTGTTGCTTGTTGGTTCTTTGTATTGTCCTGCTAAACTCTTCTTAACCAATGGGGCTTTGCATTTTGCTTCCAGTTTCTTCTTCCCATCCTACCAGGGAGAAGGGCTGGGGCAGACAGGATTGTTGTGTTGTGTGAGTGGCTGCATGGGGACTGGTACTGGGCTTGAAACCACAACAGTCCTATAAGCACCCAACATGGGGGCCAAAGGGTCAAGATTATGAAGTACGCAGCCAAAGCCTGTTAAAACAATTCTGTTATACGCACTTACTTAAACAGTCCATGTTCACAGTGCGGGTCCCTCTGTTTGCATGCTGGTATTATATAAATCCTCGTGTGCTCTATGTATTCTCTGTGCTGCTGTTTTTCATCTCAGGGGAAAAAATAACAGGTCTATCATAGTGATGTATAGATATTGTCAGTTTATGAAATGGTTATGGCACTGGGCATGGGGTTAAGCTGCTGTGCTGGGTTACACCCACCCTGGTGGGGGAAGGATTGCGAGAGCCCTGATTCCCCCAGGGGGCAAAAGAAACTTGATCCAGGTGGACTTGGCTTCCCCCTCCCAGGAGGAGGGGTCACTGGGGTCTAAATTGGTCTGTTTCACAATCCGTTCCTGTCCAGCAAGACTATAAAGAGGTGGGGGGCAAGGGAGGGGGAGTGGTGGCCATCTTGCTCTTTACTCCTACCTTGCCTGTTTGAAAGGAGCAGCAGCCACTGCTGACCTTCTGGTTCTGCCACATGGTCAGACCTGATCTTCTCCCTGCCACATCCATGCTTGTCTAAAGGACCGAAATCCACATACACTGAGGGAGATACGAGGCCATCCAAACTTGGGTTTGTGTATTTTCCTATTCATTCTTGTTCCTTACCCTTGTAAACCCTCCCTGGTATTGCTATATATATACATTTTGTTAAAAAATTTACTTCTACTTCCAAACCAACTCCAGATATTTTTTATTTTATTTTTTTTTAGATTAAACTTCAGTTAAGGCTCAAACCACCACACCTCGTATTTGTATGTGGCACTGACATTTATTTGTGGTCTCACCCATCTCATGGATGAGACGGGAGGAGACTTTTGCAAATGTTGAACCCTTGTGATGTCCAGGCCAGCATGCTCTTGTTGCTGTGTCTCCTGAATCTGTCCCAGATCTTTATCAGAGTTACAAAATTTTTTCCAAGATCTGCCCTGAGGCTGGATAGCTATGAGTGGCAAGATGTGGGGACAATTGCCTAGGACAGTGGCCACCTCCAGTGTTCCAGAATTTAACCCCTGAGCAAATGTAGATTGTCAGTAATTAGTAAAATATTTGGAAAAAAATAAATTTTCACCCTGGCAATTCCCAAGGGACAAAAATCACTGCAACATGCTGAGACATTGCCCCTACCCACAGAGTCCTTTTCAACAGTATGCAGTGTCCTCAAGGGGAAGAGAAGGTCTCTGGGCCAAAAGCAGCCTACCAGGCACTGTTGCTACTTAAATCCTAGTGGCAACCGGGCCAGTACACCTGAAACTGACTGCTGGCAACACAGCCCCACCATTTGCCATGGACTGATCCAGATTGCACTGGAACACAGTGGAGCTCTGGGATGCTGGCAGTATACTGATGACACCACTGCATCAGATGACACAGAAGAAGAAGTTTTGAGAATGTTGTAGTTTATTAATTTATTGGCCAGAAATATGATAAAATATTAATATTATTTTATTAAATATCAAAAATTGTTTTCCCACGCCGATTTATTCAGGTTCATTTGCCCAGTTGATAACAGGTTAATTACGCACAGTAGAAGGCTACTAAACAGTAGATTAACAGTCTAGAACAATCAGAACTTGGAATACAGAGGAACAAACTAGAATCTCCCTGTGCATGCGAAACTAAACAGCAATACTGCCTCAGATGGCATAGACAAACCACCATCGAGTCCACAACGGAGCTGACTAAGGTAACAAGCTACAAACCTCAGAAATAACCAGGTAAAAATAGCATATCTTACTCATGAACCACCAAGCTGCTGACTACCAAAACCTTTGCTGAACGAAGTGGTATTTGAGTTCATAGTTATAGTCCAAAGGGCAGTATCCACAGATTTAGAGGAAATGAGAGGGCAGGTCCAACTTTAGCACTAAACTTTAGCCGCTAAAACAGAGAAGCTAATTGCTCTGAAAATAGGAGCAAGTAGAGTGCTTGTCGCTGCCTTGAATCCCATTAACGAATGGGGGAGAGAGGTGAGAGAGTAACAAGCATGCAAGCTATGAATGTAACGAGCAAGCTACAAGCTACAAGCAAAAAAGTATAGGAGGTCACCCCCTATAAATTCCCTTTTTGAAAACTGAATGGCCCAATGGTACATTAGCCATTCAAATCCAGCCAATCAATTCAAAATGTTTATGTGGTGAGTAAACTGCACACACCTTCTCTCATGGCGTCTGACATATGCAGCCTCCTCTCTGAAACATGAGGCTTGGGGATCGGGTTCAGCTTCCACTCCCTTAACAGTGCCTGCCTATTAGGCTCCTTGACCTCAATCCGGACCCTGTAACAGAGAGGGAAGAGAAAGGAGCAGTGGCTCAAAACAGATTTAGCTGTCTTGTTAATGCCTCATCCAGGACAGAGAAAGACAAAAAAATGGTACAGGTGCTTCTGGAAGCCAGTTTTGCCATCAGATGAAATAAAGTCACAGGATTTGCACAGAAGATGCAGTTTCTAGGAATAAAATAGCAAGACTGGCAATGTGACATGCTAATACAGTTATGCCTCCACCAACCAATAAGAAACAAATCTAAGCTTTCTTGGGTGTTGTGGGTTTCTTGAGAATGCATAGCCCAGATGAAAGACTCTAAGCCCTTTCTACCAAGAGACCCAGAAAAGAACAGTTTTAAGTAGGGCCCTAATCAGCATCAAGCCTTTGAACATGTTAAACAGGAGATGGTGCAAGCAGTAGCCCCTGGGCTAGTCTGGGCAGGGCAAGATGTTAAAACTGTGCTCTACATTGCAGCAGGGAAGAATGGTCCTACCTGGGGTCTTTGGCAGAGAGCACTGGCAGAGAGAACTGAGGTTGACCCCTAGGATTTTGGAATTTGGGATACAAAGGATTCTAGGCCAAATATAGCCCCACTGAAAAACATATTGGCAGAATATGAAGGAGTTTTGAGATGCCTTGGAAGTGGTTGGTTACAGAAGCACAACTCCTCTTGACATGCTGATTGCTGGTGCTGGGCAGGATGTTTAAAGGGAAGGTTTACTCTACGTACCATGCCACTGATGCTACATGGAGAAAGTGGGTTGCACCAACAACACAACAGGCTCAAACAGGGAGACCTAGCTGCCCAGGAATCCTAGAAGCCACCACAGGGGGCAAAGATTTCAGGATATCACTAGAGGTGGGGGATGTAACATGCTGAAGAGGCCTTACCATATAACAAACTACCAGATAATGAGAAGCCCTGTTCACTGATGGGTTGTGTCACATTGTGGGAAAACATCAAAGGTGAACATCTGCTGTGTGGAATCTTACATGAGTCACCAAAGCTGCTGAGGGGAAAGGTGAAACATGTTAGTTCTCAGTGCTCAATTATGGTAAGATGTTGCTGCTTGGGTAGAGAACTTGGTGGTGAAAGTATCTCACATAGATGCCTGTGTATCTAATTGTTGAGCCATGGAAGAATATGAAACCAGTCTGTGGGTGGGTCACACTGCTAAGGTTGAAGCGGCTCAGATGGATTCGGACTGGCAACATAAGGGTGAATTATTTATAGCTTGGTGGGTCCATGACACCTCAGGCCATCAAGGAAGAGATGCAACATAGGGCCTAGATCAAGAGGTGTACTTAACCATGGACACTTATCACACACTTTATCTGCTGGAATCAAGCAAGCAAAATGGTTAAAAACTCTGTTGTATGAAGGACAATGGGTGAAATAGAAATATGGAGAGGCCTGGTGGGTTGACTATATCACACACCCACAGACCCACCAAGGCATATGCCGTATGCTCACAATGGTAGAAGCAATCATCAGGTGGCTGGAAACCTACTCTATGTCCATGCCACTGCCCAGAACACTATCCTGGTCCTTGAAAAGCAAATCTTATGGCAACATTATACCCCAGAAAGAATTGAGTCAGACAAAAGGACTAATTTTCAAAGCAGTCTCAAAGACACTTGGCCATGGCACTGAGTGGGTTCATCACAACCCCTATCATGCACCAGCTTCCAGGAAGATAGGCCACTGCAAGGGACTGCTAAAAATGACACTGAAAGCAATAGTAGATGGGACCTTTAAAAACTGGGACAAGCATTTAGCACAAGCCACCTGGTTAGTTAACAACTGAGCTGGCCCTTGGCCAGTCAAAATTCCCACACACTGCAGAAGAGGATAAAGTCTCCATGGTGCACATGAATGAATAAGGGAAGATGGTCTGGGTTAGTCTCAGGCAAAGTCCCAATTCAAGCAAAGGCAAACCCATCCACAGGATTGCTTTTGCCCAAGGACCTGGGTGCATGTAGTAGGTGATGTGGTAGGATGCAGAATTGTGTTGTACACTGCAAGGTAATCTAATTTTAGGCAAGCCAGTGAATTAATTTGTATCATGTTAATTGTTAAACATCTCTGCTGCACATGACATGAACAGGGGGATAGATAACATGTAGGCTACAGCCAGGACAGGGTCCTTTTATTCACATGAAACTGGGAGGGGCCGCACCTAGGACAGCCAGCTGAACCAGACAATGAGGTATCCCATACCATACAATGTCAAGCCCTCTATATAAGGATGGGGCCTGACACAGGTATTCTAAGGGAGGTGGGTTTTTAGCATGTTGAGCTCTAGCATGGGTGTTGAGTGAGCATGTCACATTTTATATTATTTGTTTTATATATAGTTTCTTTATTACTATTGTTTTTCCTGTTGTTCATTCACTCTTTGTATTATTCTGTTAGATCCTCCTTATCTCAACCCACAGGTTTTTGCATGTTGTTCCAAATTTCTCTTTCCCGTTCTACCAGGGATGCAAAGAGTGAAGGGCTGGGGAGGCTGTTGTGTAAGTAGCTGTGTGTGGCTCAGGAGCAGCTGGCCCTAAAACTAGGACAGTCCTCCACAAGCATTTCAGTGTTAGGAAGCCTAGGTTGGGAGTTTTAGTGACACCAGAGCTCTGCTCAGCCTAGGTGGAGACGTGGGAAGTAAAGACCACGGCAAGTTTCTTCTTTTTCTTCCAACTGCTGAAGCTATAGAGATTTTTGTTCAGCATAAAGGTACATATCTGAAAGGTCAACCTAAACTCAGCAACAAAGATTCCCAGAGTGAAAGCCTAGGCTAGCTACCTTGTTGAACACACATCTGTCTAAAACCAGGTATACTATGGCATTTACCTTCTGCTATACATGCAGTATGTGGGGACATTCATGCTTCAAGCCTCAATACCAAATACCACCAATAACAACAGTATGATGAAAGGGCTTATTTCAAGACATGTCTTAGTGTGCGTGATGTTAATCCTGAGTCCTCTTTTTTGAAACTTTTTTTCCTCTCCATGGTTCCACTCCCTACATTGTCCCTGACACAGCCACAGGAGAAATCATTTGACTTCTGCATACTGCATTGCTCATGAAAATAATTTTTGGTCTTATTGCAACTTGATGGATATATTTGCATCTGAATAAAACTCTTGGAAAAAGAAGTCTCCTTTTCAAACTGTCCTGGGACATAGCAGAGAGCAACAAACAAATAAATCCATAAAAAGCTCAGCATTTGAAAAACATTTTTACAAGAAGGTATATCTAGTAAAATTCCAGTATAACAAATAAACAAACAAAACAAAACAAATCAAGACAAAATAAACAATTCAAACCAAAACCCTTGACCACTGCAAGCATTCCCATTTTTCTTCTGAGAGACTTAAGGCACACAGAATGTTGCACTGCAAGCACAGAGGTTAGGGAAGGGAAAGAGGAAATGTTTTGAGCACCCAGCAGCCCTAATAAAACAAGTATGTCCAGAAGCTCAGCAGAGTATTCAGGAAGAGTGACAGAGGTGACTCTTTGAGGAGCTGAAAAAACAGATTCAGGAATCAAAACACAGGAAAATTGACAACAACATGAAGCAGAGGAAAGAAAAAGAAAAGCTAGGGATATGTACAGCTTTAGTTCTGTATAATAGCAAAGATAAGACTGCAGTCTATAAAGAACTACCTTAGTCTCTTTAAATTTACTCTAAAATCTGAGTCGTAGTAGTTCCTAGGTAAGACTTCTTCCATATTTTTGGTAACTTTTAGAAAGTAGGAAATATGCCATGCACAAATGTTACATCATGCTATACAAAAATTAGCAATTTTCCCCTTAAGATTTGGATACACAAACAATATGGCAGTGTTCACAGAGCACTCTGCACCACTGCAGTCCCTAAAAGCTTCAGAGGGATTTTTATGCCCTCTGACTGGATGCAGCAAAGCGGTGGATTTGGCAAATGGAGTGTGCATGAAGTTTAGCTACTCTAAAAGTGTGTGGCAATGCACTTGAACAAAAATAGCCCAAAGTTTTCCTTAAGCTGATGGACTGCAAGTGAACTTTCATGTTCCACCGAGGGAAAGCCCTCTGAGTCTCTAAATGTATGACAACAGAGTCAGATGCCCTGAAGTAGGTGAAGCTGCTAGAGCGTGCACATGTGCTACAAACTATGTCATAGAAATGATCCTAGGTAACTGGATATGATATTTTCTTCTATGTGTAATAAATAGTCTGGGCCAAATGCTTAGAGACAGTCTCCCACAGAGCTTCTCCCTTCATAGACTAATGTGGAGCTTTGCCAGGAGAAGGTGGATCAGCAATTAGGGGCTGTTTGTCCCAGCTTAGCTTTTCACCGCATAGTGCACTGAAAATTGCAATAAGCTGCAAGATCAGACACTACTCTGCTCCAAAAGCTGATTCACACTGCTGTCAAAATCAGGGCAGGAAATGGATGAAGAAGGGACTACATATTTCTAGAAATCTACAGACAATGGAAAAGGAGTGAGGCTGCAAAAATGCACAGCACCTTATGGGAATTCTGCTCTAACATCTAACAATTGCCCAGATAAAGACTTTCTGCTGCCCTCCAGTGTCATATCCCCTAAGAATGAGTTATGTGACACATGAAATGAATAGGGAGAGGGGAACAAGGGGTCATATATGAGAGACATACTCTCTGTGCATTATAACAGCCTTTCAAATGCAAAGCTGTAAGATGAGCGTAGAGAGGCTTTGCAGAGGGACCTCAACAGGCTGGACAGATGGGCAAAATCCAACAGCATGAGATTTAACACATCCAAGTGCCAGGTTCCACACGTTGGCCACAACAACCCTATGCAGTGCTACAGGCTGGGGTCAGAGTGGCTGGAGAGTGGCCAGGCAGAGAGGGACCTGGGGGTGCTGGCTGATGGTAGGCTGAACATGAGCCTGCATCAGGAACAGTATGGCCAGCAGGAGCAGGGAGGTCATTCTGCTCCTGTACATCACACTGGTTAGGCCACACATTGAGTACTGTGTCCAGTTCTGGGCCCCTCAGTTTAGGAAGGATGTTGACTTGCTGGAGCATGTCCAGAGAAGGGCAACAAAGTTGGTGAGGAGTTTGGAACCCAAGCCCTGTGAGGAGAGACTGAGGTAGCTGGTGTTATGTGAGAGTCTAATGTCTCTCTCTATGTGAGTCAACAAAGATAAAGTGATAGCAGAGCCACTGGAAAGAAGGTGGAAAGAATCCTGTCCACCAATCCTGGATGCAAATCAGCTTGTGATTGCATTGTGATAACACGGGACTACAACGATGGACCCAAGGACCCAGCCATCACACCTTTAGGGCAAGATAATCTCCACCTGTTTCCTGAGCCTTGTCTGGATGGAGACAGGGTAGACGGAGATTCCCCCCCCTCCAGCCAGGATCTTGCCCAAACACACAGCAATACACAGAACCTAAGGATTATTTCCTGCCACTGGAATTCCTGAGGGACAATATTTGAATACATACCTAAGGACTAAAAACTGTATAAAAGACTTGAGCAACTACTGGTTTGTAGAGAGAAACAGAGGAGAGAAGCAGGAGAGAGAAACAGAGGAGAAAAATGGGGAGAAAAACGGAGATGAAGGAAAACACAGGAGACGGGCCAGGCCGCTGAGAAGAGAAAGCCGGGACAATGCTGCTCTGGAGAAAAGAAGCTGCCCGGAGGACCACAGCTCCAGCCAAAGCCTCAGCACCCTTTCTCTACAGACCCAGGCTGCCCAGAGGAGCCTCAGCACCGTTCCTGTATCAACCCAACATCTCCCCAGAGGACCACAGCTGTTCTCCAGCGAAAACCTCACCACCGTTTCTCTACAAACCCAACATCTCCTGCAGCACCTTTCCTCCACAGACTCTAACTGTCTTGGGGGGGATGAGGGGTTTGGTAATATAATTCCTTTCCTCTTCTCTCTCTCTCCTATCTCTCGTCTCTCTCTCCCTCTTTATTTTCTCCCTCTCCCTTTATTATGTCCACTTTCTCTATTTTCTCCCTCTCCCTTTCTTATGTCCACTTTCTCTATTTTCTCCCTCTCCCTTTCTTATGTCCACTTTATTTATGTAATAAATAGTCTAGCTGTTGATACTTTGGCCTTGTTTGTGCCTTTAATTTCACAACACGGGAATATTTAAAAGAACTGTGTCTCTGGACCGAGACATCTAATGTCTCTGGACCTTGACAGGTTGCTTAACCTGGAGAAGAGGGGTGACCTTATTGCTCTCTACAATTACCTGAAGGGAGGTTGTAGACAGGCAGAGGTTGGTCTCTTCTCCCAGGCAAACAGCACCAGAACAAGACGACACAGTCTCAGGCTGCACCAGGGGAGGTTTAGGCTGGAGGTTAGGAGGAAGTTTTACACAGAGAGAGTGATTGCCCATTGGAATGGGCTGCCTGAGGAGGTGGTGGAGTCACCATCACTGGAGCTGTTCAGGAGGAGACTCAATAGGGTGCTTGGTTGCATGGTTTAGTTGATTAGGTGGTGTTGGATGATAGGTTGGACATGATGATCTTGAAGGTCTCCTCTAACCTGGTCTATTCTATTCTATTCTATTCTATTCTACTCTACTCTACTCTACTCTACTCTACTCTACTCTACTCTACTCTACTCTACTCTATTCTATTCTATTCTATTCTATTCTATTCTATTCTATTCTATTCTTCCAGAACTAGGAGTCATAGGAGAGACACCCTTTAGTTACAGCAGAGCACAGATGCCTTTCTTTCCTTCCCCATCCTGTACCAGACACAACAGCTATGTATTTTGCTCTCTGCAACATAGAGCTTACAAGGCAGACCAAAGACTAAGTACTTTGAGTGAGGTAGTTTCAGATGAGACAGCAAGAAAGTCTGAAGTCACAGTCAAACATTAAAGTGTTGTGTAGATCCCGATGAACAACGGATCTGAGCATGTTCCAGAAATGCCATCCCAGAGCCATGCCTGAGCTTGCCTACACATTTGTGACTCTAACATGCAATTCAATGGTCTAGATGTGCAATTTATCTGTTCCTTTTAACAGCTGCTGAAATGCTTTTAACACTGCCTCCATGTTGTGTTTATAAACAAACAAGTTTTGCTGCCCTACAGGCCTAAAGACATCTTTCAGCTCAACAAAGCCTTGCAATTTGCAGGGCACAAATACCCCTACAACAATCCGTGTTCTTTGCCTGCACCCATCTTGCTGAGTAATGAATCTAAAGACAATGCAGGCTGCAGAATCCTCATTACCTCCAATTTAAATCTAGCAACTATTTCAAGATCTTCAGTTTTCCTGACTGTTTGCCTAACCTATTCGTGATATTTGTAGCCATGTATGCCTCAGTAATGAGAGGGCTTTTAAACTTAACATTTCAAGTGCTGCCCAAGAGGCAAGGTGGTGTACCCTCCCCCCAGTTTCCACAGGGTGCTGTGTGAAGGTCACCTGTGAAGGTTCACAGGTGACGGGCTGTCTCAAGCACCTGAAGATACTTATAGTCAGGACACCATCCACACCAGGCCCACAGCAGAGTAGGGAGTTATCATTCTTTAATGTATCAAACATCAGCTACAACCAAAAAGTATAGCAGTGTGCCAAACTCTCAGAAAATTAGGTACCATGACATCAACAGTCTATAACATACACTTGCCTGGTCTGTTACTGGATCCTTCCAATAATGTCATTTCCATACTGTGTAAAGCTACATGTTCCTCAGTTCGGTATCCAGACAGTGACTTGCTATAATTTCTATAAATTCATTAACAACAAAAGGAGGACTGGAGAAAATCTCTATCCTTTATCGGATGCAGAGGGAAACATAGGGACTAAGGGACGAGGATCAGGCTGAGGTGCTCAATGCCTACTTTGCCTCAGTATTTAGCACTGGGTCCAGCAGTTCCCTGGACACCGAGCCTCATGAACTAGGAGTCAGGGAGGAGAATCAGAATGATGTCATCACCATAAATGAGGAAGTGGCCAGTGATCTGCTATGCCACTTAGACACACACAGCTCAATGGGGCCGGATGGCCTATATGGGGGCGATGGAGATTGGAATCAATACGGCTGACCAATATGATCGAGTATTGTTTCTTTATTGTTCCAGTGGTGCAGGCCTATGGTGCAGGCCTGCGGTGCAGGCCTATAGTGAGGCCTGTAGTGCAAGTATAGCACAGTAAAGTGTAGAAGAAGAAGAGACAGGAAAGGCAGAAGTGCGTAGCAAGGGAACTTCTACAACTTATATAAACTTGGAGTGCCTTGTTGGCATGGCTTCATTGGTTCCCTATGAGTGACCACACATTGCACTATTACAGATTATTGGTCCAACTACTAACGACACGCAAGGTTTGTTGATGCAGGTGCATGTCCTGTTGTCCCAAGATAACTGTCCATGTTTATAGCTACCAGTGCCTTGTTTTAGTTACATGCTGCAGGCACAGCACTGTTTTACTACACTGCTAGCTGGCTCTGCATTTATGCTGAGCATGGCCTACCACCATGTCAGGCTCTAGGCCTGCACTGCCAGATTGCTCACACTGCTCGTCGCTGGCATTGCCACAAATCCCCCTTTTTGTTTTTGTGAGCAATCTGGTCATGGGAGTTGTTCTCATCTCATACAAGATGCTACTGCAAACACAGAAGCAAGCAAGGTAAAGCTAAGCTGTATAGCAAAAGCAAGAGTTCTGTAGTGCAGCATGTCTAACAGACTGATGTAACCCATACAAGGCACAAAGCTTAAGTTGAACTAGTTACAATGCTCTACAGAGATGGCATAATACATGGTCAAAGATAACAAACATTGTAAAGAAGAACTTAGATCTTAACAGTTCTGACCTTTACATTTCACTCCTCTTATTGACAGAGAAGTCTTGATTATGCCTGAACGCATTGCACACAGAGATTGAGGCACAAATGCAATCCTTAGCACTGTCTTTTACAATCTGCTTTAGGATTACGTTGCATCTTTATTTTCTCTAGGATGGTCAAAAATCATGAATTGTTTAATGGTAGCAAGATTTCTTTAATCTGTAAAGGTAGATCTGGCCAGGCTCTAGCTTCACAGACAGAAAACTTGCAGGCAAGCAGCAAGAGCAGAAAGAGCTTCATTGCTTTGCCCAATATAAAATTACACATGATAATGTGTTTTTGCTCATCCTAGTAATTCTAATCTCTTAATGTTCGCACAACAGTTAAGCAGTCATGACACTCAGTTAGATGCTTTCTGTTAACATCTTGGTTTATCGTGACCGTCGTTGAGGTCAGTGCTAAGCAGGTTTGCTGATTGTCATTTTCATGACAGCTGTGCCGTGTTCGTGCTGTCTTGTGGTGAGAGGGTTACAGCATTTTGCAAAGTTGATGTTTCTAGCGTTACAGCACTTCTAGAGTTGATGTTCCTAGGGATACAGCATTTCTAGGGTCTCCATGAGCTAATTTTTTGCTGTGGAGTATTCTTTCTTTTCCTTTTTTTTTTTTTTTTTTTTGTTTGTTTGTTTGTTGGTTTGGTTTGGTTTGGTTTGGTTGTTTGTTAATCTCTACTAAGCAAAATGTAAAGATGAAACTTTATCCTCTAGGATGTCTACATTCAGAGGCACACTTAGTTAACAAGAGAGAATACAAAGTTATCAAGCAACCACAATATTCAGTCCTAATTCACATGATGATGTGGTACATTCTTCTCATTGATGCTGTTTGATCCCAGATTATCATAACAGTTATTGTGATCGATGTTTGACTGCATAGGAAATGCTGTGTCCTCATGGTCTTGATTCTTCTGCTGTTGTTTATTACGATGATTGCAGTTAGCAGAAAAGAAGGCTTGAGGTGACCTGATGGTGGCCATCCAGTATCTGAAGAGAGCCTACAAGAATGCTGGGGAGGGACATCCTAGCATGTCAGGAGATGACAGGACTAGGGAGGCAACAAGGCTGGGGATGGGAAAATTCAGGCTGGATGTGAGGGAGAAATTCTTCACCATGAATGTGGTGAAGCCCTGGAATGGGTTGTCCAGGGAGGTGGCCAAGGCCCCATGCCTGGAGGTGTTTAAGACCAGGCTGGACGAGGCTCTAGCCTGCCTGATCCAGTGTGAGGTGTCCCTGCCCATGGCAGTGGTTAGAACTAAATGATCCTTGTGGTCCTTTCCAACCCTGACTCATTCCATGAGTCTATGATTCCACATACTTTGTAACTAATTTTGACAATTTTTTGTTTGTTTTTAATGTGAGCTATTTTCAGATTTTGTAATTAGTTTTTGCTTCATTTTTTTAATATTTTGAAATCCACTTTCAATAAATCTATTTCATTTTTGTTTGATTTCATTAGATATATATATATTTTTTACATGTTTGCAATTGGTTTTCTTTAATTTTGTCATTTCATTTCATTTCAATCTCACTTTTTGTAAATTATTTTTATATTATTTCTTTTTAATTCTAATTTGAGTAGTTTCATATTTTATTTCAAATGTATCTTTTTTATTATTTATTTTTTGTTTCTTTTTGTTATTTTATTTTTAGTTATTATTTTCTATTCTGAATCTATTATTTTTAAATGTTTAATATTTTTACTTTAATCTAGTTCTTTTGTTTAATCTTTAATTAATTTTAATTTCTGTTTTTAAATTATTTTTATACTGTTTTAATGTGTTTTTTTTCTTTCTTCATTGCATTTTATTTTTTTTATCTACACTTTCTAATTATTTCTTGTTAACTTTTTTGTTTTGTTAATTTTAATCTAATTTTGATATAATTTTTTCCTAATTAATTTTTGTTATTTTGTATTTTAATTTTTCTTTGTTCTTTAAATTTTTATTATTATTATTTGTAACTTACTTTTTGTCATTTTTAATTTATTTCTTTTTTGCCTTCTTTATTATTAGTTTTATTTTGTTATTGTAATTTTTTAATCAGTATTTTAATTTGTTATTCTAATCAATTTTTTATTTTCAACTTCTATTTTTTCTTTTTATCTAGTGTTTAATCTTTTATTTTTATCTTATATTCTTTATTGTAATTATTTTTTATTTTGCATGTTTGTTTTATTTAATCTATTTCCTATTTTAATTTTAATTGTTACTTTTGTATTATATTTTTTAACCTTCTTTCCTATTAATTCCTTTTTATTATCATTTTTCATTTTAATTTTCTTGATTTTTTTAATAATTTTTGTTTTAATCTAGTAGTCTTGATAATCCTCATTTTTATTTTTTGCTAACAATTCTTATGTTTTTTTAATAGCTATTTTTGTTAGTAATCTTTATGATTTTTAAATGTGTCATATTTTGTTTTTTCATATTTTTTTATTGTTGCTCTTCTTTTTTATTATTATTCTGTTATTTAGTACTCTATGTTTTGTATCCAGAGTTTTTGTGCTTTTGTTATATATTTCTACGTTTACATTTTTTTCTTTGCACTTGTTACCTTTTTGTTTACCTTTTTTTTTTTTTGCATTTTTTGTATTTTTTGTAAGGAGGAAATATAAAGACATTACCTTAGCTAAGGAATAATTTTTTAAAATTAATACCTATTTACTACAAACCTTACTACAATCCTTAACTATATTACATGAAGCTCCTTTGAAATGCCATGGCACACAACTAAGAAGGTTCAAACCAAAAGAAAATCTTACAATGTGAACTCATTACTAAGTACTTACACCTTACTACAATTACTATGTACCAGGTATCTGTAAATACCAAATGCTTACCATTCATTATGTTTACCAGGAAAACTTAGCAAAACTCTAAATAACAAATCTCTTAAGGACATTGCAATCAGAAATTAAGAAATTAGCACTGTAGCTTTAAATCAGAGCAGAGCTTTGGTCGACAAGAGTCGTACCAGAAAATCTTCCCTTTTCTGGCAGTGGGGGTGGGTTGAGGGTGGCTAGCAAGGTGTACTCTAGTTGCTATTGTTTCTGTATTAGGGTCTTAATGACTTGCAGCCTGTCGTGTCTGAACGAACATTTTTCCACCCATACTGGATTATGTGTTTTCCATTGTGATTTGAGGGTCTGTTGCTGACTAGGAGCCACTACAAAAAGGAGCAGTAACAAGTTTTGCTCCTAGCTAATCTCAAGGCATCTCAGCCCAACAGAGCAACTGGAAGGGCTAACACGTACGGTCTTACAGTGATTGACTTGCCGTAGTTAAAAGCTAATTGCACTGGCTCTTTGCTAACCCAGGTTGTTTGGATACTTTTTAAACACATGACTTCAACATTTGCCATGAGCAATGGCTAGTGACAACTCCATTTATGACTAGGTATAATGATGACATCGTCTCCAATATCCATAATAATTGAAAACTGTATAATTTGTCCACAAGGGTGTCTGACAGATACAGTCTGTTCCAGTTTTCCCTTTTGGATTTCTAGGGCTAATAAGGTATTCGGCATATCAGTGGAACCCGAGCCTTCTTGCCCTTGGATCCTGTTGGAAGTTTTAGGCATTCGGGACTCAGATGGTATTAGCTAAGCAATTTCTGTCCCAACAAGAGTGCTGACAGGAGGGGCAATGGTATAGAGCATAATTTTCATAGCCCAGTCATAACCAGAATGTATTGAACCAGGAATTATAAGGATGCCCTGTCTAGAGGTAGACAATCTGCCAATTAACAGAGCACAGGGTCTGTGACCTAAAGGACCATGCCAATTGAACTCGACAATGCTTTGTGGATTAAAAGTGATATGTGGCTATTGTCAGGTCTGCTGTGCACTGCCAGAGGGGGCTGCGGGGAGCGGGGGGAGGAGGAAGGGGGGCGGTCCAAGTACCCTGGTTTGGTGTCGTCGCGCGGGGTATATTCGTGCTTCGGGAGCAGCTTCTGCGACACTCTGGAGTAAAATGATTAGGTCTGCGACACTTCCGAGTCTGTCCAGCAGTCAGGCACTTTGATTTAAGGTACCTAGGTTTCTCAGAGGCACGATGATTTCCACCCAAGTTGTTTCCTTTGTGCGGTGGTCATACTGGTGGTTTCAAGACTGCATCTGTGGCCATGGCTAGACACATTGCTGTTTGTCGATGCCTTCATCCGTTGTTGCATCCTGCAGTCATGAGACAGTGGCACCTGTTGATAAAATGCTGAGAACCTGTTTAGTTTTTTCATTAGCATTGTCAAATGCCAAAATATCCAGCATTTTTACCTTCATATCGCGAGTCAGGTCTGAATGTATTGAATGCCGTATGTAAGGGATGGTATTGACAAAGGAACCAAGTGGCCCTGTTAGACCCAGCTGAGTAGTGAAAAGCACAGGATCAGAGTTATTGTCCTGGATTCTGGACCACTCTTTGATCACTAAATCCTGACTTAACGTCAAAGCCTTATCAGGAAGCTGCAATTGCTGATAAGATCTGGCAAAGATCTCGCCCCAACAAGATGGTTAGCGGTGACACCTCCTAAAGAGTCTGTTGGCTGCTGGGGCATGGCTTCTCAGACATTTGCAAGTGAATTACCACTTAATTGAGAAATTGCAAGGCCTGAGGCGGTGTGACTTCCAAGTCTGCTTGCTGACAGGGGCTGAAACTCAGAGAACACTGTTTAAGGATGTAACTTTTTTGTTGCAATCAGAATATCATCCATAGATTTACAGATGAGAATAGAATAGAATAAACCAGGTTGGAAGAGACCTTCAAGATCATCGCGTCCAACCTATCATCCAACACCACCTAATCAACTAACCCATGTAACCAAGCACCCTGTCAAGTCTCCTGCTGAACACCTCCAGTGATGGCGACTCCACCACCTCCCCAGGCAGTCCATTCCAATGGGCAATCACTCTCTCTGTGTAAAACTTCCTCCTGACCTCCAGCCTGAACTTCCCCTGGCACAGCCTGAGACTGTGTCCTCTTGTTCTGGTGCTGGCTGCCTGGGAGAAGAGACCAACCTCTGCCTGTTTACAACCCCCCTTCAGGTAGTTGTAGACAGCAATAAGGTCACCCCTGAGTCTCCTCCTCTTCTCCAGGCTAAGCAGCCCCAGCTCCCTCAGTCTCTCCTCATAGGGCTTGTGTTCCAAGCCCCTCACTAACTTCGTTGCCCTTCTCTGGACTCGTTCCAGCAAGTCAACATCCTTTCTAAACTGAGAGGCCCAGAACTGGACACAGGACTCGAGGTGTGGCCTAACCAGTGCAGTGTACAGGGGCAGAATGACTTCCCTGCTCCTACTGGCCACACTGTTCTTAATGCAGGCCAGGATGCCATTGGCCCTCCTGGCCGCCTGGGCACACTGCAGGCTCATGTTCATCCTACCATCAACCAGCACCCCCAGGTCCCTCTCTGCCTGGCTGCTCTCCAGCCACTCTGACCCCAGCCTGTAGCACTGCATAGGGTTGTTGTGGCCAATGTGCAGAACCCGGCACTTGGATGTGTTAAATCTCATGCCGTTGGACTCTGCCCATCTGTCCAGCCTGTCAAGGTCTCCCTGCAAAGCCTCTCTATCCTCTAACAGATCAACTCCTGTCCCCAGCTTGGTGTCATCAGCAAATTTACTGATGATAGACTCAATGCCCTCATCCAGATTGTCAATAAAGATGTTGAAGAGGATGGGGCCCAGCACTGATCCCTGGGGGACTCCACTACTGACTGGCCGCCAGCTGGATGTGACACCATTCACCACCACTCTCTGGGTTCGGCCATCCAGCCAGTTCCTAACCCAGCTCAGAGTGCTGCTGTCCAAGCCATGGGCTGACAGCTTGGCCATGAGTTTGCTTTGGGGGACGGTGTCAAAGGCCTTGCTGAAGTCCAGGTAGACTACATCCACAGGCCTCCCCACATCCACCAGGCGGGTCACCTGCTCATAGAAGGAGATCAGGTTGGTCAGGCAGGACCTGCCCTTCCTGAATCCATGCTGCCTTGGCCTGATCCCTTGGCCATCCTCTAAGTGCTGTGTGATTGCACTCAGGATGACCTGTTCCATGATCTTGCCTGGCACTGAGGTCAGGCTGACAGGCCTATAATTCCCTGGCTCATCCAACCGGCCCTTCTTGTGGATGGGCACCACGTTGGCCAGCCTCCAGTCCTCTGGGACCTCTCCAGTGAGCCAGGACTGCTGAAAAATGATGGAGAGCGGTTTGGCCAGCTCCTCTGCCAGCTCCCTCAGCACCCTAGGATGGATCCCATCTGGTCCCATGGATTTGTGGGGATCCAAGCGGCTGAGCAGATCACCAACTACCCCATTTTGGAACAGTGGAAAACTATGCTGCTCCCTGGCTCCTTCTGCCAGCTCTGGAGGCCAGCTGTCTGGAAGACATTCTGTCCTGCTAGTAAAAATTGAGGCAAAGAAGGTATTAAGTATGGGTCTATCTAAGTGGGAAGAGAGTGCCTTCAGGCTACCCATTGATATCGGTGGGGGGAGTCTGCCTTAATCGATGACTCAGTAGATGCAGACTTTTTTGAATCCTCCAGGTGTGAGCAAATTGTAAAGAAAACGATCCTTCAAATGAATAATAATCAGGTCCCAATTTGTGGGGACTGGGAGTTGGGAGACCAGGTTGTAAGGCACCCATCTCCTCCATGATCGCTCTCAGACCACGTAATAAACACCATTTGCTGACATACGTGTGTCAAAAGGGATTAACAAATGTGTTGAAAACAACTGATTGATTACAGCAGTTTTGTATCCTGACTGTAGCCCATAGGTAGCTATGGCTTGTCTAGCTTCCTTTAACATTGTCAGAGATTACCATTGTTAACCTTCGACAGATTTCTCCATCTGTGACTACATTTCCCACAATACCTTTCCACCAGCACAGCAGGACAGTTCCGTGTCCCTCCACCTCCTGATCGTCCCATCGGGACTCAACTGAAATCTCCGTCCAGTGCTATACTCTGCTGATAATGTCTGGAATCTAGGAGGCGGGTAGGGTGTAGTGCAGTTGAAACCGCTGGGGGGAAGGGGCCGTTTCTGCCGCCACCATGGGGTGGCTGCTGCCAGTGTCAGTGCTGTTATCGGCGGTGCGTCAGTCGATGCCACCTTGATCGAAGCTGCCGGTACTTGTGGGGGCCATGGGGGGTCACAGGAGGCGTCGCCAGGAGAGCTGCCAGGGTGTAGGGCGCCGCTGGGGTGGGAACCGTGGAAGGGGAGCAGTCACAAGAGTGCTGCCATCGCGAGCCTCCAAGCGCTCCATTTTTTTTTCTCTAAGAGAAGTTGCAGGGCAGAGTTGCCACTGTCCGGCCTCCCAGCGTCGGTCCTCTCGTCTTCCAAGTCCAAGCCGTCGCTGGTGGTATCAGAGGAAGATGTTGATGAAGGGGGTCGAAAACGCCGAGCCACAGGTTTCGCCGCTTTTTTAGGGGTTTCTCTGCTGGGTGCAGATGGCTGTGGTGGTGTCTAATAAACACGGTGTGCTCGCCAAGATGGCGGAGGTGGCGTCTTCTTTGTGCAATTCTTAATGCGTAGCGACCTCCATTTTGGTTTTGCACACCTTATCAGTTCGATCGGGATTCGCTTCTGCCGCTATTGACGTGGCAGGAGCAGATTTTTCCGCGCAAAAGGTAATAAGAGAGTCACGGTTCATGTAGAAGGAGTAGCAGGCAATTGGAATTGTGAGGAGGATGCTGACGGAGTGGCAGACGATGTGCAGGGAGAGAGGAGGGGGGCGGAGGGCGGGGGGAGTGCCTTCCAAGTCTCCCTTTTTCATCTCGGTTAGAACCAAACATCGCAGCAGCTGAATCGGGAGTAGACTGCTCTGCTTTTTTCGATTGCAATGTCCGTGACGATCCGTCACACGGTGCTGCAGCGAAAAGCTGCTTTTTTAAGTATTTAGCACCTCATCCCACAGCTGGGCTGCAATTTCATCCCGTGCTTCAGAAGTAAAAGCTTAATTGCCGTGGGGATGACTGTGGGCCCAGGCTAATAGCCCTTTTAAGATCCCAGAATTGCCAGTAATACCTCTCACGGAGAGGATAGGTGGAGGGCATTAGCACAGCCTCTTCTGTTTCGTGGCATGCTTCCCCTTGCCCGTCCCCAGTCGCTCACTGGGCCAAGGTGAGATTCACTTCCTTTTTGAGCGCGCGCTGCTAATTTTTTCAGCACCGGGGCAGTGCTATTCCAACCGGCTTTCCGTATCGCTTGGACGTACCTCTTTATGCTGAGTAGAACAGCATTGTAGTCCGAGGATCCCTTGTCCACGAGTTCAGGTGTATTCGGGCGCCAGATATGGGGGCGATGGAGATTGGAATCAATACGGCTGACCAATATGATCAAGTATTGTTCCTTTATTGTTCCAGTGGTGCAGGCCTATGGTGTAGGCCTGTAGTACAAGTATAGCACAGTAAAGCGTAGAAGAAGAGGCAGGAAAGGCAGAAGTGCGTAGCAAGGGAACTTCTACAACTTATATAAAATCGGAGTGCCTTGTTGGCATGGCTTCATTGGCTCCCTCTGAGTGACCACACATCGCACTGTTACAGATTATTGGTCCAACTACTAACGGCACGCAAGGTTTGTTGATGCAGGTGCATGTCCTGTTGTCCCAAGATAACTTTCCATGTTTATAGCTACCAGTGCCTTGTTTTAGTTACATGCTGCAGGCACAGCACTGTTTTGCTACACTGCTAGCTGGCTCTGCATTTATGCCGAGCATGGCCTACCACCATGTCAGGCTCTAGGCCTGCACTGCCAGATTGCTCACACTGCTCGTCGCTGGCATTGCCACAGGCCTACACACAAGGCTGCTGAAGGAGTTGGCAGATGTGCTTGCCAAGCCACTATCCATTATTTGCCTGAAGTCCTGGCTAACTGGGGAGGTCCCAATAGACTGAAGGGTAGCAAATGTAATGCCCATCTACAAGAAAGGGGGATCCAGGAAACTATAGACCTGTCAGTCTGACTTCAGTACCAGGTCAGGGGTAGGTCATCTCAAGCACCATTACACACCATATAGAGAACAACCAGGGAAATAGGCCCAGGCAGCATGGGTTTATGAAGGGCAGATCCTGCCTGACAAACCTGATCTCCTTCTATGACAAGATAACACAACCATTGGATGAGGGAAAGCCTGGATATTGTCTGCCTAGACTTTTGAAAAGCCTTTGACACTGTTTACCACAGAATTCTCATGGACAAACAGGCTGCTCATAGCTTGGATGAGCACAAGCTCTGCTGGATAAAGCACTGGGTGGGTGAACAGGCCCAGAGAGTGGTGGTCAATAGAGTAAAATCCAGCTGGCAACCAGTCACAAGTGGTGTTCCTCAGGGCTCAGTGTTGGGACCACTTCTGTTTAACATCTTTATTGATGACCTTGAAGAAGACATAGAGTGTGTTATCATTAAGTTTGCAGATGACACCAAGTGAAGTGGGAGTCTTGATCTGTACGAGGGTAGGGAGGCTCTACAGGGGGACTGGGACAGATTGGATCCATGGGCCAACATTAATGGGATGAGCTTCAACAGGTCCTGTGTCAGGTCCTGCACTTGGGCCACAACAACCCCAAGCAACACTGTATACAGGCTTGGCGAAGCATGGCTGGAAAGCTGTCTGGCAGAAAGGGACCTGGGGGTTCTAATTGACAAGCAGCTGAATATGAGCAAGCAGTGTGCGCAAGTGGCCAAGAAAGCCAGTGGCATCCTGGCCTGTATTAGAAATACTGTGTCCAGCAGGAGTAGTGAGGTGATTTTCCCCTTGTACTCAGCTCTGGTGAGGCCACACCTCAAGTATTGTGTCCAGTTTTGAGCACCTCAATACAAGAGAGGTGTTGAGGTGCTGGAGTGAGGTCAGAGGAGGGCACTGAAGCGGGTGAAGGGCCTGGAGAATAATCTTATAAGGAGCAACTGAAGGAGCTGGGTATGTTTAGTTTGGAAAAGAGGAGGCTGAGGGGAGACTTCAGTGCTGTCTACAACTACCTGAAATGATGTTGTGGAGACGTTGGTGCTGGTCTCTTCTCCCTGGCAATTAGTGACAGAATAAGAGGGAACAGCCTCAAGCTGTGACTAGGTACATTTAGTCTGGACATTAGAAAAAAAAATTTCATGGAAAGAGTGGTCTGGCATTGGAATGTGCTGCCCAGGGAGGTGGTTGAGCCACCACTCTGTATGTGTTTAAAGGTCATTTGGATGTGGTGCTCGGGGATATGGTTTAGGGATGAATGTTGTACAGTAGGGTTATTGGTCAGGCTTGGTGATCCTGAGGGTCTTTTCCAACCTGAATGTTTCTGTAGTTCTGTGATTCTGTGATATACAGAATCATAGAATTATTTAGACTGGAAAAGACCATTAAGATTATCCAATCCAACCATTAACCTCATACTACCAAGTCTGCTGCTAAACCACATCCCTATGCACCATGTCTATACCTCTTTTAAATACCTCCAGGGATAATGACTCAATCACTTCCCTGGGTAGCCTGTTCTGGGGCTTGACAACCCTTTCAGTGAAGAAATGTGACAGGTTATTCATTTCTTCAGTATCACTACCTTTGCCACTATGGGCACGAATTTTAGAGCCTCTTTGAGCCATTAGTCTAAAACAGAAGGTGATTTCAGCAAATTAATATCAATGCCTCTTATGGTAGTCAGCTCATTCTTCAGACTATGAGCTATACTAAGGAGAAGGTCAGGATGGAAACAGACCCTTCTTCCTGCCATCATATGGACTCTTGCAGGCAAGGGCATGCCAACTGTTGTGGTAAGACCACCGCATTCCCCAAACTTCCCATGAGTTGTTTATCAACAGGTCTAAATCATATTACTTTAAAAGCCATTAAAAAAATCTCCTATCTGCCCTCACACACAGATATCCACACCCACAGACAGGCTAATTCTGCCCATTTGGTTTTTTTTCAGAATTTTTGAAAAAGGTTGCAAGAGAGAACACTGCTGGTAGCAACACCAAATGAAAGGATTTTCTGACTTTCGTCACTGGTTCTTGCAGGAATCAAGGCTTCACACAGTCCTTATTTCAGAAAGAATACCACTTCAGGAAGAATACACACCAAACCAAATACACACCAAACCAAAGTTACTTGAAAACCCGGCTTTACAAAATCAGTATTTAACACATTGGATTTCCTAGCAAGTCTTCAGAGACACGTGTCTGACATTTGAGCACTCCTGGGTCACTATTAATTGCATGTAACTTCTCATCTGCATTTACTGTCATGTTTCTGCAACTAAATGATAAAAACTAAATGAAATCTCTAAGCTTCATAGATAAATCTGCAGGCTAAGTTAATTAACACTGTAATGGAAACCATATAAAAACCAAGGCCTGAGTGATCCAAGGCCCATTCAAATCTGTGACAACTATATTACAATCTGAAGCAAATTAATACCCATGCAGCCTTGGAAAACTAGGGAGCGATGAACTGTTTCAGAGGTGTCAAGAAGCTGTTTTGTATGGAGGATAACCGAAAGACCTTTTTGTGTCAGTGTCATCATTTGTGCCTGTAGCTGTTTGAGTATTCCCTGAGCCAAAAAGCCCAATGGGACAGATGTAGGTTGCCCCCTCCCTCCTCTCCCCTTCCCCCAGTGTTAGGCAGGAGACAAAGGGGTAAACAACAAAAGAACAGCTGTGCACTGACTTGGAAGTCTTAAAAAAGAAGTAATTTTAACAAAAACTTAAAGGTATTTATGGGAAAGAAAGGTTACAGAGATATAAGGGAAGAGAATAGATACAGGTATATGGACAGAACCAGACTGGGTGGCAAAGGAGTGTCTGGATGGCAATGGATTCTCTTTGGATGCAGGCTCCCAGAGGAGGTAGCAGGCCAGACCACGTGGAGTAGGCCCAGCCACATGGTCAGCAGCAGCAGCAGGAGCAGCGGGAGCAGCAGGAGCAGCGGGAGCAGCAGGAGCAGCAAGAGCAGGAGCAGCAGCAGCAATAGGAGCAGCAGCAGCAGAAGGCAAGAGAGGAAGTGCCTCCTCCTCTGTGGTGGGTTGGAAAGGGTAAGGCCAAGAAGCCTCTTCCCTCCCCCCTGTAAGTAAAGGGAAAGAAAAATTGAAGGGAAAGGAAAAAAAAAACTCACAAGCTGAATTAGCAAAGCAGTGGAGCTATATTTACAAAGCAATGTAGGATTTGCAGGGGAATATTTACAAATTTACAATATCTACAATATATACAAAGATATACAACAGAGTAACACAGAAATGAGAGTAACCCCCTCGGCAGAGGGTTCCCCACCTCCGCTCTCCCTCTCTTCCCCCTTTCCCCAGAATAGGTTAGAAGAGAGAGAGAGAGAGAGAAAGAAGTTAAAAGCAGTTTTGTGTTAATTGGAAGGGAGTTAATACCAGACTTTTATCAAGTCTTCAAGGCCGAGGCCTTGGCAGAAAGCCCAGCATAGACAGAGAGCTGCTGCACCATGGAGAGGCGGAAGCAAGACTGAAGATAAAGTTCCGGAGTGCCCAGGATATCTCCCAGTTCAGAAGGTGCTTCCTCCCACTTCACCAATGAAATAGTTTAGATTATTCCTTCCGTTTACCAACTTCCGTCCACCATATTCCCTTTCTTAAGAGGGCAACGTCAACCGGTCACATCCTCTTTGGGGGCAGACAGGAAATGGCAGTGGAATAAACGCGACCTTGAGGACCCCTCCTCTGGAGTCAAGTTTCCCTGCCCACCTTGTGTGCACCTC
This sequence comes from Melanerpes aurifrons, assembly GCA_011125475.1. NCBI lineage: Eukaryota > Metazoa > Chordata > Aves > Piciformes > Picidae > Melanerpes > Melanerpes aurifrons. Next base: position 8,413,030 of record WWNC01000030.1, on the reverse strand, counting down.
CTGCCCAACTGGGGACTCTCATTCCCAGCTCACTCCCTGGCAGGCCTTAATCCACAATGGTGGCATGTACTGTGCATGCACTTTTTATTTTCATGAACTGTACACAGGGTAGACCTTACAATATACACTAGCAGCCTTGCCGCTTCCAGGTGTTCTTCAGGAGACAGTATGTTAGGCAGCACCTAGAGGACAAAAAGCCACCAATGAATGCTAGGCTGAGCTGCAAAGATGCTGATTTTCCTTTATTGGAGAGGTGGAGTGTTGGGCACCAGAGGGTGCGACAATATGCCACAGAATGCTCCTCACACATGAACTGCATTAGCATCCTTTCACTTACTGCCAAACTGCTTTTGTCTTTCAATCACCTGTTTTATATAATTTCATAATGCATGACACTTCAGAGCATTTTCCAACAGGAACAACAAAAGCAAGAGCAAAATTAATCCTAAAAAGTAAGAGGAAACAGACTTTTAAAAGAGCCAGAATGTTGTCTCAGTGTTTAAGAAAAGTGAAGTGTTATTCATCACATTTGGTACTTAGGCTTTTGTCAAACATGGCATTTACACAGCTTTGGCAACGTAAGAAGATGATAAACTGGGCACCGAGATGCCACCATGATCAGCAACTCCCCAGAAGTGATAATGGTGTGAAGAGCACCACAGATGCACAATGAGGATCCTGCACTCAAAGCAAAAAGTCTTCAGGATGGAAGCTAATTATGCAGCAAACTGAAAAACGTATCATTGGATTTAAAGGCACGGGTAGTGAAATGAAAAAGGGAACACCTTCAATATGAATGAGTTTGAACTTGCAAATGTAGGTTTGTTAGTCACAAAGCCTACTAAGGCCAGCTCAGAAAATGGTAGAAATGTCAGAAAAATTAGTATGGTTAATTGAAAATAATTATACCTAATTATGTATGTGCCATATGGCAGAGAATTATTTCAAAACATATACACTGTACAGCACTTACAATATGGAATATGATGATGAAGATTTAAAGAAAAAAGATATGTATGAAGACAAAAGTGAACAGTGACAATTCATGAATATCAGTGGCTGCTCACACTCTAAGAGCATCTGCAGGTGGCTGCACTCACTCATTGAAAGACACACAACACCTTTCTGCTTCCATCCCTGTCCCACACAGACCCTACCACCCAGCTGCTCCCCTACAACCACAAATCCTCTTCACACACTGGCACTTTAGGATCTGCATTCCCCACAGGCTAACATAAGAAGTCACTGCTGCTGAGATCAATATAGGGTAAAGAGGCCAAGAAAGACTATCCTGTCTCTGTCAGCTATTTCTGTACTAAGTCACCAAAGGAGATGGAACTGATGACCTGATTGACTGAATACCCCATGGTCAGGTCCAGATGTCTCACAAAACCATTGTCTGATGTGCTGCATTAGGAAAACAAGGTATTTGAGCACAGGCACCTGGCCTGGGACTACCCAAGAAAGTATCTGAGGCTCAGGAAAAGCAATGGTTGTTAAGGAGGGCTTAAGATAAGAGAGAAATTAAAAAATAACCCTGCTACCCAACAACATTGATTCTCAAAATTATAATCGTGGGTACAGATTTATGTTGTCAGATCATACAACCTGTGACTGCCAGTACCACCCTCTGCAAAGGAGCTCCATAGAGAGGTCCTCATGAGGCAGCTGGTACAAACTAGAACACAGAAAGCTCCATCTAAACATAAGGAACAGAGAGGTTGTGGAGTATCCTTTTCTGGAGATATTCAGAATATGCCTGGACACAATCCTGTACAGCTTGCAGTAGGTGAACCTGCTTTAGTAGGTAGTTGGACTAGGTGATCCTCAGAGATTCCTTCCGAAGGGAGTGGGAGGTCCTTGCATGCTTTTTAAGTTGAAGGCAGTAAAGAAAATCCTAAAATTATGACAGTGATGGGAAGACCTGAAAAAAATATAGACATCAACAACAGATTAGAAGGATGAGACATGCCTGAGCATCCTTTACAGTCATCTTGCAGACAAGCATTGACGATTCAAATTGGAATATGCAGCCATAGCAGAAGGGGGGAAAAAAATAAAGGAAAAGAGAAGGTGCATGAGATATAAAGAACGAGACAGACCTTTAGTTCCAGTCAATGCACAGGAAAGGTGGGGAGGGGGGGAGGGAGGGAGGGAGGGAAGAAGAATAAAGACTCACCAAACAAACATAGAATCATAGAATCAATATGGTTGGAAAAGATCTCAAAGATCATCAAGTCCAACCTATCACCCAAGATCTCATGACTACTAAAACCATGGCACCAAGTGCCACATCCAATCCCCTCTTGAACACCTCCAGGGATGGTGACTCCACCACCTCCCTGGGCAGCACATTCCAATGGCTAACAACTCTCTCTGTGAAGAACTTTCTCCTCACCTCAAGCCTAAACTTCCCCTGCTACAGCTTGAGACTGTGTCCTCTAGCTCTGGTGCTGATTGCCTGGGAGAAGAGACCACATCCCTCCTGGCTACTACCTCCCTTCAGGTAGTTGTAGAGAGCAAGAAGGTCTCCCCTGAGCCTCCTCTTCTCCAGGATAAACAATCCCAGCTCCCTCATCATCTCCTCATAGGGCTTGTGCTCAAGGCCTCTCACCAACCTCATTGCCCTTCTCTAGACACATTCAAGTGTCTCAATGCCCTTCTCAAACTGAAGGGACCAGAACTGGACACAGGACTCAAGGTGTGGCCTAACCAGTGCTGAGTAGAGGGGCACAATGACTTCCCTGCTCTTGCTGGCCACACTGTTCCTGATCCAGGCCAGCATGCCATTGGCCTTCTTGGTCACCTGGGCACACTGCTGGCTCATGTTCAGCCAACCATTGACCAGTACCCCCAGGTCCCTTTCTGTATGCCCGCTCTCCAGCCACTCTGACCCCAGCCTGTAGTGCTGCATGAGGTTGTTGTGGCCAACATGCTGCACGTGGCATTTGGACTTATTGAATGACATCGTGCCCTTGGACTCCGCCCATCTGTCCGGACTGTTGAGGTCCCTCTGCAGAGCTCTCCTACCCTCTTACCAGGTCAACATCTGGTTCCAACTTGGTGTCATCTGCAAATTTACTGATGACTGACTCAATGCCCTCATCCAGATCCTCAATGAAGATATTGAACAGGATGGGACCCAGCACTGATCCCTGGAGGACACCTCTAGTGTCTGGCCTCCAGCTGGATGTGGCACCATTCACCACCACTCTCTGGGCTCGGCCCTCCTGCCAGTTCCTAACCCAGTGCAGAGTGCTGCTGTCCAAGCCACGAGCTGACAGCTTGGCAAGGAGTTTGCTGTGGGGAATGGTGTCAAAGGCCTTGCTAAAGTCCAGGTAGGCTACATCCAAGACTCCCACCAGAGGAATAAGTTACTCCTGATAGAGCTGAGGTAGTGCTTGTACCCAGACAATGAGAAGAACTAAGCAGGAGAAGGATATGGGATGACCAGGAAGAAAGCAGTAGCAAGCCTAATGGAAGAAAGAGAGAGAGGCCATATAAATGAAAAAACAAGACAGAAAAGACAGAAGAATTGTAAGGGAGAGAACTGGAAATCCACCTATAAAATAGGAATGGGCAGATTTACATGACAGAGGACTTTGTTAAGACAAAAAGGGGAAAAAGAAAAAGAAAAAAAAAAAAAAAAAAAAAAAGAAGAAGAAGATTTATTATGAAAGGAAAAAATCCTGAAGACACAAGCCCTGGCAGCCAGCCAGAAGCTAAGCCATGATGCTAAGAACAGGGTGAAATAACACATATGGAAGAAGACGAGCAAGAATGGAATAAAATGTCACCTACAAATATGATCAAGCGTTGGACAGCAAAGTGAGAATTACCAAGAGTCAAACAGAGCTACACTGCACAAAAGGGTTTGCCAGTTTTTAAAAAGGAAGACAAGGAAATAAAATCCTCAGATGCCGTGAAGTAAGCAGAAGACAGAGGGAAAAATAGAGGGGGAAAAAACTACAGTGGTTTGGAGCATTCTGCCTGAACACTCTGTCAAGCTTTCTGTAAAGATGGTACTAAGTCTAGAGCAAAGACAGGACAGTGCATGGAAATTAAAGCACTGAAGAAAAGGAAACTATGGCACTCAAAGTGGAGCTTAAACTCACAAAGCTTCACAGACTCAAATTGAGACGCATGGACAGCACTAGCCTAGTGTTACAGAAGAAGCAGCAGATGCAAACCTGGAGTCATTGTGTGACAAAAATTTGGAATTGGTGGAGACAAACATTAAAACATACACTTGCCCCTTCTGAAATACCACATGAAAAAGTCTGGGTATATTATTTGCATCTATATCAGGCACCAGAACCAATTGTGAGGTGTGGCAGAAGGGTGGGGGGTTCAAAATAAGCAGAGATAAAATAGCACAGGCTTCCCACAGTTTGAACATTTCACTCTCCTTTGATGGCATCCCTAACTGTCTCTTCCTGAGTACTTCAATAAAGATATGGGAAGCTAACTATGAAGATGGTGTAAATGGGGACAAAATCTGAAAAGTGAGAAAGGAGCTCACTAAGAGGCAGATGACAGCAGCTTGTAAAATGAACTGAGTAAAGACAACAAAAAAGGCTCTTTGAGGAGCAGAAGGCATAATGGTATTGTCAATGCAGAGGACAATCAAAATATCAGAAAGGCAAAAAATTAATTACCTTAAGGATGCAAAAACAAAAAAAATACTAACAGTCAAAGAAGGAGGAAGGTCATCATTGCCACCAATTGGCAACCCCTCATCTGGGAACAGGAGTGGAGGATAAAGAACAAGGTATGGATATAGCGTCCTAAGGGAAGGACCTGGGTAAAAAGGAATCACAAATTCTTGCATAATTGAGAAAGGACTTTCCACTAGAGATGAGGAAGCTCTAATACCATCACCCAAAGCCTTGGTAATACCACAAAAAAAAGCATCCTACTACCCTGTCTGGTTGTGTGTTTAGGGAGGAACTCAAAGTGCAGAGTATAGAGAGGTTTTAATAAAAAATAATAGTAAAAAGTTGTATTTTTTAAAAATGCCTGTTTGGTTTAGCAAAATGAGAACTCAGAGGGGTATGCTTGCTGTCTATAAATACATCCAGAGAGTAAACATCAGAGTGAGAAGGGCCATTTAAGGACAATCTTGGTGCAGGACAAATGTGTGCAAGTGGACATAAAATACATTTAGCACTGAAACAGTCAGGTTTCTAACCATCAGAGTCATTGAGTGCAACTCAGTATTCCAATGGACAAATAAAAGCTCCAAGAAAAAAGTGAGAGTTCTTCATGAGTGCTGTAATAGGGGCATGATGTGTACAGGACCAGCAGCCTTCATAGGCTGACCTGAACAGTCCCTTGTGTTCCACCATTTTCTAATGACTTCCTTTCAGTGGTGCTTTAAACTCTTGTACAGTGAATGTAAGTTACCTGACAAAAGGTTGCCTTTCACCAGCCCCTTAAAAGCAGTTCCAGGGGCTCAAGAAAAAGACAGTGCTGCTCCACCATCACCCCACAATACTTCTAATACACAGACTGATCAAGTCAGGACTGACACTTCAGATGTCAGGATGCAATGATGGCTCCTTAAGGGGGTAAGGAAGGCAGCTCTGGCAAGAGCTGATTAAACAATACTCCCAAAGCGGCCCTGTGATGTATCTATGGAGGTGCAAGAGCCATGTTGGTTTGACAAGCATATGGCACTCTGCAGGTGGCTCTCCCTGAGGACCCTGGTAGCCACATGGGAGGTTGAGAAGGCAATAATCTAGTGGCCAACAAAAATGGCTACTTGTGGGCAATGTGTCTTCACTGAACCTGGCACTTCTTAGAGTCAGCTTTCCCCAGCAGCTGCTGCCATAGGCGAAAAGGATAGCATGCCTCTTGCCCCACTGACTGTGGCATCTTCAGCTCTCTTGGATTCATTGTTCACTACTTACTAACCTACACCTCTAAGTCATCTTGACTTAGTGACTTAGTGATCTCTAAGTGATCATGACTTAGTGACTAAGTGATCTTCATCTTCAGGAGAGGCAGGCAAGGAAGAAGCGGGGGAGGGGTGGCCCTGTACATCAGGGAGGTACTAGATGCCATTGAGCTGGAGATCAGGGACAATTGGGTTGAGTGCTTGTGGGTGAAAATTAGAGGGAAGACCAGCAGGACAGACATCCTGGTTGGAGTCTGTTATAAACCACCCAAGCAGGAGGAAGATGCTGATTAATCGTTCTATAGGCAGCTTAAGGCAGCTTAAAGCTGTCTCAAGGTCGCCTGACCTTGTTCTCATGGGCAACTTCAACCTGCCTGATATCTGCTGTGATCTCAACACAGCAGAGAAAAGACAGTCTAGGAGGTTCTTAGGGGGCATGGAGGACAGCTTCTTAACCCAGGAGCTGCGTGAGACTACCAGGGGTAAGGTTATGCTTGACCTCCTCTTCACCAACAGGGAAGGGCTGGTGGGTGATGTGGTGGTCGGAGGGTGTTTAGGGGCCAGTGACCACGAGATAATTGAATTTTCGGTATTTGGTCAAGCTAAGAGGGGTAGCAAGAAGACCTCCACTCTGGACTTCCAGAGGGCAGACTTTAGGTTACTCAAGGAGCTAACTCAGAAGGTTCCTTGGGAAACAGCATTTAAAAACAAAGGGGTCCAGGAGAGCTAGACCTGCTTTAAGAAAGAGTTCTTGAAGGCACAGGAACAGGCTGTGCTGATGTGCCGGAAGATGAGCTGCTGGGGCAGACGGCCAGCCTGGATGGGTAACGAACTTCTAAAAGAACTAAAGGAAAAAAAAGAAGGTGTATCATCTTTGGAAGAAAGGTGAGGCAACCCACGGAATGCTTAAGGATGTTGCTAGGTCATGTAGGAAGAAAATTAGGGAGGCAAAAGCACATTTAGAGCTTACACTGGCCTCTGCTGTGAAGGACAACAAAAAGTCCTTCTATAAATATATTAATAGCAAGAGGAAGGGCAAGGACAACCTCCACTCCTTGGTGGACACGGAGGGGAACATTGTAGCAAAAGATGAGGAAAAGGCAGAGGTATGTAAAACCTTCTTTGCCTCAGTTTTTAATAGCAGGACAGAATGTCTTACAGACAGCTGGCCTGCAGAGCTAGCAGATGGAGCCAGGGAGCAGCATAGCTCCCTTGTGTTCCACGAGGAGGTAGTCAAGAGAGCTCCTCAGCCGCTTGGATCCCCACAAGTCCATGGGACCAAATGGGATCCATCCTAGGGTGCTGAGAGAGCTGGCAGAGGAGCTGGCCAAGCCACTCCATCATTTTTCAGCAGTCCTGGCTCACTGGAGAGGTCCCAGAAGACTGGAATCTGGCCAACATGGTGCCCATCCACAAGAAGGGCCGGTTGGATGAGCCAGGGAATTATAGGCCTGTCAGCCTGACCTCAGTGCCAGACAAGATTATGGAACAGGTCATCCTGAGTGCAATCACACAGCACTTAGAGGATGGCCAAGGGATCAGGCCAAGGCAGCATGGATTCAGGAAGGGCAGGTCCTGCCTGACCAACCTGATCTCCTTCTACGATCAGGTGACCCGCCTGGTGGATGTGGGGAGGCCTGTGGATGTAGTCTACCTGGACTTCAGCAAGGCCTTTGACAATGTCCCCCACAGCAAACTCCTGGCCAAGCTGTCAGCCCATGGCCTGGACAGAAGCACACTGCACTGGGTTAGGAACTGGCTGGAGGGCTGAGCCCAGAGAGTGGTGGTGAATGGTGCCACATCCAGCTGGCGGCCAGACACTAGTGGTGTCCTCCAGGGATCAGTGCTGGGTCCCATCCTGTTCAATATCTTTATTGATGATCTGGATGAGGGGAGTCAGTCCTCAGCAAATTTGCAGACGACACCAAGCTGGGGGCAGGAATTGATCTGCTGGAGGGTTGAGAGGCTCTGCAGAGGGCCCTCAACAGGCTGGACAGATGGCCAGAATCCAACGGCATGAGATTTAACACATCCAAGTGCCGGGTTCTGCACATTGGCCACAACAACCCTATGCAGTGCTACAGGCTGGGGTCAGAGTGGCTGGAGAGCGGCCAGGCAGAGAGGGACCTGGGGGTACTGGTCAATGGTTGGCTGAACATGAGCCTGCAGTGTGCCCAGGCAGCCAAGAGGGCCAATGGCATCCTGATCTGCATCAGGAACAGTGTGGCCAGCAGGAGCAGGGAGGTCATTCTGCCCCTGTACACTGCAGTGGTTAGGCTGCACCTCGAGTCCTGTGTCCAGTTCTGGGCCCCTCAGTTTAGGAAGGATGTTGACTTGCTGGAACGAGTCCAGAGAAGGGCAACAAAGTTGGTGAGGAGTTTGGAACACAAGCCCTATGAGGAGGGGCTGAGGGAGCTGGGGTTGCTTAGCCTAGAGAAGAGGAGGCTCGGGGGAGACCTTATTGCTCTCTACAGCTACCTGCAGGGAGGTTGTAGACAGGCCGGGGCTGGTCTCTTCTCCCAGGCAACCAGCACCAGAACAAGACAACACAGTCTCAAGCTGTGCCAGGGGAAGTTTAGGCTGGAGGTTAGGAGGAAGTTTTACACAGAGAGAGTGATTGCCCATTGGAATGGGCTGCCCAGGAAGGTGGTGGAGTCACCATCACTGGAGGTGTTCAGCAGGAGACTTGATAGGGTGCTTGGTTGCATGGTTGATTAGGTGGTGTTGGATCATAGGTTGGACATGATCTTGAAGGTCTCTTACAACCTGCTCTGGTCTATTCCATTCCATTCCATTCCATTCCATTCCATTCCATTCCATTCCATTCCATTCTATTCTATTCTATTCTATTCTATTCTATTCTAGGATACACTTTGATGAGGATCACTTGCAGTAACAACCTAGGAACAATCAGACAAGCAGCTGAGCTAGGGACAGAGACCTAACAGAGTAACAAGTTATGACCGGACAGCTAGGACATCAGTTTTGTTACCAAACCAGAGCAGGAACCCACAGTTCACCACACTAAGTTCTCAGCAGCAGGGACATATTTCAGTCTCTCCATGGCCTTTGCTTTCAAAAACCAAGACGTATTATTCCTTGTTCCAGCATGCAGTCAGCAGAAGAACTCATGATGCAAGTGAGCTGCAACTGCTCACTAAATCATTTTTGTTACAAGACAGACCCAGGTAGGAGAACAATTCCCATATTATTAGGATCAGGGAAGATCCTAGGGTATATCATAATGCTTCCTTAAGTGAGGACCTGCTATCCCCTTCCGCTTCTTCCTTGTAATTTCTTTCTTTAGAAAATTCAATGTTGTTTATGCAATTTATTCAACGTTTAGACTAAAGCAAAAGCATTCAAAAAGGAACCACAGTTTAGCAGGGCACTTACTAGAAGGTGCATAAGCCCTTGACATGAAACAGATTGGATAAAACTGAATGTAGGTGCACGCAAAACTTTAAAATTCAGAAGTAAGGCATATTCTGAGGATTAACTTCTTTAACACAAATAGCAGGTCAGAAGAGACACCTCCCATGGTCCACTGCAACCTAAATTATGCCATGATTTCATATAGTAAATGACCTTATATTAAAACCCAGAATTTCTCAACCCTTTCTTCCCTTAATTCAAAACTCCAAGGGCTAACAGCTGCCACAACTACACACCTCCAACTTCTAGCACACGGTTTGCTTTCTCTAAGTCCTTATATTTTCTTCCCAACCTTTCTGCTTGCTATTTTAAACGCCATTCATTGAAGCAACATGCCTAGATGCTGTGTTCCTATGAGTGCACAGCCATCACCTAGCTCCAAACTTGCAAGCTGATGTAAGGCCTTTCCCAACGTGCTCTCCCTTAATGTATTTTCCATACGTTCCCTGCACAGATGAGTCTACCATGTAAATACTGTGAAAATACAATAGCAGGCTTCAAGTAGATAGAAACATCTTGATGGATCTTGCAAATGGAACAGAAGGACCAGAAAGAAACTTGTTAAGGTTCCATCTTCAGAGTTTAAAAATTTCTAATTTCTAATGTATTCTTAATGAGTAAAGCAATTTTTGTATAGTTTTTCCATTTCGTAATGCCTACTAAGAAACACACACAAAAATTAAGTAGTAGGCAACAGAATAAGTTATGGGAGGTAACACAGCCATCATGATTGAGTAGTCAAAGCTGTGACATCATTCATCAAACTGGCGCTGAAATAACAACACATAGATCTTACCATAAACGTAGTGTGGGAGGAGAGGCACACAAGAAAATAATACAGTGCTTTGCACTTTGGTAGTACAAGATAAAGTTCTTCATCTATTTCATAAAGACACAGTTTAGCTTCCAGCCTGGAGAGTAAATAATTAATAGCTCTGTCATCCTTTGTGCCACTGAGTCACCACAAAATGTTAAGAGGCTGATCTGCACCTTACTGCAAACATCCAGCTCTGTGTACACAGAGCAAAGGAAGCCTGTGTGACTGGTCATGAGAGTGCCCACTCTCAGCCAGCATCTAGCAAGCACAGCTTCAGCTCCCCTGTAAGCTAAACAAATCCTCAGACCAAAGCTCCCCACCCCTCTCTGGAGACAGGATTTGGCCATAAATATCTTCTCTAAGACATGCTCTATAATCATAAAAAGAGTGTTTGGTACATTGTGTCCCAAGCAAATGTCTTACAAAACTCTTATTCTTAAGTCCACCAAAATAACCCTTGGAAACAGCTGTGACAGATTTTCATTTGGGGAATTTAAAAACAAAACAACACCCAACCAACAAAGCTTGACGATAAAACTAACACCCACAGACTCAGAACATGGGGCATCTACCATGTTTCAGTCAGCAGCTCTATAGCAGTTCCATCAGGTTCTGACTGGTACTACTTGAGTCTGACAGATCAACTTGCCTGCAGTGACAGTCAAGTAATGGACTATGGTGGCCAAGTGGCTTGCAATTCTGTCTCCTTTTGTTGCACAAGAATATTCTTTTTTAGTAGACCTGGATGACCGATCAGACACATATATACCAGCTATGAACATGCAGATGGACATCCTAACCTTGGTGTGAAGGGGTTACTTACCTGTGACTGAGGTGATCAGCAGTATCCTTTGGGCTCCACAGAACTCTCCAGTGACCTTTATTTAGGCTGGTAGGCCAGTCATTTCAATTCAGTCATCAACATATTAGTCAATGTAAGATGTAGATGTGATACAGTATTAAGTAGAGTCCTATGTCTTTTATTAATGTAACATCATTACCATGTTTTCAGACCTGTGTTTTCAGAACTACAAGATGAAATATACCCTAATGACCTTACTCTTGTGTGTACATTTGCACATGTGTTTATGAAGTACTCTTACTGGAAAAGTGCCACAGTGCAAATCTGTAAATAACCATATCCAAAATTGTGCCAACACAGAATGTCACTGAAAAACAAAAGGTTTATGAATAATAAATAATACATGAGGATGCATGTTGTTTCTGAAACATCTAACCTTGCTTATTGAACATGGTGCTTGGAAACCAGAGAGTCATTTTGTGTAGAAATAGGTAAGCTTTGGAAAGGATCAATACTAGCAAGTTATTACACAAGAGGAATAAAAAGATGTGGCAGAATTACTAGTTACATTATTAAACTGGTGTGGCAGCCTTGCCTCTCACAATGCAGTTTTTAGAGCTGCTCTCCAGTCTTAACACAGAAAGGATTCCCTCCTTGTAGGATTACATTTCAGATTAAAGACTGGACAGCTGAGACAGATGTAGGAATGTGTGAAGGACCATAGTGGCTTGCTGCTTACCTCCAAAACAGGAAGCAGGAAAGAAATATCAGTAAAGTCTTTGTATAATACAGGAACAATCTACCCCGGTGGAAGGTTTGATTTTCCTACCCTAATCATTACCAGTTAAAGGCTCATTAATAATTTGATTTATAAAGGCTTAATTTTGTATTTATTTACTGTGAAGTGGTTATTCTCACTATTCATAACATTCCTGAGCCCCATTAAGCTCTTGACAGTAATAATGAAATAGTGCAAATTATACATTTTTCCTCACGAGTTTGCTGAGTGTCAGTCACTTTGCCCATTCTACATCTAATTGATTCATTAAGTGCTTACTTACGAGTAGTTACAGCTCCTTTCCCTCCACACCTACACATAGTGTGTGTCTCCCCAAGGCATTCTGAACTCACAGCTGCATTGTGAATTTACACATGCTTTCCAAGGCAATATTTAGAGCTCAAGAGAGATCTCAAAAGATGAGTGCTGTTCCTCATAAAATCTGTTGTGCCCTCTATGCATTTACTTTTAAGGCATCTTAGTAACATAGCGCAAGTTGTTTGACAGCCATCTGAGGATCTTCCCCAGCAATCCAGGCACTCACACCAAGCAGAGCTGAAGTCCCAGATCCTACAGCAAAACCTTCACAGGGTGGCAGACCAGCAGACCTGCATACCCCCACTCCTCAGGAGCCAGGCCTGGGAAGGGGAAGACCTGATGACAACTGTGGGTGGCATGCCCAGTCACAACCTCATAAAGGGACACAAGAAGACTGGTTTTACCCACCCCCCAGCTAGGGCTATGACCCAGAAAGGGATCATGAGCTACAAGTCAGCTAGCCCTAGAGTTATCAGGATTGCCATGTTTTCTCACACAGTCAAAGTGTGCCATTGGTCCTTTATGCACAGAGAGGCTGCAAAATACCCTGTCTGATGCCAAGGGGCAGGATGACATGACCCATTCCAGCCACTGATAATTTTGGACAGGGCCACCAGGGAGGGCTAGACTGCAGGCAGGGCAGTCTCTCATCAAGGGCCCTTGGAGGACCACTGCCCCAAGCCAGCCCCAGAACTTTCAGAGAGGATCAGGACCTGCAGCAGAGCCCCATGCAAAGCTGCTCGGCCCAGCTTGGGGCTGCAGCAAGGTGCTGGTGCTGCTCGGGGAAGTGCCGATGGGGCCTGACCTGACAGGACAGAATGAAAGGGATCGCATCCCTGAGAAAGCCAAGCACCAGATCATGCTCCACATACACTTCCAGTCACCAACAGGTGCACTGGTCTTGCTGGAGAGGGAGGAGAAAAAGGCTTGGAAAACGGCTTGCTCTCCCTCACTTACTCCCTTGAATGCTAATCAGCGGCGCCTGCTAAAAATATCCAGGCAAAGCTGGCGTGCACACGGCAGAACGGGAAAATGGGGGAGCTGGAGGCTTCTACCTCCCGGAAGCAAAAGGGGCAGGCGAGGAGGAATCTTTCCCAAGGCCCCCTCCTTCCCCCTCTAGTGCCTGGCTGCTGGCACACGGCCGGGGACCCTGCTCCACCGCTCCAAGGCAGAGGTTCCCACCTCTCCTTCGAGAGGGTATCCGGGATGCTTCCCGCGGAGTCGCCGGGCTAGCCGGTGCCAGGGCTGGTGGCGGAGCCCTCTCTAACATCGACTTCCCTCCACTGGTGCCACGGGTGCTCCGAGACGGGGCGTCCCGGGGGTGCCGCGGCGAGCTGCCAGCCCTCGAGCCCCGACGCCCACAGAGCAGCATGCCTGGCCCGGCGCTGAGCAATCCCAACGGGATTCGCCGGCAGAGCACAAAACAAAACGGGATTGCTGGCCACAGCTGCCTCCTTGAGCGCGAAGGGCTCAGTCCGCTGCATCAGAGCCTCCGACACACTGCAAGGCAGTAACAGGGATGCACAGCGGCCTCCCGGCGTCCTGCGAGAGCAATCGCTAAAAATAAAAGAATAAAATTAAGAGGGAGAGAGAGGACGCGAGCACGGCGACAAGCGGCAGCCCTGCGCAGCAGAACCGGCGGGGAAGGTGCAAGCCCCTGCCGCCCCCTGCCCTTGCTGCGCGACCTGCGGCTGCGCCTGCGACCCCCCAGCGACCCCCGTGCCACGCCGAGGGAGGGCAGGGAGACAGGCCTCTTCTACTCCGGGCCGAGGCAGGTCGATCTGGGGGTCGCGCTCCTCCGCACCACCCACAGCGGGCAGGCGAGCGTCCCCCTAGTCTCCCCGCCCGCCGCGGCTCCATCCATAATTAATCGCCTCCCCGCAACCGCCGCGGTAAGAGAGGGCGGGCGGGGACGAGGAGGCGGCGGCGGCCAGGAGGCGGGGGGGGGGAGCGTGTGCGCTCGCCGCGCCCGGCTCACTGCGGCCGGCGGCTGCCTGCCGTGCGGAGCGGAGCGGAGCCTAGCCGCCCCGTCGGGGAGCGCCGCGTTCGCATGGCCGCGCCGCGCCGCGCCGCCGCCGCTGCCGCGGGGCCGGGGGGGGCCGCGGGAGGAGGATGAGGCGGGCGGCGGGGCGGCGGCGGCGGCGGCGGCGCGGAGGATGAAGTGGAGCGTGCGGGGAGCCTGCGCCGCGCTCTCCAGCTGCCTCCTGCTCGCCTGCGCCCTCAGCGCCGCCGCCGTGGGCCTCAAGTGCTTCTCGCTAGGCTCCGAGCTCAAGGGTGAGCCCTTCCGCCTGGGCACCGCTGCCGGTGCCTTCTACTCGGGGCTGCTGCTGGCCGCCGGCCTCTCGCTGCTCGCCGCCGCGCTGCTCTGCTGTCGCCCGCCCGACGAGGTGCCTGCGGCTGCAGCTCAGTCTTCGGCCCCGGCCCTGGCTGCGGCCGAGGATCCGGAACCTGCGGGGGGCTGCCCCGGCGCGAGGGAGGCAGCGGCCGCGCCGTCGGGTCCGGTGGAGAAGTCGCCGCCTGGGGGGCGGCAGAACTTCCTGCTGCTGGGGGTGCTGGTGTTCATGCTGGGCGTGCTGAGCGCCTTCGCCGGCGCCGTCATTGACGGCGACACCGTGTCGCTGGTGGAGAGGAAATATTCGCACTATTGCCTGCTGCAGCCCGGCGGCGCGGCTCGCCCGCGGAGCGGCCCCGCGGCACCCGACGGCTCTGCTGCGGCGCTCCGCTGCCAGAAGCTGCGGGACTACCAGCAAGGCTTGGTGCTCTCCACTGTCTTCAACGCTCTGGAGTGCCTCCTGGGCCTGCTCAACCTGCTTCTCGTCAAGAACTACAAGGCGTCGCAGCAGCGCGGGCGGCGGCGACGGCGGCGGCGAGCGGCCCCGGCGGCGACGGCTGTGGCAGCGGGTGGCCGCCGGCGGCGGCGGAGGGGCGGTGGCGGCGGCGGGCGGCGGGCGCCGCGTCACAGCCAGGGCTCCCTCTTCTCAGGCGGCGAGCCCGAGCTCAGCCCCGGGGATTGCCCCTTCCAGGCTGTCTCCTACATCAACGTGGGCGTCTTCCACGTCTTCGACGAGGCTGGCGTGGAAGTGCACTGCGGCGGGCATCCCTCCGTCGAGCTGCCAGGCTACTCGCCCATGGACCCCGAGCTCAATGCCTCCTACCCCTACTGCTACCCGCTGCCCAGCGAGCGGCCCCCGGCTTACGAGGAGATCTACCCCGGGGAGCCCTGTTCTCATGGCACCTAGCCCCGACAGTCGACGGGACGCCCGGCTCTTCACCCGGCCCCCGGCTCGCCGTGACAGCTGAGAGCGGGCCCGCTAGCGCCTCGCAGCTGCTGGGCTTGGGGACAGCCCTCGCACCACCGACACCGCGGCTGTGCTGCTGCGGACGCAGCTGGCCGCGGGCGCGATGCCGCCCTGCCTCTGGCTCTATGGAAGCATCTCCTCCGACCCTCTCTACTTTCCTCTTCTTTACCCCCTTTCCCTCCCACACACAGACCTGCCGTCCGTCTGTCCGCCTGCGGCTGAATTTTCCAAAGGCTGTGCAAGAAACGCCTAAGGGTTGGTTCTTCCCGCCGCCTCTCCTCCGTAGCCCAGTTTAGTTCTCTTCAAGTGATTCATCAGTCTTCAGCTTTAGCAGTCCAGAGTTACCCATTTATCATAACCAGCCAGTGTAAGGAAAAGGTGTCATGAAGCTTCTTTACCTCTCAAAAGAGCTAAATTTCTGAACAACGCAGAGACATTTGTGTCACGTTTACTAGAGATGTATTGGGGATCTTTAACGTTTACACTACTCCTTGGGAGAATTGAGTTCTGTTTTAAGATTTAGTGAGTTAAAACATTCGTTGGTCTTGTGAGATGCACATTGAGAAAAACCTGCACTTTGAAAAAGAAACAGGAAAAAAAATCAACAACGTTTTTGTACACTAATGTGCCTGCTTTTGTTGATAACTTCTTACTGTAAAAGCTTTCAGAAGTCTATAGTGAAAATGTTTGGTAAATTCACTGCAATTTAAATTGATGATTAGTTCCTTTACTAAAACAGCTGAGATGTTGCTAGGATATGGCAGTTAAAAGGAAGTCCAAATGTCATACACATTCCTTTTTGTAAACAGGTTCTGTGTTTTTAATGCAAGGCAGTATTTCTTTTTGTTTTACAAAGATGAAGGATTTAATTCTATTTTGTACAACTATATGATTTTTCTTGTAAAGAGTTCTGTTTTACCTGTTACAATTCATCAATCTGGTAAGCTTGAATATTAAAAATTTTATTTGAAATATATATATATAGTAAAACAGCCTTAACTGGTGCAGTGGTCACAGATTTAAAGAGGAGATAAAAAAAGTGAAAAAAATATAAACCATCTTGGAAGACATCTTCCAAATGTGTTTTAAAAACAGTCTATACTCCCATTACAAAGCAAGAATTTAATTTTGAAAGAGAAAGGCTATAGGAAGGGTGGGGAGAAATAATAGGGGTTTTGCTATCAACTCTTTCTGAATTCAGAGGTATCAAAAAGTCTTTCTGCAAAGAGAAAAACTGCTAAATCCTCCTGGAGTCTGCTGTGGAATGCTAGTACCAGGTAGTGTAAGAAAGTGCTAATTAAAGAGAAGCAGGTATGGCATATACATATTATATCATTCAAGACCTGGTAAAGGCTTAATTTCTTGTTGCACGATGAGCCAAAAAGCAATTCAGATTGCATTTGGTTCAGTACCCACTCCCCCGGTTATGGCATACTGAAAAGAAGCATTACAAAATAACCTTTCTGTTAATCTTGTGTTTGGAGCCTGCTGCATAATGCCAGTGTATCAGCTACCCAGAGAGAGTGTACAGGGAATGCAAAGTTACATTGTATTTCTGTGGTCATTTGAAAATTATTTTTTTTAGTTTTCAGCTGCATAGAGGCTGACATAATTAGCAGCCTTAGAACTGAGGAGAGAAGATTTTAGTCTGAAAATATTCGAATCTCTCTGCACTGTTTTGTTTTCTGAAGTGTTTGAACTTTATAATCTAAAATGCGGAATGCCTGAGAAGTCCTAAAATTGCCAACTAATGTCTGTGACGCTTGCAATTAAGACTCTAACCTAAAGAATACACTTAAAAAGCAGCAGTTGCCAATTTACCAAGTAGTTCCAAATAGCAGAAATTTAAAACATAGTTCTTTTTTTGGCCAGCAGGTTTCTTTGTGTGGAATGCAAGCCTAAAACATATGCCCTAGCTATGTCCCGTTATACTACTGAAGATTGGCTTTATATTGGCTCTCTGCAGATGCACCTCCATAACCCCTTATCAGGGGAGTGACTGGGAAGTCCTGTAGTCTTTACTTATAATACTAATGTAGGCACAGACTCAGTCTTGTAACACACAGTATTGTTCATTCAGCAAGATTTTGCAAAATGAGTAGCTAAAGCAAGGAGGCTAAATCCTTTTGTAGATCTCTGATTAAATTGAATTTATGAGACAGCTGACTCAGAACTGTAGCCGGTTCTGAGTTAAATGGGAACTGCTAGGCTGCAGGGTGAGCTTGAAAAACAGACCAGCCAGGTGCCTAAATACAGATGCAGAAGCGTAATAATGATTGTTGGCTTTAAATGAATTGGCTATGTACATTGTAGTTCATGGAAGTTTAATCATAGTTTTACTTAAGGAATTGATTTTTGACATTAAAAGACAGTATTTTACTTAATATAGCTATTTCAGGAATCATGAACTAGACAATTCTGAAACTCCAGATGTTCCAAAGATCAGTGCTCAGGGAAATAAATGGAAAGTCAAGAAAGCTACCTATTATAGTCAGACATTTAAGTGTAAACAATTTTAAGCTATGAATTTTGAAGACAGTAATTTTATTTTTGTGAGTGTGTGCGTGCATACATGCGTGTTTAAGTGTGTTTGTGCTTCATTTAAGTCTGTTCAGAATGCCATTGAGTTAAGACATTTGTCTGTGGCATAGTTTTAGTTCCTGAATTTTTACCTTTCTTCATTTGGGCTTTTATTCCCAATAAAGTGTCATTTAGTGATGGACAGATTGCCAGAAAGATGTCCAAGGCAAGCTCCCACAGAAGCCAGTAGGCGTCATTTCATTGACTTCAGTGCATCTGGGTACAAATGATATGTAACACCTACTCTAGATAATCTTAAAAATAATATTGATCTTCTGGCATGACAGGATGCAGCAGTGGCATATTATTTCTCAGTTATTATTTTATGGGCAGCAGTATTAAGGGAGGCCACCTATGGTAT
Source organism: Melanerpes aurifrons (assembly GCA_011125475.1). Classification (NCBI taxonomy): domain Eukaryota; kingdom Metazoa; phylum Chordata; class Aves; order Piciformes; family Picidae; genus Melanerpes; species Melanerpes aurifrons. The sequence continues at coordinate 8,394,741 of WWNC01000030.1, read as the reverse complement.
TATACACATCTATTTTTTTTTTTACAAAAGGAATTAAAAAAATCACCATAAAAACTTAGCAGGCAAATTGACCATACAAGTCATGTTTCCTGAAAGATGGTATACAAGTGTTCCAGGTATCTGGCAACTAACTTTTCTGATAAAACGCCACATGAATTTATTTCTCAGTGAGAAGAAATTTATAAATACAGGATACAAGATGAAGCTTCACAAGCATGATTGCAGTTTTGTGAAGCCATTTTTAGTAAACCTGAATCATCACTCTATCTTCTGAGCAATAATGTTAGAGTGTATAAACTGTACTGTGCTGAAATTGAAAATAGGCTGGTGTGGGAAGCATCTAAGCGTAGGTTAATTACCTAAGAGGACTCATACTCTCCCTTTATTTTCCATTCCCTGTCACATGATTGCCAAGGCAAATGCAAGCCAGATCAATTTGTGTCTCTGGAGGATGTTAACTGTAGGGCTTTTGCCTTAAATAGCAAAACCAGGGAGAACGTGAGAGAAACATCTTGTGTGTGCTATCAAGTCTCCATTTTGCTGAAGCAACAAGACTGGACTTTTTGCCCCATGGCTTGTTTTAATTTGCTTACAGCTTTATTCACATGTGTTCAAAGGGAGGGATGAATAGACACAGTACTGCTGTTTTGGTCACAGTGGAGTTCCAATTCGGTAGCAGACTGCTCCCAGCTTTCCTGTCCCTTTTGCAGGTAATAGCAGCTAGTCGAGGGTTGAAAATCAAGACAGCTGTTTTTGATGTGACAGAACTTGCCTTTATGTGGAAAAAAAAAATATTCCCACCAGCCTATTAGCAATTCACATGAATTATTTTCACACTCCAACATCCTTGCTTAGATCTGTACTTTGCATTGTAATTGACACACAGAATATATGTGAACCTCAAACCAGGAAAACATGTTAGAGGAAAATTGTACTAAGTAGCACAGATTTTACTCAAAAGTTCAATTTCACTGTAGGACTTCCTTGGTTTACCAAAAAGCACTATGGTGGCTGGTATAACTTAGATATATTTCAAACACATACTGTTTAATCATTAGAAAAGGTTTCTGAATGTTACATGAGAATGGCAATCTCTTTCTGCTTTTGGACATAGTACATATGAAAACCTTTTCTTCATTTTGCCATTTAATCCAAGATTGATCCTGAAGAAAATGTCAGTAATTGATCTTGTAATTTTAGGATCAATAAAATACGTTTTAAAGCACAGCATATCCTATAAGAAAAGCGTAATGCTCTTTCTTCATTTCATATTAATTGTCTTAGATGACTGTCTGATAGTACAACTGAAACTAGGAATTTTATTACCACTTTTATTACAAAACCATATTTTTCAGGGACTTAAACCTTGTACTAGTGGAACCCTGACACAAAATTCCAGGTTTTTCCAGGAAGTCAAGTCAGTTTCTCTAAGTTAGATATTTATCAGTTACAGCATGTTCCAATATTTTAGATAAATTCTATTGGTAAATATCTAGGTCTATTAATTTCATGTGATGGCACATTTTAAGTGTGCTAAAATTACCTCTCCTTAATACAAGCTCATATTTCCAATCAAAATGTGTAATTCTGAGTAAGATTGAATTCCTCCTGGTCACTATCAAGTTTCTAAATGTATTAATTATCTCTCAGTACTTAATGGCATGTGACTAGTGCTTAGTATATGTTCCAGAATAAATAATAGCTGAACTAACAAGAGTTCAGCAGATGAAAGCTGAAAGTCCTGGAAGTCCACAGTGCTGGGGGAAAATCTTCAGATATGTGTTGCAACAGTTCCATGTATGGCATGTCCTGCACAAAAGGAGACGCTGCCTAAACAAAGCAACTAAAAGAAACCTGAGTGTTCAAGTTGTGTACAGGGTGTTTTTTTCTGTTCTTTTTATTACAGTACTGGTTCTGAAACTCTTCCACCTGTGTAGCTTTCTAAGAGGGAAGTCCACAAATTGTGTTCTCAAAATCTGATTGGAGTTAACTGCCTCACTTTCAGCTGTCCAGCTGGGCTACGTACTTTCCACCCGATGTTCAGGCACCTGGCAAAATTCTTTTCAAGTTCACATGTCACTCATAGGTGAGAGGCCTTTCTAGGAGGCCTTCTTGGATAATCTCAGACTGGAGTTCAAGTCATTGAAGAAGTCATAAGACTCTCTTAAGAAGAGCCTATTTTATCTTGCAGGGAAAAAAAAAAAAAAAAAAAAAAAACGTTAAAATCCCGATGTCTCTCTTCAAATCTATCTGTTTAAAACTTCAGTGAGTTTGCCTTGAGGTAGAAGTGGACATGACATTGCAGACTGCTTACTCCTTCACTCAATGGGTTTTAGATATCTGAAAGAATTCAATAAACTTTATTGAAGGAAACATTTCCAGTGAAAAACATACAAAATGGCTCTGACTCATCAAGAGATTACAGAAAATTCAACATTCTGTGTGAAACTCTCCAGTAGATATATCCCAGCAGCAATACAACCTAGCAGAAGCTCCCAGTGTTTCACTCCTGGATTTCTACTCCTGGCATGGTTTTGTCTAATGGGGATGTTAGGAAGTTAATTTCATGGTGTTTGCAAATGAATTGTTTGTTTCGCTACAGCATGTAGGAAATTAAACACCTTCTAAATACTACAAACATCCTCACCACTTATGTCTCCTCTGTGGCCATTGTTAGCAGAGGATAAAGTGTGGGAGGAGAGAAAGCTTATGATATTCTTAATGGTTTCAAAGGACTAAATGTTTGTTGTTTTGGTATTTTTTTTTTAATTTTTAAAAAAAAAAAAACATTGTTTTTATATTAAGACAGCAGATTTGGGGACAGAAGAATACCTGTAATATTTAAAAGGATTATATTCCAGGGATCTATTTTTGGAAATGTAACACTTGGGTTTAGAGCAGATTCTTTCAGAATTTGCATTTTCTCTCAGGTTCTGCTTTCAAAATGAAAGCTTATTTCACAGAAATACTCCACAGGTTTTTAAATTAAATTTGGGGAGTCTGAGAAGAGCTTCCCTACAAATTACTGAGTGCCATCAGTTCCTATAAAGGTCGTATTGGCACATGGTGCAGATGGAGCTTGATTAGCTAACATCCAAATTTCAGCATTTATGCACAAAGGAGGTAACACCACAAAGTTGTGCCACAGAAAGGAAAGCTCTGGATTCCCAAGCAATCTGGCAGTCGTGGATTTTGGATGAGCTACACACAGTCTCATGGTGTATATAGTTAGCAAGCACTTGAGATTTAAACAAATGTCCTCACAACGATATTCACAAGGGATTGTCGGTGACACATCTCTGTAGAAGCTCATATTGCTAGCTCTGGGACAAACGGATCCTAGAAATGGAAAAGTCCTACCCAAAGAAGCTCATGTACTGGAAAGCAGAGAGCTGCTGTGAAATTTCTATTCTGTTGCGTTTCGGAGTATCTCTTCCTGAAGGACCCAGAAGCTACCAGTAATGCAGATTGTCTTAAATTAGACCCCTGGCAAAAAAAATAGAGTAAACAGAAATGCAAGTGTTGAAAACTACACAATCCATCTTAGATATATATTTTTTTTTTAATGTATAACCAAGAACTGTGTTAATTCCAGAAGCAGTACTTCCTCATGTGAATGGTCAAAGTTAGTAGTAGCTGAAAAAATTACTAACACAGTAAGACTAGGAGATGAAGAAAATCTTACACTGCTTTCTGTCTTGTCCTTCGCTCTAAATCAAAAGAAGAAAAAAAAACCCCAAACACTATAGTTCATTGTGAAACTGGTGCTAAGAAATATAGCTTGTTATGCTGAGTAGAACAGAAGGGTACTTCTCTCAACAAACTGAGGACAGATAGTTGCACAGAAGCACATTTGGCTGGCAGGGAGACTTCTTCTTTGGTAAAGTCCTTGGAGAGCTACCAGAATTTATTGAAAGGCACCATCATCATCTGGGCTTACCCAAACCATTTTTTAGTGCATTGAACTTTATGTGCATTGAGCTTTATGCAGTGGACCACACGGTCTTGTCTTGCCAGTGGGAACAAACAGCTGATCTAAGCCAGTACCTGATGGATACATGCAAGTAGCTTCTGAACCTCTGAAAATGGATGTGCTGTGGCACTGTTCTGTGTATCTGTTGAGAGAAAGTAAGTCAGGACATAGTGCACACCAGGTGAAATACCATCCTGTATTACATGATGGGGAAGGCAAGTTGCTGCCATAATGCCAAGCCTCCATACTTGGTACACAGAGGTCTTGGCTGCAGATGGGCCTAGGCTGTATGTGGGGAATTGCTCCTGGGTTACTTCTGCAAAAGTAAAATGTCAAAGTCAAATGGAATGGAGATAGGAGGACTGTCTTATTTCCCTGCCACCCACCCTACCCCCACCCCCAGGCCCCTGAAAGAAATGGAAGTGATCCAATTGCAGACCTTTCACGGAGGTGTTACTTCTTGAGCTCCATTTTCAACCTCTGCTCCCCTAGCAACTTCCCCAAAAGAACAGCCTGCACACAGGATGCCAAAGTGCCACAATCTCTACTGCCTCTGTGCTTAGGGGTAAAGCCTGCCAATTATTCAATCAGCTGGTAAAATAATGTGCAACAGGATATGAAAAACCTTTGCCTGTGTCCTGTGGGAAGTTACAAGATGGTCTGAGCTATTCTTTACTGAAGGCTGTGGCAATTCTTACCTGCTGAGGGTTTGCAAGATCTAGAGCTTTAAGAATGAGGATTCTCATTGAAAGTTTTCCTGAACAGATCTATCTCAAAGGTCAAAAAGCAGCCCTGACCCTGTTTCAGTAAATGCATCTCAGCATCCAAGCATGAAAAGAAAAAAGCATAAACAAGGAAGAACTGTTCATTCATTCATAGTCCTTCAGTTTTTTATCAAAAGCAGCAAAAAGACAAACATTAGTGTTAACATCTCAGGTCTGGAAAACTGCTTCATTGTTAAAAGTTTTGAAGCTGACTGATACGGAAGCAGCAGAAGGGGTTTACACCGAGAGAAAGTGGATATTTAACAACTCTGCTGTCACACTGTTCATAATGTGCAGCAAAGGCTTACAATTACAGAAATTTCATCTTGCATTACACATGCAGCTGGAAGGGCTTCAAAGCTACAGATGACTATTCAAAAGCTATTTCATACATGAGGAGAATAGACTTGCAGTTTGGAACCTACTGGGTTCATTACTACATATTGGAGCATTTTAGTCTTGAGTGTGCACAGTTACAATGTGTATGCTGGCTGTGGATAGATGGCCATCTTCACTAGCCAGGTCACTGCCACTGGTGAGGCAAGATCATCCCTTCTGTTTGGCACTGCAGTGGAGTACCCCCACTCAGCCACTGAAGTTCAGCAGAAGTGCAGGCACTTCCAGCGTTGTGGGGCCACATCTCACGCTTTGACATTCACACATTATGCGTAGGCCCAGTGAAATGTGCAGCTCTGTGGACAGGCAGGTACCATCACACTTTTTCACAGGTCTCACAAGGAAAAGAGGAAAGAGTGGAACAGCTGAAATGTTCATCTACTCACCTTACCCTCAAGGCCAGGAACAAGGCCACGGTGCGCTATGGGCTTCAGCACACCAGGAGGTAAAGGTGCCACAAGAAATGCCTTTCTTACCCAAAGGAGTTATCAGTATCACAAGACCACACAAGAGAAACTAAAGCACTGATGTCTCCAACTTATAAAGTGGTATAGTTAGGGACAGAGAGAGTCATGGCACTGTGCTATGATCCCCAACTCCTACAGCTCATCAACTGGTGCATGCATGGCAAAGTAGAAGTAGTGTATTTAACCATTTAAATTAATTACTGATGGATCAGCTAAGGAGCAGAGGTGGAATTATAATAAACAGAGACAACCTCATCTTCACCCTGCACATGTCTAGAGAACTTCAATAGGTAAGGACTTTGTGGGGAGAAGTTTTAATAGAATCAATTGAAAAGAAAACCCCTTTTACACTGTGGTAATGTCCAGGTACTCTCAGAAAACAACGGCTGTTTTGTGAAATAGAAACCCACAAGAAACTCCCAAGAAATGAAGTTCAAGTGGAGATATCCAGCTAAAACCCAGACAGTAGATGATCTCTTAAAATTTCACGCATCTTCTTTCTTTTGGAACAGTCATGCCAGTTTGTTCTTTACATTTTCAGCTCTTAGGCAAGATAGAAGCTGTTAGGAGATAGATACTGATAAAAGCTCTACTGGTAAAGTGTCAGGTAGAGGGAAACCATTTTTACATTTCTGCTCTGACAAGAGAGGACAATGTATTCTAGTCCAGAAGCTTAGATAGCAGAAGCAGCACTGATGAATTGCTCTAATTAGGGCTCCAAATAGGAAAGAGCCAGTTTCCTGAGTTACTGCCTGCTAGATTTCCTCACTTCTGCTAATAACTGTATTGCTCAGAGGAGATGGGCATCAAAGTGCATCTCTAGAATGAACATTTATCCACTTCAACTTAGAAATACCACTGGAACCTCAACAGAGATAACTAATGCAAAAAGACAATAGGCTATTTCTGCATCTGAGAGGCAGCATAATAACCTGGTTCAACTGCTTTCCTAAGAAATTGTTTGCATGAGCAACTGTACTGAAAATGGGTGTGTTGCTGGCCTACCACACTACCAAATGCTAGTTTCAGTGAACCACCACTTTCTGCTGACTACTGCAGCACTAACAGGAGATTTCTCAGGAAAGGAGTGGTAATTAGCTTTGTCTGTTTTTCATTAAGGTTTGTTCCCTTTCAACTTCCACCTGCCTTTCAGCCAGCACTTTGAGCTACCAGTGCATAAATGTCAAATCCTGATTCCAATGAGTACAACTGGAAATAAAACCACTGCAGTCAATAGAATTACACTAAAACCTGCCTCTTGTCACCAGGAGAGCAGAGCAAGTAAAGCGCTATCAGCTTTGTGTTTCTCTGGAAATAAGCTGAAGGAGTTTAGAACACATAAATAAATAAGGGTATTTGGAGTATATACTACACAAGCCAGGATTCAGTCGACTTTAGCAACACTCTTCTGTCATATGCAGATAAAGCTTTTGCTTCAGCTGAGTCAAGCTGCCTCTTATTGACAATCAGATGCACTGGCACAGAGCGTCTCATCTGGATTGTGGCCATCTACAAATAGCTAGAAGTACACAAATAATAACGGTTCATCACTGCACTGTGATTTATGTGAGAATTAATATGGCCATTATTTTCTTCTCGTGTTTGCTTGAACTACTTGCTTGCCTGGCTAATACAAAGCACTAATAGAGGCAGCAGGCATGTCAAAAAAGTCTTTAGAGTGCTACATTGCCAGAGATTTGGCATCGGGGCTGCAGAGGAATGTAGGCTGGTCTTAGAAGTGTTCCTGCTGGTGAAGCAAAGTAGACCAGAAATGCATTAAATAAGCTCAGCTGCTAATTGTACCCTTCTATTTGTATGCTCAACACTCTTCCAGTAATGAATCATCAGCCCCAGATTCTGCTCAGCTGTTTGTGGCTCCAAGGGCTGCAATGGCACCAAACTGAAGAAGGACACAGATTCAACTCCAAATGACCAAGCACAGGGGATGCTGGATGCCCATGAAGCTGCCAACTGGCACAGTACACAACAGAGTCAAATAAAGGAGAGACACACCATGACAAGTTGTCTGCAGTGCAATGTCTATCGGCAGCAATGGAAATTTTATTCCCCCTTTACTCTGAATGTTCTAGGGAACTGCAAAATTACCCAGCTATGGCCATGCCTCCCCTAGTCAGAAAAATCTCGTACATTCCCCAGCAGCAGGACAAACCTGTTCCAGGTATACACAGCTCTTGCCTGAAAGAGATGCCTGGAAGTTACACCATAGTAAGCAACAGAAAGGATCTACCAATCCCACAGACACCTGCAACCAGCTATGAACTTTTTCCCGGCAGTCCCATCTCTGGAAGAAAACACACCTGTGCCTGCCAAGAACAGAGCTTACATGCAGAGATAATAGTGCAACATGGTGTTTTTTTCAAGACTCCATGTGAGGAAAGAGTGAGAGGTTGGTTTGTTAACATCTCAGTTTTGGTTACAGATGCTTATGTGCCAGTCCAGCTAAGTGAAACAATGCACAATGCTGGAAGAACTTGAGGGACACAACCAAGGCTCAGATACCACCTTCATCTGAAGCTGAACATGTGCAAAGTATACCTTGTCTTGGTGCCTTTCGGGGGAATGGCATCAAATAAACAAATCCCAGATGCTGGGGAAATTAAAGATGAAGTCATGGTCTACATAATAAAGAGGGGGTTATACCTAAGCACAATTTCAAAATTAAAAATTTAAACTCAGACTTGAAAGATGAACATTTACATATGGAGCCATTTCATAGAATCATAGAATAGTCTGGGTTGGAAGGGAGCTCCAAAGGTTATCTAGTTTAACCCCCTCTGCAGTCAGCAGCAGCAACCTCGACTAGATCAGGCTGCCCAGAGCCCTGTTGAGCCTCACTTTGAATAGCTCCAGGGATGGGGCCCTAACCACCTCTCTGGACAACTTATTCCAGTGTTCCACTACCCTCATGGTGAAGAACCTGTTCCTAACACCCAATCTAAATCCACTCTTCTCTAGTTTGAAGCCATTGCCCCTCATCCTATCACTCCAGGTCTGTGTAAATAGTCTCTCTCCAGCCTTCCTGTAGGCCCACTTCAGGTAGTGGAAGGCTGCTAGTAGGTCTTCCTAGAGCCTCCTCTTCTCCTGGATGAACATTCCCAGCTCCCTCAGCCTGTCTGTATCAGAGGTGCTCCAACCCCCTAATCATTTTCATGGCTCACTTCTGGACCTGCTCCCTCAGGTCTGTGCCCTTCCTGTAGTGAGGGCTCCAGACCTGGACACAGTACTCCAGGTGAGGTCTCACCAGAGCAGAGTAAAGTGGCAGAATCACCTCTCTGGATCTGCTGGCAGCACATCTTTTCATATAGCCCAGGATGTGATCTGCCTTCTGGGCTGCAAGCACACAGTGCCTGCTCATGTCTAGCTTCTTATCCATCAGCATCCCCAAGTCCTTTTCCACAGGGCTGCTTTCTATCACCTCATCCCCCAGCCTGTATTGATAATGAGGATTGTTCTGGCCCTGGTGCAGGACCCTGCACATGCTTTTGTTGAACTTCATGAGATTCACCTGGGCCCACCTGTCCAGCTTGTCCAGGACCCTCTGGATCACATCCTGTCCCTCTGGCATTTTGTTTTTAAAAGCTTTGCCATCATGAAAATTTGAGATACTTCATAAAGACAATCCTGAGGGAACAGAGAAGGTACAGTTTCCCATTTTCTCATAATGATTCACTTATAGCAGGCCAGTAAGAGAAACAAAGGCAGTATCAGGTATGTCATCGTCGTAAATAAGGAAACATTAGATATGGATGAAGGAACAATTAAAGAGCGATAGAAAAGATGGGAAAGAACTTGAACAGGTGGGTTGTTTTGACAGCAGTGGGATCAGGGAGGTCACATCTTTATAAAATATGCAGACTGTCCACACAGCTAACAACTAGAAAATAATTTCCTTACGGAGCAGCCATGTGGTGACTTAGACTTTCTCAGTTCCAGCAACTGCAGCCTTTGCCACTTTTGCTGCCTAGCACTGCTGTGGAAGGAGGTAGCACCTCTCCATTACAAGCAGGACAGATGGCGCTCATGGTCCAGCAGCCCTGCACAAACTTGTTTGCTCCAGGAATTAAGACATTTCCTTTTCCTGCTGCATTGTTGCTAGGGAGATCCTGAGGTTCCCCTGGATGCTGTGGAAGAGATAATAAAACACTCTCCTCTGCCTGAACAAAACATGAATGCTATCTGCAGTTCTCCTTCCCTCTTTTCCTTTTGGTTTTGTTTGCTTTACCCCTGATTTGTTAAAAAAAAATAAAGAAGAAGAAGGTATTGCCTAAGGTCCACATAGGCAAGATAGCATTAAACTCATGCACATTAAGCTTTGTTGAACTGAAGCTGTGTGCATGTCAGCAGCTTAATCTGAGTTTGCTGGAATGTGTTCAAGGCTGTGATCAAATACTTGTATCAAGCTTAGGTCCTCCATGCTTACATAACCTAGCAGCTTTTCCAGGATCCTTCCTTGTAGTCACACTTCTTGCTTTACAAGCACTCCAAAATGTGCATACTTAGTATTTTTGAGATGAAGTCAAAGAGCTAAATGTCTTTTTGTGAACTACGTGACCCATGTGCTGCCTATGAGGACTCAGGCTGAAATAAGCTCTGTGGAACAGCAGGCCTGAAGAAGAAAGGACAAATTGGATGGAATTTTGAGGTAATGCTAGAAAAAGGAGCACATTCCAGGTAAATCTGTGATTCCTCTGCTAACAAAAAATTTGAAGAAGATGGTTTCATCTGCTGGGTTTTCAAATAAGCCAAGGCTCAAACACACAGCACCACATACCTTTCAGTTCCCTGGAATGCATGCATTAGCCAGCTTGGGTCCAATGTTCTGACTTTTACTTATCCCATCTTAAGCTCTTTGCTGACAGCAAAATTGCTAATGGCTTGCACACAGTGGCCTGTGATTCTGTCCCCTCAAAACCAGGACAATGTGACCCCTTACTCAATGTGTTTTTGTAAGCCAGGACACATAAACTGGGTGTCTGACACCTGAGCATCTGTGTTTTACTTCTGGTGAAAATCTGTGGCAGGAGTGCCTGTGGTTCTGCAGATGGAGAGGGCTGGTTTTCTTCTGTGCAGAAGGGAAAAGAGTGACAGGTTCTGAGCTGTAAGATACCAGTTGAAGCTTAGTGGTGTCTCCCGGTGGTAAAAGGTAGCTGCTATAGCAAGATCACATTTCAGTCAAGCTCAGCAGGGGGCATGGGGTGCTACCCTTCCTCTGAGTCCAGCATGAGCCATCCGCCCACTGTACTCAGGGCCATTTCAGGCTCTGGCAGGGCATTCACCAGCTGAAAGACCCAAAGCAGCAACTGGGCTAAATTGCCCAAATCCAATGCAATACAATTATTCAAAACCCAGCCTGAGCTGGCTTTTCCTGTAGACCTGGGCACATGCAGGGGGGGCAATTGAAAAAAAAATTAAAAAAATCATTGTTTCATAGCTTTCTTTACGCAAGAACAGCAGATGCAGCATGACCAGATGGCTTTTTTTGTGGCCGTGGATGTCTTGTGATACTGATAGGGACCTTTTTTCATTAGGCCATGTCCACCACATTCATACATTCTTAATCTATAGGGGATGAATCAGTTCTATTTCTAGGGCACCAGCAGCAGTAGTGCAACAAGCCATGCTGTTGCCTGCATTTGGCAGACCACATAGACCAAACAATTCCAAACCTTTCCTCAGCCACAAGTTGAGCTGCAAAGGATTATCTCAGTCATAATACACTGACGCAAGAACCCCATCCCTTGTGGCTCCCTTGCACCCACACTTTGTGGATAATTACTCAAATCCAAAAAACTGAAAATTAAACCTGATAGATCTATTCTGCATAAAAGATATGATCCTGACAGTGATGAATTACCTCTACATTTCACCTCCTCTTCACAGACCCTGGAGGACAAAATAGTGATATCAGTTCATCCATTACTTCTTCATATACCACCTTCAGTGTTGTGATGGCAGGAAAAAAAATTATAGTAGAAATAAAAATGTTGATTAGGAAAATAAATCTGCACAATTAAATTATTTTTGTATGCTTCCACAAAGATCACCAGTGACAAAAATGGGTCCTTTGAATCAACAATTCCCTGTAAAGAATGAAGTCCAGGCAGACCTTTGTATGTATGATTAACACTCACATCAGCATGGTCCTGATCCTTATCACCTCTTCTTATCACCCTCAGCCTTACACATCGTCTCCCATCATGTCCATTCAGCTAGGCACACCTTTGAACTTTCTTTCTCAGAAAATGCCTAAAAGGCCAGAGATACATGGTGTTAATTCTATGATATGGACCAGAGGAAATCAATAAAGTGTATATACCATCATCTAACATAAGCACATGAGCTGGAAGAATGTATATTCAGTATTCAGTACTGAATATACTCTGCAGTTACTAGACAAAGACTCTTCCAAAGCACAAAGAAAAGCAGGAACCTAATTTAGCTGCACTAAACTGTCCTCTGGAAAATGTGCTTGCTGATAAATTAGGAAATAATCTCCCTAGATTGCTGATTATATACCAAAGATACTCAAAATCATGTGGCATGAGAGCTCACAGCTACAGGAAATGCACCAAGTGTTGACTGGTTACTCTGCACAAGGCTGACAAGGAGCTCACCTGCAGGACGGGACACACCTCTGCTCACACATAGCCATGGTCTTCCAGGAGTCAAAGGGGAGGGCCATTCACAGCCCCCCAGGTCCCCTGGGATGGTCAGCAGCATTCACATGGCTGCCATCAAGCAGACAGTGATTGGAAATCAGCCATACCTGCAGGCAAAGCATAACCCCCATTCCTGTTCACCAGCTGCTTGGAGGGTGGCATCCATTACCACCCAACCCCCGCAGACAGGGAAGTGGAGCAATTCAGCTATTTAGCTAAAAATAGGATGAGAGACTTCCCTTTCTCCCTAGGCCTGTTCAGTGAAAGCTCTCCACACTGATTCCAGCCACTTCAACAGCTGCTTATCTCTTTCCTCCTTATTTCCCAGCTCTGACCTGCATTCCCTGCCCTAATATTTCATATCCAGCCTCCCCATCTCTTCTCTGCCATGCCACTTCAGCCTTTGCTGTCTTTCTTCCACAGATGCATTCTAGCCCAGCTTTTCCCCATCAGGATTCGTACTGACACGTTTAGAGTATTACAGATGTGTAGGAAACCACCATTTTGAGCACAGTCTCATTACTGCTATGCCTTCTGATGGCAGCAATTGGCAGGAACCCAGGTCTGATGCAGGCATCTGGGTTGGTGTCTTCCAGCCTCTGCAAAGCCACAGAGTACAAGAGGTATTAGGGAGCATGAGCACACACAGAGGAATTGTCTCACCATGGCCAGCACGTCAGACTAGCAGGCTGACTGGCCTTTGGAGAGAAAGGCTGGGTGGGACAGACTGAGGTGTGAGGCATCTTGAAGCAAACTCAGGCTCAGTTTACAATAACTGCACTTCAACTAATTTTGCTTAAATTCTTGGCCTGGTTCTGCATTAAAATGAACCCTAAGTGAGACCAGAATCTGTTCCTATTTTCAGGTTTTGATCCATGAGCTATTACATTATCCCTTCCAAAACTCTGTGACTGTGCTTATAAACACAATATCTGTGATACTAGAAAATTCCAGTGGTGTATTGTCATGGTTTGAGGCATGTGCCTTTTTAAAGAAAAACATAGAGTCCTCCAAGAGAACCAGAAAGGTCCAGGAGGAGGACCTTGGAAAATTGTAACTTTGTTATTCAATCCCTTAATTCTGCTCTCGCTTTATAAACTAGCAGCAAGGCCAACTAATTGTCTCTCCTCCCTCCCTTCAGCTCTTCAGCAGGAGTCCTTACCTGCTAACACAGGGGAGTAGACCTGTTTATGGCCTTCAGAGGCCAACTAATTTTCTCCTGTGCAGTTATGGCCTGCTTAGGCCAAGGAGACAATGATGGGGGTAGAAAAGAAGCAACTGGGGTCTGTAGTTCAGTCTGGTTGGGAGAAGGTTTCTGTAGGGGGGGTTTCATGTATCCTGTATATGTACTTGGTGTTAAGGATTCATGTATTCTGTATTTTCCTGTATATTTTTTAATTCAATTTCTGTATTTCTCTCTAATTCAATGAGAGCATCTTTATTTCACTTCCTTTGGGAGTGAAAATATTTCTGTCTCTCTTCAAACTAGGACGTGTATCCAGCTAAAATTCTTTGACCAGAATCAGCTGCCCCATGGAAATACATGAAAAACTTGGGCATTGGGTTATTACCAACTAATCTGATTGTAGGTTGCTTCTTCCAAGCCTCTATCAAGGCTGAGGATTGGCCTATGCCTGAAGGCACATATACAGCACTGAATGTGCTTATTTCTTCCTTGAAACTCTTTTTTGTTTGTTTGTTTGTTTGAGTTTTTTTGTAATTTAAAGTGAATAATTGTTTTGGTCCTGCTTACAAAAGTCATGGGCTAAATGCTAAGGAACATGGGGGAATTCAGTCATCATCTCAGAATTTGCCCCGCTCACCAGCTTTGTGCCTGAGTGGCACAAGGATGTCATTGCAGCATTTCACTCTTACTTGAGTTCTAGCATCAAAATTTGTTGGTATAAAGATACCTTCAGGAGCCATTTGTATTCTGGTCCTAAAGCTGCCACATCATTCTAATATAAGCAGTGGAGCGCTGACCACCTTTATGGAAATTAATCAAATTTTTGAAGGTTTTTCAAAACACAATACTGTCAGAACAGTACTATACAAGGAAAAGAGAAAAAAAAAAAGGGGGGAAGGGGAGGAAAAACAGAGAGACAAGGAAAAAGAAGGCAAGTTTATTATAGTAACATTGGCATAATGGAATTCTTCTACTGAAAATATGAATCGCTGCCTATTTATTCTATTCAAAAAATCTGTCCCACTCCTCTCTAAAAATTGCAGATAAAGGCAGAATTTTTGCTTTTCTGAAGCAAAGCATCCCAGGTATAGGAGATATGTAATTATATTGAAAAGTTACCTCCCAAAGGGAAAAAGTATCCTACAACTTCTCATGAGCTAATAGCAGATACTGTCATGAGGTATGTTACCTACCCAGTGACTAAATGTCATTCATTCCTCCCCTCTGAGATGTGAGGGTAGAGCTGCATCTTACAACAACTCAACAGGTTACTACCTCTCAGAAGAAAATAAAAGGCTACTCCTGTGTGGGCTGTATGCTGCTGACTCATTAAGACAATTTTCTGGAGTCTCCCCTACAAACTCTCTCATGCACAGCCTTATGGCTGTACACTGGCCACCTGGTGCCCAGACTCAAGCTGAACAGGTAACTGTGCAGCAGGTTTTACTGATTTGGGAAGGAAGGGGGGATTTCTGAGTGAGGGAGAAGCTCTCAGCTGGGTTGGTTATAGTTCTTGTGAGAAAGAAAACAAAGTAGGAACTAAAAATTTAGTATCCAAATGCTTCATGTAGCAGAAAAAGTACAGCGCTGACAGCAACAAATGCTGTTGTGGCACTCTCATAGACAGAGTGTTTGTCAAAATCCATCTCCAAGCCATTGTTTGTTTCTCCGATATAGTGCCTTGTTTGCATCCTGGGCAGCATGGAATGCTAGGAAGACATAAAAATGCTGTGCTGGATCTTGTCCTTGGTAACACAGTGGGGCTGGTGAGTGATGCAAAATGTAAAGGCAGCACTGACTGCAGTGACCATGAGATGATAAAGTTTAAGATTCTGAAGATGTCAGAGGGTATGAAGCAAGACCACTACTCTGGATTTCAAGAGAGCAAAATTCATCCTCATGAGGGATCTGCTAGGCAGAGTGTGATGGGATAAAGCCCTGGAGAGAAGAGGGGCCCAAGAGTTGATCAGACTTTAAGGACCATCTCTTCCAATCCTAGGAGCAGTGCATTCCAAGAAGGAAGAAGGCAGGCAAGAGTTCCAGGAGGCCGGCGTGGAAGAACAAGGTGCTCCTGGACTTGATAAAAAAAGGAGAGTCAATAAGCAATGGAAGCAAGACAGGCTGTGTGAGGGGACTATGAAGAAATTGTCCAAGCAGCCAGAGATCAGATTAGATAAGATGAAGTGCAGACAGAATTAAATTTGGCTAGAAACATAAAAGGGAATAAGGATTTCTTCAGGTACATCAGGGATGAAAAGGTGACTAGGGAAGATGTGGAGCCTCTACAAAAGGAGAATGGAGACCTGGTCATGACAGATATAGAAAAGGCTGAGGTACCCAATGACTATTTTCCCTCAGTGTTCACTGACAAGGGAACCCAACCTATACCACCCAAGCTCCAGAAAACACGGATTGAGAGTGGGAAAAGGAAGATCTGCCCACTGTAAGCAAAGATCAGGTTCAAGATCATCTAAAGAACCTGAAGGTCCATGGAGCCCGATGAGATCTACCCACGGGTTCTGGGGGAACTGGCAGATGAAGCTGGCCAACCACTGTTCATCATATGTGAAAAGTCATGGCAACCTGGAGAAGTCCCCTGAAGTTCCCTGGTTGGAAAATAGGAAACCCCCATCTTCAAAAAGGGAAAACAGGAATAGCCCAGAAACTATAGGCCAGTCAGTCTCACCTCTCTTCCTGGCAAGATCATGGAGCAGATCCTTGTGAAAGCTTTGCTAAGGCTTATAGAAAATGAAGAGGTGATTGGTGATAATCAACATGGCTTACCAAGAGCAAATCATGTCTGACAAACTTGGTCAGAGACGGACCAAGGGAAGAGCGACTGATGTCATCTTTCTGGACTTGTGTAAAGTGGTTGACACTGTCCCACGTGACATCCCGGTCACCAAATTTGAAAATCTTGGGACTGAGGGAGAGACCACTCACTGGATAAGGAATTGGCTGGATGGACACACTTCCAGAGTTACAATCAGCAGCACAATGTCCAAACAGAGACCAGTGGCAACCCTCAATGGTCAGTACCAGGATCTTTGCTGGCAGTGTGGACAGTGGGATTGAGTGCACCCCCAGCAAGTTTGAGGATGATGCTAAACTGTGTGGCTTAGTTGACATACTGGCAGGAAGTGATGCTATCCAGGGGGATTAAGGCAGGCTGGAGAGATGCACCCAAGCCAGCCTCATGGTATTCAACAAGGCCAAGTGGAAGGTCCCAAACCTGGGTGTTATGAATGAGGCAAGAAGTATTATAATATAATACTTATGTATTTATTTATAATTTGGCTCCACCTCCCTTGTAACATGATGCAAAGTTTATAAATGTTTGAACACTTGGTTGTGGGTAATCTTCACAATAATAACGGTTACAGATAGTTTAAGAACAGTATGTGGAAAATATAAATCTGAAAGTAGCAGTGTCCCACCTACCAAAAGAAATAACTTCCTGGGGACTTAGGAATATATCAGATACTCACAACACTGCTGATTGTGGGGATTCTTCTTTTCATGCCTTTTTATCAGAAAATTCTTATAAACTGCTCCATCTCTTAGTCCACATGTGTGGTGAGAGAAAAAACAGAGAGAAAGAGCTCAGTCTCTCTACAACTGTCCCATTTTTATGAAGAGCTAGGTCTAATTTTGTCAGATGTCACAAAGGAAGCATTTCCAAACTCAGGCAGACAATAGCAGTAGGCACCAGGAACAGATGAACCTCTGTCCTTTGCCCAGACTTGCCCCAGCACAGGGTCTGTGTCTTACCATGTCTGGCAGGGCACATGGTTTGGGGAAAGGACTCATGTGAGCCTACTGACCCACAGTCCTGGGTCAGGGGAGGTGTCTCCCCGCTGGCTCACTCTATCGCAGGTTCTCTGCTTTCTCCCAACCCAGCTTTGCAGGGGTGGGGAGGGGCTTTGGATGTACTGCCACACTGGGTTGGAGTAATCCCAGGCACAAATATAGGCTGGGCAAGGAGTGGCTTAAGAACAATCTTGAAAGCCGACTGCATATTGGGATGCATCAAAGAAAATGTGATGAGGAATGTGAGGATGAGGAAGCTGATTCCCTACCTCCACTTTGCTCTCATGAGACTCCACCTGGAAGACTTTGTCCTAGCATAAAAGGACATGGAGCTGCTGCAGTGGGTCCAGGGGATGTCCACAAAGCTGATCAGAGCGCTGAAGAGCCTTGCCTATGGGGACAGGCTGCAAGAGTTCAGGGCTGTTCAGACTAGAGAAAAGAAGAGTCCAGGGGCATCTCATAGCTGCCTTCCAGTACCTGAAGGAGGCCTCAATAAAGTTGGGAAGGGACTTTTTCAAGGGCTTGTAGTGACAAGAGGGAACAGCCTTAAGCTTGAGGAGGGTAGTCTTAGACTAGATATTAGGAAGAAATTCTTTACAGTGATGGTGGTGAGACACTGAAACAGGTTGCCTAGGGAGGTCATGGATGCCCCCTCCCTGAAGGTATCCAGGGGTAGGCTAGATGAAGCCTTGAGCAGCCTGGTCTAGTGGAAGGTGTTCCTGCCCATAGCAGGTTGGAACTAGTTGATCCTACTGGTCTTTTCCAACCTAAACCATTCAATGAATCTATGAAAAGAGTCATGACTTCTTTTAACCAGAAAATAATTAAAACCCAACCAAGACTTCTCTTGAACAATCAGTTTTAACAATCAGTCAGGCACCAGGTGTTCAGGGGAAGGAGTCTCTTCAGCAAGAAAACTACTACTTTGTTCATACTATTGAAGCAACTCCACAGATGCAAATTTATCATCTACTAACACCTCACAAGCAGCACAACCTCAAAAACTTCAGGTCTTTGACAGGTGAAAGTCAGAATCCTGTTTCAGTAAAGTTGTGAAACATCATTCTCAAGTTCTTAATTTAACTACAAATCCTGAGATTTCGTCATGAAATTGTTTCTTCTGACAGTTTCAGATTCAAGAAGGACACAGGTCTGGCTTTTGGTCTCAAAGCTTGTAGGCCTTACCCAAACCTCATGCCGTACATCAAAATTTGGAATGCTTTGTAAATCTCTTTCCCTGGGCCCAGCCTCCTACCCCTCTAGAAAAAAAAAAAATAAAAGTGCCTGTGATTGTTATACAACTCTGTCACTATATTTTTGATGGCAATAGATGAAAAATGTATAAAAATCTGTTGCTACCACTAAACATACATCTCATGATAATAATCTAAGCTATTCAAAGATATTTTTCCTTGCATAAAAGAGATCAGTGCATTTAAATTAGCCTTAAAGTATTGGATTGAGATAATTTTCTCTAACCATTCCAATTTCTCCAATGACTTCCCCTAATAAGTCAAATATATTTATCTTCTTAATTCTGCTACTACTGTGCCTAAAATAAGTCTATTCTCAATTTTACTTTGCATTTTCTGATACAGTGGATCTGATAAACCACCTGAATTACAGAACAGAACATACAGAGCTTTTGGGCTGCAGGGATGAGGGATGAAGGAATGAACAGGAAAAGCAATTAGATCAATGCCTGGCTCCAAGCCTATCTCCAGCAGGACACTCAGTTCTTTAATCATGGGCTGATGTGCAGGACACCAGGCCTGCTGGCAACAGACAGAATACACCTGTCTCAGAGTGGGAAAAGGATCCTAGCACAGGATCTCTCAAGGCTGATTGAAAGAGATTAAACCACATATGAGTGGGGTAAGGCACAAAACCAGGCTTGCTAGGTGTAAGACCGAGGGCAGCACACCAATACCTGAAGGATGTTGTGCTAATGAGGTTTTTCAGTCTGCTCTATCAGTGGAGGTAGGGAATGGAGACCCACCTGGCAACAAAGAGGCTAGGGTCAGTGATGGGCAACCACGGGAACACCTGAGGCAGGAACTGGAGCTTCTCACTACTAATAGGTGGCAAGGCCTTTAGATCAATTGAAGTGTATCAACGCTAATGCATGAAGCATGGGAAACAAAGAGGAGGAACTGAAAGTCAGCGTGTACCAGGAGAACTATGATCTGGTGGCCAACACAGAAACATGGTGGGATATCTCACACAATTGGAGTTACACAATCAGTGGCTACAAACCCTTCAGAAGGGGCAGGCAAAGAAGGAGAGGCAGTGGGCTGGCCCTGTGTGTCAGGACATGTTTTGATTTTCTTGAGTTCAATGATGGTAACAATAGTGTTGAGTAAGAACCAGGGGGAAAGTGAACAAGGCAGATATCCTGGTGGGAGTCTGTTATAGCCAGCCAACCAGCATGAAGAGGCTGATAAAATATTTTTTAGGCATCTGGCAGAAGTCTCATGATTGCTGGCCCTTGTTCTTGTGGGAGACTTCAACTTCCTGATGTCTTTTGTAAACACAACACAACAGAGAGGGAAGAGTCATGGAGGTTCCTGTAGTGTGTGGAGGGTAAGTTCCTGAAACAGCTGGTGATGGAATCAACTAGGGAAGGCCCTGATGGACCTGCTGTTCATGAATAGAGAAGGACTTGTGGGTGGGGACTGTCTTGGGCACAGCAATCATGAGTTCTCAGTTGTTGGAAAAGTCTTTAGCAGTAAGACCAGTTGTTCACCTAATAGCCAGCTCCCTGAGCTAGAAGACAAGGGTGAGGAGCAGAATGAAGCCCCCATAATGCAAGGGGACATGGTTAGTGACCTGTTGCACCATTTAGACATACACAAGTCTGTGGGGCTGGATGGTATACGTCATGGTGTACACCAGGGTACAGTGACAGATGGTGAAAGTGCTCATTAACCATCAGTCCTACTGAAGTGGAGAGGTGCCAGCTGACTGGTGACTGGCAAATGTGAGATCAAGGAGGACCTGTCAGTCTGGCCTTGGTGCCAGAGAAGTTTATGGAGCAGGTCATCTTGAGTGCCACTATGCAGCATATGAAGGACAACCAGGTAATCAAGCCCAGTCAGCGTAGGTTCATGAAGAGCAGATCCTCCTTGGGGAGGATCTCCTTCTACAAACTGGCTGGGTTGTTGTTGGACTTGATGATCTCGAAGATCTTTTCCAGCCTTAGTGATTCTCTGATTCTATGATTCTGTGGGAAGTTGTCCAACCCATTAAATTCAGAATTTACTTTCTTGCCCCCAGCTTGCAGCAAATCCAGAACATTTTGCCAACTCACTTCCCAAAGGTAAGCAAAGAGCCATGTCAGGCAGTAACAAGAAGACACTTGAGGTGCCATGCTATAAGACCCTGGTAAGAGGAACATTACACCTTTGGGTGACAACCCCTTCCTGTCATCTCAGTGAAATGTTTAAGAAAGGGAACAAAACTGGGTATAAAAGTAATTCATATCATACATGCAGTACACTTATTACCTCACTTCAAGGGAGGAATGATTGATTCTAACTGATTTTTAAAGCTTTTCCCTTGCAATCAGAAAATGTCCTCTTTACAGGACTTTGGTGTCACAATATTTGTTTCACCAAGAAGAGCAGAGCATTATCACTTAGGGAGAAGGTGCTTCCTATGAATTAATAATATGTGCTACTGAGTAGTGGAGGAGAGGGAGCTCACAGAGATCACTGTGTTTTTCCTTTTCTCTCAGGAAGTTATGCAATCTCTGAGACAGTATCGGCTACTTCCAGAGCTAGGAAAGAAAATTGTGCAGCTGTCTGAGCACTGGAGTTAATCCTTGGGATAACAATGAAAATTTGGCCATTCAACTAGCAAGGAAAACCCTTACAAGCTTTTGTGTAAGGTCTTATAAAATATCACAGTATCACAGTATCACTAAGGTCAGAAGAGACCTCAAGGATAATCAAGTCCAACCTGTCCCCACAGACCTCATGACTAGACCATGGCACCAAGTGCCATGTCTAATCTCCTCTTGAACACCTCCAGAGATGGTGACTCCACCACCTCCCTGGGCAGCACATTCCAATGATGAATGACTCGCTGGGTGAAGAATTTTCTCCTCACCTCGCATCTAAACCTCCCCTGGCGCAGCTTGAGACTGTGTCCTCTTGTTCTGGTGCTGGTTGCCTGGGAGAAGAGACCAACCCCTTCCTGGCTACAACCACCCTTCAGGTAGTTGTAGAGGGCAATGAGGTCACCCCTGAGCCTCCTCTTCTCCAGACTGAACAATCCCAGCTCCCTCAGCCTCTCCTTATAGGGCTTGTGCTCAAGGCCTCTCACCAGCCTTGTTGCCCTTCTCTAGACAGGTTGAAGTGTTTCGATGTCCTTCTTAAACTGAGTGGCCCAGAACTGGACACAGGACTCAAGGTGTGGCCTAACCAAAGCAGAGTACAGGGGCACAATAACTTCCCTGCTCCTGCTGGCCACACTATTCCTAATACAGGCCAGGATGCCATTGGCCCTCTTGGCCACCTGGGCACACTGCTGGCTCATGTTTAGGCAGCTGTCAATCAGCACCCCCAGGTCCCTCTCTGTTTGGCAGCTCTGCATGGGGTTGTTGTGGCCAAAGTGCAGCACCCAGCACTTGGACTTGTTGAATGACATCCCGTTGGACTCCGCCCATCTGTCCAGTCAGTCGAGGTCCCTCTGCAGAGCTCTTCTAGCCTCTAACTGACTAACATCTGCCCCTAACTTGGTGTCATCTGCAAATTTACTGATGACTGACTCAATCACCTCATCCAGATCATCAGTGAAGATATTAAAGAGCATGGGGCCCAGCACTGATCCCTGGGGGACACCACTGGTGACTGGCCACAAGCTGGATGTGGCACTATTCATCACCACTCTCTGGGCTCGACCTTCCAGCCAGTTCTTAACCCAGCACAGATTGTTGTGGTCCAAACCACGAGCTGACAGCTTGGCCAGGAGTTTGCTGTGGGGGACGGTGTCAAAGGCCTTGCTGAAGTCAGGTAGACCACATCCACAGGCCTCCCCACATCCACCGGATGGGTCACCTGATCCTAGAAGGAGATGAGGTTGGAGAGGCAGGACCTGCCCTTCCTAAATCCATGTTGGCTGGACCTGAGCCCTTGGCCATCCTTCAGGTGCGCAGTTATTGCCACCAGGATAATCTGCTCCATCGCTTTCCCTGGCACTGAGGTCAGGCTGACCGGCCTGTAGTTTCCAGGTTCCTCCATCTGACCCTTCTTGTGGATGGGGGCCACACTGGCCAGTTTCCAGTCATCTGGGACCTCTCTGGTGAGCCAGGACTGGAGGAAAATGATGGAGTGCAGCTTGGCCAGCTCATCTGCCAGCTCTCTCAGCACCCTAGGATGGATCCCATCCAGTCCCATGGACTTCTGAGTGTCCAAGTGGCTCAGCAGGTCCCAAACTAATTCATCATGGATTACCGGGGCATTACACAGCTCCCTGACCCCATCACCCAGCTCAGGAGGCCACTCATCCTGAACTCCTGCCTTGCTGTTAAAAATTGAGGCAAAGAAGGTGTTCAGGACCTCAGCCTTTTCCTCATCTTTAGTCCATATAGTATACTATATCCATACAGTCAGGCACAGCAACATCAGTGAGTTGCAGCAGCAGGCAAAGCCATGTCAGCAGCACAAGCCTAGGCTCTGATCCCAGACTGGTAGCAATGATTTTATAGAGTTTAGCAGCATCTTAGTGGAAAGCTGTGCACAGCTGACAGGATAATGCCCCTGGAGTGTATTAAAGGAAGGCATGAGCTGAGTCAGTTGGGCAGAGTGTTGCTGCTGTGTTCTGGTGTGACTTCTCCACTTTGGAGGACACAATACCTGTAAGTCAATGAGGGAAAGAACATTGAACCCCAGAGAAGCCATCCACAGACCTGTATGGCCCTGGGGGTTAAGAGGAAGCCCACACTGCCCTTCCAGCCTTATATGAGCTGAAATACAAGGCTGAGATTTCCCTTCCACTAACTCCCGCTTCCACCTGGGAGGAGTGCTGAGGTTCAAGGGCAACCCCTGGAGTAAGACTGAAACCTCACTGCAGTCCTCAAATAACCCAGCTGGCAAAAGCTACCTTCTACTGCTGTGTTACATTGTTTTGTTTTAAATCACAATGCCTGAGTCTTGTTATCTATCTGCCTGCTTGACCAAAGAGCCCTCTGTCATCCCTTCCTTTCTCCTGGCAGGTATTTGGAAATACGGGCCAAGGCAAGGTTTCTGGTCTCCTAACCATTCTCATTGCTCTTCTCAGAGACACAAAGTAGCAGCGTGTTTCTGAGTTGCAGGCTCAGGGTGGGATACAATTTTTCTGCTGCAGTTACTCCAGTAGCAACCACGCTGCTTTTGTGACATCATTGTTTTACTTCCACCCCAATACTGCAGTTTGTGTCCCAGGTTCACCTTGGGACACTCCTTGACACCAATGTCCAGAATGAGATCTGCCACTGTGAGTACAGACTGCATTCATTGCTTTCATTGCTGCCAGCTGAAATAGCTTTGCTGGTCCAAATGGTTCTTCTGCACTCAGCTCAAATAGGTTCCAGATCATTTTATAGAGAAATTGCCTATCCCAGTAATGACTTCCTTTTCCCATCTGTGTTTACTGCAAACTTTGTATTGTAACTTCTTTTATGACCCTTCAAGTCCCTTATGCAATCCAGCAGCATTATCTGGCCACTTACAGAGGGTAGCAGGATTCCCTTTCTTCCTAAGAAGGGCACATTTACCCAATAATGAGTGATGTATTGACACACATCACAGGCCATGCTGGCAAGTCTTGTTCCATTAGTTGTCAGACTGAGGGAGGCTCCTGGTGGAATGTCACCAGCAAGCCATTGATTGGCTGAAATATACCAAATAATAATGAAGCCAGAAGAATCTCCTGGAGGAGACAGGCTCTCCAGGTCACAATGGGACTTCAACTGCTAGGTGTGCACTTCGTTTAGCAAAAGCCACAGCCTGTGGTTTGTAAAACAAGGCTGTGTCCTGTAGTGCTGTTTACTGAAGGATTTATCACAAGCAGCCATCCTCATGCAAGTGCCTTCACAGAGTGCTATGCTGCAGCCACCTTATTCGTACACACCTGGTTACCCCCTGCAGTGTATCTCCACAGTTCAGCCCAGTAACTACTGGAAAGCAGGAGGGAAGCCTGTGATTTCTGTGCTGCAGCATACTGCCTAGCAAGACTAAACTGTCAACACTGAACACTTTCTCTCAACCAACATAGCAGAAAGGAGGTGTTCACATAGAGTCATCCATACAAACGTGTTGCTGGCAGAGATGCAGATAACAAAGACCCAGTTAAAATTGCATTTCAAGCAGTCCTTTCTAATGGGTCTCTTGTCTTTTTGCTGCAGCTATCTTCTGTGTCACAGTTGTGAAAGTGGAGAACCAAGAACTTTCTTCCATCAACAAGGCACCTCTAGCATGGGTTTATGGAGGAACTTTTAGTGGCTTTTAGTGTTACTGCCAAAAGTGATGAGCAGCGACAGGCAGGAGAAGTCATGTGCAGACAAAATGCAAGAAGCTGCTCATCCCACTCCTAAGCTGTTGCGCTGCATTGTTAACTACAGACAAGAGAGATGCTTTAGTCATTTTAGCTTAGTTTTAAACATTTCTTCAAAGAAAAAAAGTCACCAATAGCATGTGCAACTGTTGCTCCAGAACGTCACTTCTATCCCCATGCCTTGCCTTTCTTATCAGACAAGCACCTCTGGAAGTCCATGGCTGACTGTAGTAGGTACTACATGCAGAGACACAGACAGAATTTGGGCCAGAGGACCTATCTGTCATCTTCCATTTGGAGAATAAAGTCTTGATTTCCATGGCCTTAGATGTGATTCAGAAGCATGATTTCCTTAATTTGCTCTTGTGTCCAGACACCCACAGCATTTACAGGCTAACTCTAATCAGCAACTGCTGTAAGTAAATTGTGACATAGTAACTTGTGCTAAACCAGCTCTGCTGAACAACTGCAGCCAATCCCATCTCTGGGACCACAGATTTAAGATTTTTCAGAGGAACACCCATACAGGAAAAGCTCATCTCAAATTTTCCTGTCTCACCAGATATAACAAACTCTCAATGTAACAGGTTCAGGGACTTTTGTCTGTTTTGGACCTCTTATCTTTCTACTGGTGACCAATACACAACCATGCATACCTGCTGCACATCTGCTGTGTGAGCTGTGCTATGTCCTGTTCTCCATCCCTAATGGTCTTTGCAGCAGACATCAAATACAACACACTGAAGTGGAAATATTTGAGGCATTAAAGAGGCATAGGTGATGAAAGGCTTGCCATACCTAGTCCATCTTGAGACTAAGTGTTATGCTGATGCCCATCTCTAAGTGTCTAGCACTCTCATTCTTAAAATGAAAACAACATCATGTAAAAATTGTGTACTTTAAGCTACAGACTGAACCTACATCTTAAGCTGAAAATGTGCCCTCAGCACCCTGTCAGTGGGAAGAAAAACAGTGTTACATTGAGTGAGGAGAGGCAGCTGCTGAAGGAACTCATCTACTCTTCATAACAACCCAAGCTTTTTATTGGGTGGCAACAGGTTCTTCTAAGATGAACCTGCACATCTCATCAGGCAAAATGCAGGCTTAATTCTCAGTCTGAAGACAGAAAAACAGCTTCAGAAATTCACCTGTTTATGGGTGTCCTGCCAAATTTATCTGGCATGGGCTTGACTGGCAAGCTGAATGTTTTACAGAATCATCTAAACCACAAGAGAAGCAATGGCAAAATAGGATCCTTTGCCACTGAATCTGGGAATCCTCAAGCTATGGAGGCACTAAGGGCAGCTGGCACAAAATCTCTCCTTCCAGTGACACTTGCTTCTTGTATCTAATATGGAAATACATGGTTACATCAATTTATTTTTTTAAAAAAAAAAAAAAAAAGTTTTCAGCTGTGATGTTTATCTCTTGCAAAAAGTAGTGACACAGATGTTTTATTTCCTGTTGTTTAATGTTTTAAAATTTTTGTTAAGAAATTGATGACACAGCTCTTTGACTTCAGGAAACAGTCTGTGAAGAGGTCAGTAAAAATGGCAGAGTCAACTTTAAATGTAATAAAGCCATAGAATCATTCAAAAATGTTGGCTGGAGCTCTGGAGCTCAACCAACACTACTTACAGCCCACAGCAAGGCCAGATAAATGAGGTTTCCTTGAGGTGGGAAGATCTCAAAGGGTGAAGGCCTGGGCCCCATCTCAAACAGTAAGCATTGGGAAAAGATCCATTTGGCCTTCTGGGAGTGTCCACTACTGCAGCTTGTGCCTGATGCCATGGGGGCTTTGTCTCTGTAGTTGTGATGGTTTAACCCCCTGGAACTGTCACAGTAGTCTTCTGAGAAGAGTCTTCCTCCACCTTCATGCCCTCTCCCCAAGGAGCTAAATGCATCCAAAAGGGCTCCTGACAGATTTGTCATCCCCAGGCCAAAAAAGGGCACTAATCACTCTGAATTTAGGTGATTAAACACTACTCATGGTTAACAAAAAAGGTCTGGAGAGAGACAGATGAACAAGGACATGCTGAAAATATCTACTAGTCTAATCAATCAATAGTTTATAGTAATTTATTCAGATTATAACCTAATCACTCACTAAGCAATTAGGCAATTGTCGGTGCAAACCCCACCAGGATTAGTCAACCAAAGAAACTCCTCTCCTGGAAAATCTTGCAGACTGAAGAAGCCCAGTGCCTGGAGGCATGCAGGACTCATTATAGGATACACAGGGAAAAGCACTTGGGGATTCTGCAAGATTTATGGGGCATATTTAAGGGGTTTGACAAAACAGGTTGTATTGGGTTTGGGCTGAGCAGGAGTTAATTTCCCTCTAAGCATCTTTCTATGCTGTGCTTTTCAATGCTGTAGCGGAATGCTGATAACACACCAGTGTTTTTGTTACTGCTGAGCTAAGCACCCTGGCTGTGCCTTTCCAGTATTTCCCTCCCCAAGAGTATGCTGAGGGGACACAGCTGGGCCAGCTGACCCAAACTGGCCAAAGGGGTATTCCATGCCATATGACATCAGGTCAGATATAAGAATGAAATTAAAGAAGGAAGTGGGGGGAGTTGCCCAAGCTGTCTGTCCTCTAGAGGAACCATTAAGTGTAGAGAGCCCTGCTTCCTGAGACCGACCACTGTCCTGCTGATGGGAAGCACAGACTAACATCTCTCTCTCTGCTTTTTGCTTCCAAGCAGTCTATTTCTTTGTTTATCATTATTATTAAATTGCTTCTATCTTATTACTGGCTTTTGTTATATTTCCCCCCTCTCCCCTGTTCATCTAAGAAGGTGAGTGATAGAGCAGCTTTGGTGGGCATTTGGCCCCTAGCCAGGGCCAAACCACCACACTGCTAAGACATTTTTTAACTCCTCCAGGGATGGTGACTCCACCACCTCCCCGGGCAGCCTTTTCCAGTTCCTGACCAATCTTTCAGTAAATGACTTTTTTTTTTTCCTAATACGCAATCTTAACCTTCCTGGCATAACTCAAGGCCATTTCTCAAAGCACAGGCAGGAAAAGAAGGTCATCAGAAGTAGTCAACATGGATTCACCAAGGGGAAGTCCTGTCTGACTAATCTCACAGCCTTCTACAAGGGCATGACTGGATGGATAGAGAGATGAGGGGAGGGCTGTGGACATTTTATACCTTGACTTCAGCAGGCCTTTTGACACCATCTCCCTCCTCATAGGCAAGCTCACAAAGTGTGGGTAAAATGAATGGACACTGGGGTGGGATTGAAAACTGGCTGAAAGGTAGAGTTCAAAGGGTTGTGGTCAGTGGAATAGGTCCATAACAACTGGTGTTCCCCAGGGCTCAGTACTGGGTCCAGGCCTGTTCAGTATGTGTGGCCGGTTGACGGTGTCCCCTTAAGAAAGGGAATATGGTGGACGGAAGTTGATAAACGGAAGGAATAGTCTAAACTAATTTTCATTGGTCAAGTGGGAGGAAGCACCTTCTGAACTGGAGTGAAATGGGCATTTCCAGCACTTCTCTGTCACTCTTGTTTCCGCTTCTCCACGGTGCAGCAATTCTCTGGCTGTGCTGGGCTTTCTGCCAAGGCCTCGGCCTTGAGGACTTGATAACCAGGCCTGTATTAACTGCTTCCAATTAACACAAACTGCTTTTAACTTCTTTCTTTTCTCTTTCTCCCTCTTTTCCGAACTACTCTGGGGAAGGGGAGGAAGAGAGGGGAGAGCGGAGGTGGGGAACCCCCTCGGCCGAGGGGGGTTACCCTCATTTCTGTGTTACTCTGTTGTATATCTTTGTATATATTGTAGATATTGTAAATTTGGAAATATTCCCCTGCAAACCCTACACTGCTTTGTAAATATAGCTCCACTGCTTTGCTAATTCAGCTGGTGAGTTTTTTTTTCCTTTCCCTTCAATTTTTCTTTTCCCTTTTACCTTACAAGGGGGAAGGGAGGAGGCTTCTTGGCTTTACCCTTCCACCCACCACATTTTTTTTATTGGCGTACCCAACGTGCGGCAGATAATTAGTTTAATTTATTACTTGATTGATTTAGTGTTTTCCAGCTGAATTAGCAAACATGAAGGTCTTGTGGTTTGTGGAGCGATTATTCTTTTCAATTTTTGGGGCTCTGGTTTACAGATATTGTTTGGGTTTGCTTTTGGATTACCTGGGTAAATATTTGGTGCGGACAATTTATATGTGGGTTATGTATAGAGTTAGATTATGGTATGGAAAATGTATTAATTTATTATGGCCAGTGAGATACAGGAATGTTACCTCCACCACTCTCCCAATTGATATAAAGGGTTTTAAGATTCCGCCTGAGGAGAGAGTAACTTTAGGTGATGCCTGGGATCCAAAGGTGATTTATTTGATGTGTATAAATCTGTTGCTGGTGATGGTGATTGCATATTTACTGTTCTCTCTGCGGCGAGAGAGAAAGGTGTCCAGAGCTTGTTTTCTTATTAAAACTAGATCAAAAAGAAAACGCCGTGGCTCTCAATCAGTCCCAGAGTCATCTAGTGATGAGGAAGGTGGAGACTCTCTGTCAGTTAAAAAGAAGGCTAAAAAGTTAATTGGTAAAGCAGCTCTAAATGACTTTGCTGATTCCAGCAAGCTGCCAAAGGCGGCAGCTGGTATCAACGTGGCTCCCACTCCTTCTCCTTCTTCTTCTTCTTCTCCATCGGCTATTAACGGAGCAACGTCACTTCCGCCTACTCCCTCGGTGGGACCGGAAGTCACTGCCCCAGCAGCTGATTTATCTCAGGACCTGTCAGCTTCCATTAAGGTGGCTGTAAATTCAAACACAGCTCCAGTTAAGGTGGCTCCTTTAAAGACTAGAGGTGCAAAGACCAAAGATGGAGAAGAAGAGGAGCTGGAGACTGATCCTGGTGAGGGGCCCTCTACTCTAAGAGATCCTGCTCAGGAGGAAGAGAAGGTTTGTTTTAAAGATCTAGCTAACCTAGTGAGATCAAAGCAGGATACAGATGAAGCTAGGAAAGCAGCTGGCAAAGGTGGTTCTCAGCTTAAAGAGATCCTTAGGAGAATGACAGCAGGATTATATGGACAAAGAATTCAGGGAGACGAAGAGCAAGATGATATTTCAGACTGTTCTTCGCCCCGGGAGGAATTGCGCAATGTCCGTAAAGATTTCACCAGGGCAGATAAGGAGCCAGTTCTAGCTTGGCTTAGTAGGTGTTATGATACAGGTCCTCCAGCTCTAACAGTTGGAGACAAGTCAGCAGCTCAGTTAGGAACTCTCTCAAGGGACAATGGAATAGATAGACATCTAGGCAGGGCTCTCAGTAAGGTTAATCTCTGGATACGCCTTTTAATGGCGGTTGCCCTGAGATACCCTTCCCGAGATGATCTTCCATGGAATCCTAAACCCTGGACTACCATAGATGAGGGAATTAAGCGCTTGAGAGAATTTGCTGTTAGAGAGCTACTCTATGGTGAACATGAAACTCTGAATCCTGATGACATTCCTGTGGGTATTGGTCTTGCTAAAAAGATCATCAAACTTGCTCCTTCCAATTATGCAAACATTCTGGCAAGCAGAATTGTGTCAAGAAGTTATGGTGGAGCTTCTCCCACGGTTGGCCAATTCAGTGATCAAATGAGACAATTGGAGGATAGCATGACACGTGGTTCTTTGGTTTCAGCCATTGAAACTCTGTCTGGAAAAATTGAGAATTGCATGAAGGATCTGAAAGATTCCATATACCAATTGGCACAAAGGGATAATTTCAATTCTTCCTCCAGGTGGGTACAAGTTTCACCTGTGAGGAATACACGTCCTCCAAGGAGGTCATTCCAGAACAGGTCATTCCAAAACAGGTCATTCCAAAACAGACCGCCAAGGCAATCACGTAGAACTATTTGGATAACTCTGCGTGATCAGTTTGGTGAGAACATGAACCGCTGAGATGGCCAACCAACTTCTAATCTTTTCAGGAGACTGAGGGAATTGCAAAGTGGCAGAACCCAAGGTAGCAATACCAGAAGGGTAGCTGTTACTTCCACAGTTCCCCAGAATGACTCTTATGGTTCCAACAGGGGCTCCAGTTATAACATGCAAAGTTATAACCCTGCAAACTATGTGCAATGCACATGTGCGCATGTTCCCCATAACTAGGGGTGCCCTGCCTCCCGCCAGGGGGAGGAGAGGGATAACAGAGATAATAGAATCTATTGGGATGTGTACATCCAGTGGCCTGGCACTTCACAATTTCGGAAGTACAGGGCCTTGGTTGACACAGGAGCTCAGTGCACCATAATACCATCAAATTATCAGGGATCAGAGTCTATAACTATTCTGGGAGTCACTGGTGGATCTCAGGAGTTAAGTAAGGTAGAGGTCAATATAAGTTTAACTGGTAAACAATGGAGGAAGCATACAGTTGTGACCGGACCTGATGCACCTTGTATTTTGGGAATTGATTTTCTGAGAGAAGGGCGTTTCAAAGACCCTAGAGGTTACAAATGGGCTTTTGGAGTAGCTTCTATAGAAATTGATGGACAGAAATTGAAGCTGTCTGCTAGACCTGAACTTTCTGATGAATCTGCAGTTGTGGGACAACATAAGATACAGGACATTAAATTGCCGGTTGCTTCTCAGACTGTGCATCACAGACAATACAGAACCAACCATGAATCTTTGTTGCCCATTCAGAATCTGATTCGTCAGTTGGAGAGTCAGAAAGTCGTCAGCAAAACTCATTCACCTTTCAACAGTCCAGTGTGGCCTGTGCGAAAGCAGAATGGAGACTGGCGTCTGACAGTAGACTACAGAGCCCTGAATGAAGTGACACCACCTATGAGTGCAGCAGTGCCAGACATGATGGAGCTACAGTATGAGCTGGAATCCAAAGAGGCCAAATGGTATGCTACCATAGACATTGCTAATGCATTGTTCTCTATTCCCATAGCAGAGGAATGCAGGCCTCAGTTTGCTTTCACCTGGAGAGGAATCCAGTACACTTTCAACAGACTGCCAATGGGCTGGATCCACAGCTCAAGCATCTGTCATGCAGTGATCCATGATGCTCTGGAGAAAGGCATCGCTCCAGAACACATCCAGTTCATCGACGATATCATTGTCTGGGGTAAAACTGCTGAGGAAGTCTTTGAGAAAGGTAACAAAATCATTGACATTCTTCTGAATGCAGGTTTTGCCATCAAACAAGACAAGGTGAAAGGACCTACCACAGAGATTCAGTTTCTGGGAGTGCGATGGCAGGATGGACGCCGACACATTCCAGTGGATGTGGTAAATAGAGTCTCTACCATGGCAAGTCCCACAAACAAGCAAGAGACCCTACGTTTCTTGGGGATAGTGGGATTTTGGAGACTGCACATTCCTGGGTACAGTCAGATTGTGAAACCTCTGTATGATGTGACTCGAAAGAGAAACCATTTCCACTGGGGACCTGAACAACAAGCAGCCTTTGACCAGATAAAGCAAGAGGTAGTTCAAGCAATGGGTCTGGGACCTGTCCGAGATGGTCCAGACATAAAGAACATTTTGTACACGGCTGCAAGTGACAATGGTCCAACCTGGTGCTTGTGGCAAAAAGCTCCAGGTGAGACACGTGGACGACCTCTTGGTTTCTGGAGTCGAGGTTACAGAGGTTCAGAGGCTAATTACACTCCAACAGAGAAAGAAATTTTAGCTGCCTATGAAGGAGTAAAGGCATCTTCTGAAGTGATTGGAACTGAATCGCAACTTCTTCTACCTCCCAGATTACCAGTTTTGAATTGGATGTTCAAAGGCAAAGGTTCCACACCACATCATGCCACAGACTCAACATGGTCTAAGTGGATGGCTCTGATAACACAGAGAGCTCGAATGGGAAATCTTGAAAGACCTGGTCTAGTGGAGGTGATCTCAAGTTGGCCTGAAGGTATCAACTGTGCTAAACCTCCAGAGGAGAAAGTAACTCGTGCTGAGGAAGCTCCTCCTTACAATGACCTTTCTGATGATGAAAAGAAATATGCTTTGTTCACAGACGGTTCCTGTCGTCTAGTTGGAAACAAGCGAAGGTGGAAGTCTGCAGTGTGGAGTCCAACACGCCGAGTTGCAGAGGCGAAAGATGGAGAAGGAGAATCCAGTTAGTTTGCAGAGGTAAAAGCTGTCCAGCTAGTTCTCGACGTGGCTGAACGTGAGAGATGGCCAAAGCTTTATCTCTACACCGACTCATGGATGGTAGCCAATGCTCTATGGGGTTGGCTAAAGAACTGGAAAAAGAGTGGTTGGCAGAGAAAAGGAAAACCCATTTGGGCAGCCAACCTGTGGCAGGACATTGCTGATCGAATCGAGAGAATTCCAGTGAAAGTGAGACACATCAATGCTCACATTCCTAAGAGCAAAGCTACTGAGGAACAGCAACACAACCATCAGGCAGATCTAGCTGCAAGAGTTTCTCAAGTAGACATGGACTCTAATCTTGATCTCGACTGGAAACACCGAGGTGAGATATTCTTAGCTCGGTGGGCTCACGATTCGTCAGGACATCAAGGCAGAGATGCAACATACCAATGGGCTCGTGACAGATCCATAGACATTTCCATGGATGCTATCACGCAAGTCATCCATGACTGTGACATTTGTGCTGCTATTAAGCAGGCAAAACGACGTAAGCCCTTGTGGTATGGTGACAGATGGTCCAAGTACAAGTATGGTGAAGCTTGGCAGATTGACTACATCACTCTACCACGTTCTCGTTCTGGTAAGCAATACGTGCTTACTATGGTAGAGGCAAACACTGGATGGTTGGAAACTTATCCAGTTCCACATGCAACTGCACGCAACACCATTCTCAGTCTGGAGAGACAGATCCTGTGGAGACACGGAACTCCAGAGAGGATTGAGTCAGACAACGGAACTCATTTCAAGAACAACCTTGTAAAGAACTGGGCAAAAGAGCACGGTATTGAGTGGATATTCCACATTCCCTACTATGCACCAGCTTCAGGGAAGATTGAACGCTATAACGGTTTGTTGAAGACCACTCTTAAAGCCATGGGGGGTGGATCTTTGAAAAACTGGGAAAAACATTTAGCACAAGCAACCTGGC
This sequence comes from Melanerpes aurifrons, assembly GCA_011125475.1. Classification (NCBI taxonomy): domain Eukaryota; kingdom Metazoa; phylum Chordata; class Aves; order Piciformes; family Picidae; genus Melanerpes; species Melanerpes aurifrons. Next base: position 8,360,865 of record WWNC01000030.1, on the reverse strand, counting down.
TGGTAAATAGTAGAGGCTCAGTGAACCGAGCTGGACCTGCACATTCAGATTTGCTAAGGAAAGTAGAAGGTGATAGAGTTCCTGTTGTTAGAGAAAAGAACCTGTTAGGTAAAACTGTTTGGGTATTTTCACCCTCAGGAGAGGCTAAACCTGTCCGAGGGGTGGTTTCAGCTGAAGGTCCGGGTCACACTTATTGGGTAATGCAAGAGAATGGTGAAATTCAGTGTATTCCACAAAGAAATTTAACTTTAGCAGAAAGAGGTTAACTTCAAACTGTTGTACAGCTACATCGCTCCCAAAAGAAGAATCAACGAGAAATCTACAGTGCACGAACCCTGAGATCCCTGAGAGCCCTGAGTCAACTAAGAGACCCTGAGAATCCCTGTTTCCCTTTTCTTCGCTTCGTCGGTGAAGAAATGAACTGTTTTCCATTTTTCTCACTTTCTGATTTTCTTGGACTTTTGAATCACCTACATCTGAGCATAGCTGGAATGGACTATGAACTTTACTCACGAACTGTAAATATCATTTTGGATTGGATGGACACTATGAACAGCCAATGAAATTGTTTAGAAGGGGTGGACTGTGGCTGGTTGACGGTGTCCCCTTAAGAAAGGGAATATGGTGGACGGAAGTTGGTAAACGGAAGGAATAGTCTAAACTAATTTTCATTGGTCAAGTGGGAGGAAGCACCTTCTGAACTGGAGTGAAATGGGCATTTCCAGCACTTCTCTGTCACTCTTGTTTCCGCTTCTCCACGGTGCAGCAATTCTCTGGCTGTGCTGGGCTTTCTGCCAAGGCCTCGGCCTTGAGGACTTGATAACCAGGCCTGTATTAACTGCTTCCAATTAACACAAACTGCTTTTAACTTCTTTCTTTCTCTTTCTCCCTCTTTTCCGAACTACTCTGGGGAAGGGGGGGAAGAGAGGGGAGAGCGGAGGTGGGGAACCCCCTCGGCCGAGGGGGGTTACCCTCATTTCTGTGTTACTCTGTTGTATATCTTTGTATATATTGTAGATATTGTAAATTTGGAAATATTCCCCTGCAAACTCTACACTGCTTTGTAAATATAGCTCCACTGCTTTGCTAATTCAGCTGGTGAGTTTTTTTTTCCTTTCCCTTCAATTTTTCTTTTCCCTTTTACCTTACAAGGGGGAAGGGAGGAGGCTTCTTGGCTTTACCCTTCCACCCACCACAGTATGTTCATCAACAACCTGGATGAAGGGACAGAGTGTGTCCTCAGCAAGTTTGCTGATGACTCAAAATTTCAAGGGGTACCCTGACACAGCAGAAGGCTGTGCTGCTGGCATCCACCATGACCTAGCCAGGCCAGAGTGTAGGGCAGAGAGTAACCTTATGAAGTTCAACAAGGGCAAGTGTAGGGTACTGCACACAGGGAAGAACAACGTAATGTATCCAAAAAGGCTAGGGGCTGACCTGCTGGAAAGCATGCTTTCCAAAAAGACCTGGGAGTCCTGGTGGAAAACAGGATGACCATGGCCACCAATGTGCCTTTGTGGCAAAAAAGGTCAATGGTATCCTGGCATGCATCAGGAAGAGTATGGCAGGCAGGTCGAGGGAGGTTCTCCTCCTCTGCCCTGGTGAGGTCTCATCTGGAGCTGTATGACTTGTTCTGGGCCAGTCTTTTTTTCAGAGGTGATGAACAACAGGACAAGAGGTAATGGGCACCAGCTTGAACACAGGAAGTTTCATCTAAACATAAACTTATTTACACTGAGGGTACTGGAGCATTGGAACAGGCTGCCCAGAGAGGTGATAGATGCCGTCCTGTGCAACCTGCTGCAGGTGAACCTGCTCTGGCTGGGGGGATTGTTTCATCTAGGGAGACTAGATGATCTCCAGAGGTCCCTTCCAACCCCTATCACTCTGTGATTTCCCTTCGTCTTATTGCCAGTTACCTGGGAGAAGAGACCAACACCCACCTCGGCCTTCTTTCATTAATATCCTCTTATCACAGCCTATCACAGTTAGACTGGACAGCCTCAATGAGATCAGCCGGCTCCCTCTCCTGCCCCACTGATTCCACTACTTGATAAAAATGTCAGAAGGAAGAGAAGATCATGTGAATGTCACCCCATGTTGTTTTAGGATTCCGTATGCCAGAAGAAACTTTCCCTCCACCCCTTCCCTATATTAATAGCATCCTTTCTCCCTGAGTCTAACATCTTATCAATGTATTCTGCATGAACATGGGGGAGGACTGCTTAGGAGTTAACCAAGTAAGCAAACAAAGATGATGTTGATAATCCCCATATGGTTGCTAAGCAACAGGTAATCAAAAAACCACTGAAAATTATGAAAATGGTAACATGAATGGTGAAAATGGTACAACATTTACAAATATTCCACAATTTGCAGTGAAAAACCAAATTATTAAAAGTATTTAATTTTCAAACTTCCAACAGCTCACAACAAATAACATTATGATCCAGTAGTCTCTTCTCCAGACCAACAGCTCATATTCAAGACACTGAAAATCTTGTTGGTTCACAACTGAAAAATAATTTCATTATTAGTAATCAAATGGCCTATTATTAAAAACTAAAAAACAAAACAAAAAGGTATTAAAAACTAAAAGCCTAGTTTCTGACATTTGCTTTATCTGAAACATGAGACGAAAAATGTATCAAGTGTGCTGTCAGCCACTTAGGGCTTAAATGCTACTTATTTCCAGATTTATAACAAAAATTAAAGTTGCCTTTATGCTTTTTTTCTGCTACATTTCTAATACATTCAGATGAAATCCTATTTGCTGCTAACACAGGCAAAAATATGAAGCAAAAAAACCCACAGAAAGAACACTGATGCTCAGGACAGTCCTCAATGCCTATCTTCTTGACAGAAGCAAGGAAAACAACATCGCTAGGAATTAATTATGGCACACTGAAGTGCATTGGCCAGACAGGTCGCTAGGACAAAGGTGATGCAAACACACCTTTTCTTCTGATAGTAGTTTAGCCCATTAAACTATTTTCCTGTTCATGGCTCATAACTCTGTACCCACGTGTGAAAAACATGGCCAAATTTTCAGCGCAGCTGCCACCAACTTGATTTAACATTTATACATTAATAGGAACATGACATTTCATCAGTGAATGGACTCCACAGAAGACTCAAAACTTTCTAAGCCCATTAGCTCTTCTTCTCCACTGCCTGAAGTGCAGATTGAAACCCATTACATGAAATGACTGCATGCATCTTAAAACCGAAAAACAGAAATGCTGCCTATGCAAACAAACACAAAAATCTCTTATCAGTGGCATTTGTACAATAATTCAACATTAATTTCAATGCACACAGCAGAAACAAAAAAAAAACCAAACACAAACCCCAAACAGCTGTGAACAGCACCAAGAAATCCTGCAATATTTTTAGGATTTCTAGCCTAAGAAAGTAAAAAAAATTGTAGACACAAAGGATTTTTTTCAGTGCCCAGGAGGGACTGGTCAGTATTTATACTAATATGTACATTTCTAAAATTCAGATCTGGTAATATTGCCCTGGAGAGTGCTGCAATGACAGCTACATAACACAAGTTATCCATGAAAAAAAAAAAAGTTTACTTCAATTCACTGTTTTTAAAGCAAACTCTGTTTTAAAATGTAATACCCCCTTCAAATCTTGTTCTTGATTAAAATAAACAAGGTTACTCTTCAAATTGTGCAGGTCAGTGTTCAAATTCTGCACAACAGTTTGAAGCTGTTGTTTTCCTTCTTCCATTCCAGTGACACACTGGACCTTGCAATGCACACGCTGATTTTCAATCCTGCACTTTCTGAGAATGGCTCTGATCCATGGCTGTGAAGAACAGGCAGACAGCAGCTGTGATGAACACGTGCACTCCCTCATAAAGTATTTTTGGTGAGAAGACACTCCAGATGAACAAGTGGTAACGCAGACCTGTCACCAAAACCATGTAGATGGCAACTGGAATGGAACGCATCAGGGCGTAGCAGAAACAGCCATGACCCACTGCTGCTGAGTTCCTGGTAACAAGAAACAGAAGAGTTCATTGTCAGGCAGATTTAATAGACATCCAAGTTCCTCTGCTCTTTATTCACATATTTGTAGAATACCAGGTTGGAAGGGACCTCAAGGATCATCTAGTCCAGCCTTTCAGGGTAAGAATATAGTCCAAATGAGATGGCTCAGGACCCTGTCAATCTGGGCCTTGAAACTGTCTAATGTAGGGGAAATCTACCACCTCCCTTGTGAATTTGTTCCAATGTTTAATAGTTAAAATGGTGAAAAAAAAAATTCTGGCATCCAGTCTGAATCTTCCCAGTAGCAACTTGTGCCCATTACCCTTGTCTCACCATGTGACTCTTTGTGAAAAGGAAGTCTCCCTCCTCGTGACAGCCTCCCTTCATGTACTTGTACACGGTTACGAGGTCTCCCCTAAGCCTTCTTTTCTCAAGGCTGAACAAACACAGTTCACTCAGCCTTCATTCATGACAGGTCTTCCAGTCCTCTCATCATTCTTGTGGCCCTTCTCTGGACCTTTTCCAGCCTGTTAACTTCCTTCTTGTATAGCAGGGACCAAAACTGTACACAGTACTTGAGGTGGGGCCTGACCAGCACTGAGTAGAGTGGGAGAATGACCTCTTTATCCCTGTTTGTGACACCCTCATTGATGCAACTCAGCATCCTTTTGGCTTTCTTTGCCACTGCAGCACACTGTTCACTCATGTTGAGCCATTTGTCCACCAAGACCCCCAGGTCCCTCTTCACAGTGCTGCTCTTAAGCCAGGTGGCTCCCAGTCTGAGCTGCATTCCTGGGTTATGTGTTCCCAGCTGCAAGACCCTATGCTTGGCCTCATTAAACTTCATACAGTTTCCTCTTGCCCACTTGACCAGCCTGTCAGGATCTTCCTGGAAGGCGGCTCTCCCTTCTGGGATGTCAACTTCCCCACTTATTTCTATGTTATCAGCACATTTCATCAGGATGCTCTTAATTCTAATATTCAAATGATTAATGAAGATACTAAACAGCATTGGGCCCAGTACTGATCCCTGGGGAAGCCCACTAGTGACAGGTTGCCAGTCTGAGAAAAAGCTATTTATTACCAACCACTGGGTATGGCCTGTCAGCCAGTTCCCTACCCACCACACTGACCACTTGTCTAGGGCACAGCATGTCTGTTTAGCATGATTTCATAACACACCCACAGAAACAATACTGGTGTGACAATGCAACCAATAAAGCTTATGCTTTTCACCTTTATATATTCTTTAATGTGTATGTATGTTAAGTGTAAGCACAGCAACTGTCAGTGCACTTAAAGGCACTCAGTAATTCCACCTTACACTTAGAAAGGAAGTCATTGCGCCCCTGTACTCTGCATTGGTTAGGCCACACCTTGAGTACTGTGTCCAGTTCTGGGCCCCTCAATTCAGGAAGGACATTGAGACACTTGAACGTGTCCAGAGAAGTGCAACAAGGCTGGTGAGAGGCCTTGAGCACAAGCCCTATGAGGAGAGGCTGAGGGATGTGGGATTGCTTAGCCTGGAGCAGAGGAGGCTCAGGGGAGACCTTCTTGCTGTCTACAACTACCTGAAGGGTGGTTCTAGCCAGAAGGGGGTTGGTCTCTTCTCCCAGGCAACCAGCACCAGAACAAGAGGACGCAGCCCAAGATGTGGCAGGGGAAGTCTAGGCTCAAGGTGAGGAGCAAGTTCTTCCCTGAGAGAGTTGTTAGCCATTGGAACGAGCTGCCCAGGGAGGTGGTGGAGTCAACATCCCTGGAGATGTTCAAGAAGGGATTGGACGCAGCACTTGGTGCCATGGTTTAGTTAGTCTGCGGTGACAGGCTGGACTTGCTGATCATTAAGGTCTCTTCCAATCTTACTGATTCTATGATTCCATGATTTAATATACTTTGTTCTAATTCTTAAAACGTCCATTAAACACTTCCAAGGCAGCTTTGTATCTTGCTAGCCTTCCACACAATCTGGATGATAAGAGGCAGGGAAGAAAGACTTGCTTAGCCTGTACAATGGAGTCTGCTCCTCTTGTAAGGACCTAAACTTGCTGGAGTACACTGCTGCCCACACCTAGTCACACTGCACAAAGCAGCATAAAGTTGTGCTATTAGAAAACTTCGCAAAGTTAGCTATCTAAACATTCTCTAGAGAACACCATATTCTTAGTCCTACATGAGAAATGCCTTGCATTCCCAATCTGCCACACTAGGGTGTTCTGGTAGGTGACAGGAGTCAGACAAAAAGGAAAGTGAAAAGATTTTCTGCACTTCCCATAGAACCACAGAATTTTTGAGGTTGGAAGAGGCATTTGAGATCATCAACTTAACTGTTCATCCATAGCTTGGAATCCTACAGCTACTGCTAAACCACTACCACTGAACCATGTCCATAGGCACCACAGCCATAAGTCTTTTAAATGCCTCCAGGGATAGTGACTCCATCACTTCTCTGGGCAGCCTATTCCAATGCTTGATAGTCCTTTTTGTGAAGAAAAAATTTCCTAATATGCAATCTGATCCTCTCCTGGCATAACTGAAGGCCATAACCCCATGAGATGCCAACTTGCAGCAATGCTTCTGGGTTGGCACATGTCCAGTTTCCCTAAACCACATCTGCAGAGGCTAATTCACACCAAATTCAGATGATTTCCTGTTCAGGAAAAATGAAATAAAATGAAGGAATAATTCTATTGGACTGGAATGAAAAGCAGGACATTTTCCTCTCCCTATCAAAGTATTTTATATCATCAGGTCCCAAAAGAACACATTGGCAAAAAGCAGAAGTTATTTACACTGAAATCTTGATCTGAGAATCTGTTCTGCTCCTCCCAGTTTGTAATTCTGATCTTGCTCCAAGCAACATAAATTTAAGATGACTACCACTGATGTGAGATGTAAATTAGTCACTTATGAGTAAGTAAGCTACATAGTGCAGTGTTTTATATAAACCACTAAACTTATTATTCTTTAAATTAAAATAATTAGGATGCAGTCCTGTTTTCCAGTGAAGTCAAGAGCAAAATTCCCAAAGCTTTCAGTGTAAGTAAGAACAGCTCAGAAAAACAGAGCCAAACATTTCCCTCATTGCTTTGGCAAGGAAACTGTGGCTTGGGAGTGAACGAGGCCACTTCCAGCTTCTGCATAACTATCTCAGTCTTCAGTGAGATTGTGTAAATAACCAGCTTTGTGTTTAATAACTGATTTTGCCGACAAGAATTAAGCAAACTGCAGTTCACTCCATTTTAGCTGTTTTCATACTCATGTGAGTAAAACCAGTATCTAAACAAACAAAAGTAATGCTTGAGACAGGCAAACAGGAAATTTTAAAATCATTTTCTAGAGAAAACCAGACCAGCTAGATAAAAGCTATTAGTAGTTGCAGCTATTACATTTGTTTAAGGCAAATGATGGGATTTAAAAGGGAATCCTAAAAGAGACAAGAGAGAGCGTCCATCAACTTATACATCCAGGTCTTTCAGGACCCCAGTATTTTAAGCTGCAGTTTCAGCTCCTGTCTTTTTCCCTAGTTTGTGCTCACCTAACAATACATTTAGCAACTATTATGAGAAAGCTCCTAAATGTACATCAATGCTGTTAAAAACTGTAAAAATGGCTACTTTTTAAATCATGGTGAAACTGGGTGGGAAATCATCTTAAATTGATTCTCTGTGTGTTCACTTCTTTAGCTCAAGAATTAGGTAGACATAATACTAGGTACATTTCATACTGGAATGGGAGGACACAGTAACCGTTACTAGTAACATTTAAATTCTGTATCACTAGCAAAGAGTAAATACATAAATGGCAGGATTCTTTCTGCATTCTAACACAGTAAAAATAATCTGTTGTTTTCTGCTTATACAGTGCCCTTACTTCCAAAAGGTCTCATCACTCAGCCTCTCAACAACACATGGATATCTACCTGCAGAGGGAAGTCCTAGGCAGTTTTACAGTATAATGCAGCAGTGCTGTTTAGAGGAAAGCAACTGCCACACACTGTATCCATAATGTTAAACTGTTAGTGGGGTTCAGTAGCAGGATAATTCAATTTACTATGGAGCTAGTACAGGCATTCATGTGCATGTTGGTGTGCGAACAACAGTGGCACTAAATGGCTGAGCACAAGCAGTTAGGTGTCTTCCAGTCTGATGCAAAGGCAAAGACTTAGTCCTTCAAGCACAGCACCATGCTTTCTTCTTGCTTCTGCTGTTCACTCAGTTTGCTGAAGAGCTAAGAATTATGTCTTTGAGTGTTCTACACAAATGGAGTGACCACAGGATACAGAGCTTCACCAGGCCACAAGAAATGCCATGGCCAAGGATTGGGCTGCTGCTGCTAATGTGACCAAGGAAATCCAGCTAGATCAGCTAATTCCTGGGTTATTCCAGAAGTCACCATGACAGCACAGAAAGCAGTTTGTGGAATGATATGTACCAGTACATGCTTGGGACTGATCTGTTGGAGAGCAGCTCTGAGAAAAAGGACCTGAGAGTCCTAGTGGACAAAAGGATGACCACGAGCAAGCAACGTGCCCTTGTGGCCAAGAGGGCAAATGGCATCCTGTGCATTAGAGAGGATGGGCCTATTAGGTAAAGAGAGGTTCTCCTTCCTCTGCTCTGCCCTGATGAGGCCATACCTGGAAAATGGTGTCCAGTTCTGGGCCCCTCAGTTCAAGGAGGACAGGGCATTGCTTGAAAGAGTCCAGTGCAGAGCCACAAAGATGATGAAGAGAGTGGCATATCTTCCTTATGAGAGAACGCTGAGGGAGATGAGTCTCTTAAGCTTGGAGAAGAGGAAACTGAGGGGTGACCTCATGAATGCTATAAATATGTGAAGGGCAAGTGTCAGGAGGATGGAGCCAGGCTCTGCTCAGTGATGTCCAATGACAGGACAAAGGGCAAAGAGTGCACGCTGGAGCAGAGGAGGTCTCACATGAACATAAGGAGTAACTTTTTCAGTGTGAGGGTGACACAACACTCAAACAGGCTGCCCAGAGAGGTTGTGAGCCTCCTTTGAAGAATTTAAAAACCCACCTAGATGTGTTCCTGTGTGACCTACTCTAGGTGATACTGCTCTGGCAGTAGGGGTTGGACTGGATGCTCTTTTGAGGTCCCTTCCAGCCCTTAACATTCTGTAATTCTGTGATGTCACTCCTGTATCCTACCATTTCTGAGCTGGATCAGCCACTAATGCTTGCAACCTTTCAATGCTGCTTCAGTGAAAACAGAAGACTGAAGAACAAATCTAAAGTAGCAACCTCTAACTACTCCATATAGAGATGTCTCTCCAGCATCTAACACTTTTTCTTACTTAAAGAAGAAAAATATAGAAGGATGTAAACATTACACACTAACTCCATACCCTAACCCAGTATTAAGGCTTCTGCATAAAGCATGAGTGAAAAAAAAGGAAAGTACTCAGTTTCTGATACTGGGTTAATTTAGCAAGTTATCTTCCTGGGGACTTGAATAAAATATCTAAATGTGTTAAAGATGAAAAACCATACTCAAACTTCATGATATATTGATGCTAAAGATTGATAATTCCAGAAAAACAATGCCTTTAGACACTTCCGAATCAAAGAATATTTACGGTTTCACATCACCCAACATGCCATATTGAGACTGCAAACATTAACTGCCGTCTGGCTTACAACAGTATGTACTCTTTAACTTAATACATGGCCAAGAAATTGTGCTATTAGTAGACTTCCTGCTTCTTTGGATCTCCTGAACCCTAGCTGCCAACATTTCATCGGCAAATCTACCAACTCTCCATCCATCTCTAACATCCTGTTAAGGTGGGTATACAAGGTTTGTAGAATGAAAAAATTACGATGCCAAAAACACGAAAGAAAATACACTGTTTTCTTGTCAAAGCATATCTCCCAGTCATACAGAATACTTGGCAGACAATGGCAAAAGTTTTGTATTTCAAAAATCAGCCATGCAAATAGTTTCACAAAGAATTTTAAAATACACTACTGATGACACTGAACTAGGTGGTGAGCTGGACACATCCGAAAGAATCACAGAATCAATAAGGTTGGAAGAGACCTCAAAGATCATCAAGTCCAACCTTTCACCCAAGATCTCATGACTACTAAACCATGGCACTAATTGCCACATCCAATACCCTCTTGAACACGTCCAGGGATGGTGACTCCACCACCTCCCTGGGCAGCACATTCCAATGGTTAACAACTCTCTCAGGGAAGAACTTGCTCCTCACCTCGAGCCTAAACTTCCCCTGGTGCAGCTTGAGACTGTGTCCCCTTCTTCTGGTGCTGGTTGCCTGGGAGAAGAGACCAACTCCCTCCTGGCTACAACCACCCTTCAGGTACTTGTAGACAGCAAGAAGGTCTCCCCTGAGCCTCCTCTTCTCCAGGCTAAACAACCCCACATCCCTCAGCCTCTCCTCATAGGGCTTGTGCTCAAGGCCTCTCACCAGCCTTGTTGCCCCTCTCTGGATACATTCAAGTGTCTCGATGTCCTTCTTAAACTGAGGGGCCCAGAATTGGACACAGGATTCAAGGTGTGGCCTAACCAGTACTGAGTACAGGGGCAGAATGACTTCCCTGCTACTGCTGGCCACACTATTTTTGATGCATGCCAGGATGCCATTGGGCTTCTTGGCCACCTGGGCACACTGCTGGCTCATGTTCATCCATCTGTCAATCAGTACACCCTGGTCCCTTTCTGTTTGGCTGCTCTCCAGACACCTTGACCCCAGCCTGTAGCTCTGCATGGGGTTGTTGTGGCCAATGTGCAGCACCCAGCACTTGGACTTGTTGAATGCTATCCTGTTGGACTCTGCCCATTTGTCCAGTTGGTCAAGGTCCCTCTGCAGAGCTCTCCTGCCCTCTAACATATCAACATCTGCCCCCAGCTTGGTGTCATCTGCAAATTTACTGATGACCAACTCAATCCCCTCATCCAGATCATCAATAAAGATATTGAACAGGATGGGACCCAGCACTGATCCCTGGGGACACCACTAGTGACTGGCTGCCAGCTGGATGTGGCACCATTCACCACCACTCTCTGGGCTCAGCCCTCCAGCCAGTTCCTAACCCAGCACAGAGTGCTCCTGTCTAAGCCACGAGCTGACAGCTTGGCCAGCAGTTTGCTGACGGGGGTGGTGTCAAAGGCCTTGCTGAAGTCCAGGTAGACTACATCCACAGCCTTCCCCACATCCACCAGGTGGGTCACCTGTTCATGGAAGGAGATCAGGTTGGAGAGGCAGGACCTGCCCTTCCTAAATCCATGTTGGCTGGACCTGAGCCCTTGGACATCTTTCAGGTGCGCAGTGATTGCACTCAAGATCATCTGCACCATAATTTTCCCTGGCACTGAGGTCAGGCTGACAGGCCTGTAGTTTCCGCGTTCCTCTATCTCGCCCTTCTTGTGGATGGGCATCACACTGGCCAGTTTCCAGTTGTCTGGGACCTCTCTGGTGAGCCAAGACTGGTGGAAAATGATGGAGAGCGGCTTGGCCAGCTCATCTGCCAGCTCTCTCAGCACCCTAGGATGGATTCCATCTGGACTTGTGAGTATTCTAGTGGCTCAGCAAGTCCTCACCTACTTCCTCACAGATTTCAGGGGTACTATACTGCTCCCTGACCCCATCTACCAGTTCAGGAGGCCACTTTGTGCTGAAGGCACATTATGCCCAGATATTGAATCTTGTCCTAGCATGTGGACAAGTTCCCCCTCCTTCAGGAGGAAAACAAAAGTCAAGACATTAGCCAGGTTTGCACGCACCCAGCACATGCAGTGCTCGTGCTGACACCAACTATGGGCATAATTCTAGCTTCACGCTTTCTATAGGCTGAAGCCAGTTGTTTATGAGAGTGCCCATTGGTCAAGCCCAGCCTCGAGGAATCTATAAGTATCACCCCAGTTGGTAAACAAGTTGCCCCCTCATTCACTTTGTCTCTGTGCTTGCTCGAGAGAGCAACTCTCGAGCTGCAGCCTTTGCCATTGAGCTTATTGTTGTTAGCTTCTGTTATACATGCATGCGTACTGAAAGCCTCTGCATCGTGAGAAGCCAGAGGGAGGACCTTCGCTGTTTCTGAGGAGCCCAGCGTCGCTACAGCCAGTCATACCGAACGTGAGAGCCCACCGTGCCACTGGAGGACTGGACCAACCCCCGAGGGTAAGATCTGCCCAGTTGCCAGGGAGAAGGGACTTGATCGATACCGAGTCCACATATGTCTAGCCCTCCCGTAGCGGGAGAGGAGCTGCCGAGTGCCGCTCTGAGCCCTGTGAATCTCAGGGAAGACTAAAGCATTGTTCGTGCCCATACTGCACTGAACCCGGGACCACTCCAAGAGTCCCGCTGTTCCTTTAAGCTCAGTAAACGAGAATCCACCACCTAACGCAGCTGCATTCTCTCCCCGAGGCTGTTTACATCAGTCCCGAGAATCACCGTGGTTGGGCTGACCCCGTAGCTTTGCCTGCTGCTGTATCCTCCAAGCCCGCCTACCGGCAACCATCACCCCGCTCTGTCGTGCGAGCCGACTCTGAGGGCCGACCCCACGGGCCGACCCCGGCCAGGACCGATCCCTATTGTCTGGAGGGAATCGACCAAGTCCTGAAGGGAACCTGCTACCGTGCTAAGCCCAGGTTCCATTATTCCCTCTTCCCTGCTGCGAAGAGAGGAGGCAGTAGCCCAATGCTGCCATCCAGCTCAACTAGGAACCAGTCCAGCAGCAGTCGTCTGCCAGACCTCCACCTTGCTACAAGCAACAGCTACAGAGTATCTTCCACGAGCTTTCCATCCACTGGCACTCAGTTCAAATCATCCGCGTCTAGCAGAGTAAGCGCTGAGGCATAGAAAGATTATAATATTGCTGTGTATAGCCAGACGCTGCCCACGTCCCGCCGAGTCGCCATCTAGTGGCCAAGCGGCGGAACTGCACCTTTCATTATATAAATATAGAAAGGGTCTATAGATAGTTCAATTAAGTCCTAATCATAACATTAAGCCACTTGTGGAATGTATTTCATGAATGTGCACTAGAATATGTATATAAGTTGGTGATTCATCAGTTATTAATAGCTTGTAATTAATAAAAATAATATTTTCATAATTCATGTTTCATAATCATAAATTTAATAACCTCTTCACTACACACTTGTCTGGAGTCCACCTGCCTTATTGTTGAAAATTGAGGTAAAGAAGGTATTTAGAACCTCAGCCTTTTCCTCATGTTTAGTTACAATATTACCCTCCAGGTCCAATAAGGAGTAGAGGTTCTTCTTGCCCCTCTTTTTGTTGTTAATATATTTATAAAAATGCTTCTTGTTATCTTTCACAGTGGTGGCCAGCTTGAGTTCCAACTGGGCCTTTGCCTCTCTAATTTTTCTCCTACATGATCTAACAACATCCTTTAACATATCTCAAGTTATCTCCCCCCGCCCTTTCCAAAGGCAATACAGCCTCTTTTTCTTCCTTAATTCCTCCAGGAGCTGCTTGCTCATCCAGGCCAGTCGCCTTCCCCACCAGCTTGTCTTTCGGCACATGGGAACTGCCAGTTCCTGTGCCTTCAAGAGCTCCTGTTTGAAGTAGGTCCAACCATCCTGGACCCCTTGGTTCTTAAGGCCTGCTACCCAGGGAACCTTCCAAATTAGTTGCTTAAACAGGCTGAAGTTTGCCCTCTGGAAGTCCAAGGTGAGGGTTCTGTTAGTGCTCCTCCTTATTTCCCTGCAGATTGAAAACTCCACTATCTCATGGTTGCTGGACCCTAGACAGCCTCCTACCATCACATCTCCCACCAGCCCTTCTCTATTGGAGAACAGCAGGTCAAGCAGAGCCTGGACTCTGGTAGGCTCACTTAACAGCTGCATCAGGAAGCTGTCCTCCATGCACTCCAGGAATCTTCTGGACTGCCTCCTCTCTGCTGAGTTAAGTTCCCAGCAGATGTCTGGCAGGTTAAAGTTGCCCACAAGGACAAGATCTGATGATCTTGAGACAGCCTCCAGTTACTTGTAGACTATTTCATCTGCCTCCTCATCCTGGTTGGGTCATCTATAACGGACTCCAATCAGGATGCCAGTTTTGTTAAGCCTCCCTCTGATTTTAACCCACAGGCTCTCAATCCTCTCACCTGTAACCTCAAGCTCTGTGGCATCAAGAGATTCCCTAATATTCAGAGCCACCCCTCCTCCTCTTCTCCCTCGCCTGTCTCTCCCTGTAACCCCCAGTGCAGTACTCCAATTGTGTGAATCATCCCACCATGTTACTGTAATAGCAACTATATCATCGTCTTCCTGGAGGACTAATCCTTCCAGTTCCTCTTGTTTATTACCCATACTGCCTGCATTGGTGTACATGCACTTCAGCTGGGCTGCTGATTTCTCAATTGACCCTAATTTATGTCCCACTCTCTCCTCTCCAGAGAGACTGGTTTCCTCAACCACTCCCTTCAGACCTAGTTTAAGCCCTCCCAATGAGCCCTGCCAACTCCAGTGCTAGTACCCTCTTGCCCTTTCTAGATAAATTCACCGCATCAAGGTCCAGCAGGTCAGGTGCAGTAAAAGTTGTTCCTTGATCAAAGAACCCAAAATTCCATTGCTGGCACCATCCTTTGGGCCAATTGTTGATGGTATGGGTTCTCCTGTTCCTCTCAGTGTACACCCCTGCCACTGAGGGAACTCAGCAGAACACCACTTGAGCTCCTGCCCCATCAATCGTCTGAGGGCCTTGAATTCCTTTTTGATTGTTCTGGTGCCCTTCTTATCAATCTCATCACTGCCAGATTGGATTACCAGCAATGGGTATTAGTCAGAGAGGTGGATTAGCTTTGGGAGTCTCCTTGTGATGTGCCTTATCCGAGCCCCAGGTAGGCATCAGACTTCCCTATGGGATGGGTCTGGATGACATACAGGTCCCTCTGTTCCCCTCAGGAGAGAGTCTCCAACAACTATAACCCTTCTCTTTTTCTTTATGGTGCTGGTCCTTATAGTTGGTGGGGACTGCTTTGCCTGAGGCATCTCGTTAGATGGTTCCTCTTCAGTCCTCTCATCCACATTGCCCTTGGCCTGCAGGTCCTCATACTTATTGTGCAAGGGCAATGGGGGAGGAGGAGAGGGCCAGGATGGATTCCCCAAGCTTCCCCTAACAGGGACCTGTATCCATCCCTCCCTGTTTCCAGGGATGCCTCCCTCAACAAGGGAGGTCTGCAAAGCCTGCTTCCACATATCTAACTCCCTTTCACATTTCCATACAGTCCTGAGCCTTGATACTTCATCCTTTAGCTCAGTGACTTCATCCTTAAGCTCAGCCACCAGATTCAGGGGAAAATTCACCTGGTCACACCTGACAGGTGTTGTCTCCTTCCCCCTCAAGTGCCAGGCTCCAGCACTCTGCACTTAGCAGCCTGGACACCTGTGTGCTTGTGCACCAGCTCTGTCTGGATACCTACTGATTTTCTAATAGCCTTTGGCTGAGTTGTTACCATGGTTCAGGGGTTTTATTGTTAGTTGATCAAAATATATATTCCACCTAACTACTATAATTTATCTGAGCTACCACAGAGGCTTCTGTACTCTGTCAGCTGCCCCGGCACATGCAGTCGGGCAACAAGGCTCTCCAGCCACAATGGCATCACACGCTCAACCCCGCCGGGGCTTAAAATTCCCGTGCCTCATGTCAGGATCCTGAGCAGGCACGTGAGAGCACGACCCTGCCAGACCTCACCCTCTGCCAGGGGTCCTTCTGACCCGCAAAGCCCCGAAAAGAAACCAAAAGAGAAAGATCTCAGCTCAAGCACACTGGTTCCAGTGCCAGTCCTGATCAGCTCTCCAGCCAAAATGGCTGGACCCACCTTACAGAGAGCAAGTTGCCAGGCTGGAATAGCAGGCTAGCAAGAACAGTATGAAGTTTAACAAAAACAAGAGCAAAGTCCTACACCTGGGACAGAAAAAACAGTGAGCTCAGTACAGGCAAAGGTCTGCGTGTCTGAGGACCTGCCTTGCTAAAAAGGAACTGAGTGTGCTGGTGGACAGCAAGCTGAACACAAGTTGGCAGAGAGTTGCTGCAGCAAGTAAGGTAAATCAGGTCCTGGGCTGCATCCACAGGGGTATTACTAGCAAACACCAAGATGTGATCATCCCAGTCTACTCAGTGCTTGTCAGGCCACACCTGGAGTACTATATTCTGGTCCCCACATTTCAGAACTGACATGAACAGATTGGAGAGGGTCCAAAGGAGGGATGGAGATGATCAAAGGAATGGACAACCTGCCCTACAAAGTCAGATGATAAGAGTTAGGTCTGTTCTCCCTGGAGAAAGCTCATGGAGACCTCATCACAGTATTCAAAGGCTTAAAGGGCAGCTAGAAAGAGCAGAGGTGCTCTCTTCACCAGGTACCACATGCAACTGGTACAAGTTGCACTGGGAGAGGTTTTATGTGAGTATCACTGAAATAACCTCTCTAAGGATGTAATAGAGTCCCCACAACTGGAGGATTTCCAAGATTCAACTGGATAGGATGCTAGACGACCTTTTCAAGGCTTCTTTTCTCATGAAAGGTTGGATAAGATGATCTTTTAAGGTTTCTTCCAACTTGGGCTGTTCCATGGTTTTGTGAAGCAATGCTTGTTCTTCTGCACTGAGAGCAGACTCAATTCTTTCTTGGTGTTTTTGTTTTTTTTTTTAACAGTTACTATTTTTAAACTGGGGACTTAACTATAATAACAGCTTCCTCCCCAAACTAATTCTGCCACCTCAATAACATACATATTTGAGAACTTATGCACTTGAAGAAAAGGGGCAAGAAGACAGGAACATCCTGGATAAATGCAGAAGGACATCATTCCATGTACAGTCCTATGCTCAGCTACCAGAACCAAGCAGTTAGTTATGCTGGCCACAGAACAGAGGAGTACAGGCTGAAAGAACTTGGGTTGTTCAGCCTGGAAAAACTAAGGCTCCAGGGCTCCAGATCACATAGCTATATTTCAGTATCTGATGGGGGCCCACAGGAAGGCTGGAGAAGGACTGTTTAGAAAAGCCTGTAGTGATAAGACTAGGGGTGACGATTTGGAACCAGAGCAGGATAGGTTTAGTTTGGACATCAGGGAGGAAGTTTTTTACAATGAGAGTGGTAAAATACTGAAAAAGTTGCCCAGGGATATGGTTGAAATCCCATCCCTGGAGATATTCAAGATCAGACTCAGTGTGGACAGACTGATCTAGTTGGAGGTATCCCTGCTCACTGCAGGGAGGTTAGACAAGATGACCTTTCAGGGTCCCTTCCAACCTGATTCAATGTGTGAAACTGCATGTGCAAGGGACATAAAGAGATGCTAGGCAGGTGAGACAGAGAGAGGAGAGGATTGGAGAGGGAGAGAGGGAAGGACAGCAAGACCACATGTTGGCATGAGAGGGAGATGAGGAGACAGATCCTGAGAAAGCAGGGAGCACAGAATAAGGCAAAAGAGGGGAAGAGGCAGGAAAGCAGAGAAAGAAAGAGAAATTAAAAAGCACAGTGGGCAGAGCAGTAACAGAAGCAGAAATAGAAGCAGGAGCAACGAAATCCAGAATGCAATTGAGAGAGAAAAAAAGAGCAGATAGAAAAGAATGAGAGGGAAATGAGTCATGGAGAGGGAAAGAAAAGCAAATGTAAGACAGCAAGCAACAAGGAAAGGAAAAGAGCAAGCATAGGTAAAGACTGATAGGGAGTGAACAAGAGAGATGGGTGCAGAAGGAGAGGAAATGTCTCAGCTGCTGCCAAATGCCTGTATAGCTGACAGGCCTAGAGCATTGCTAAGAGCCACAGCAGTTTATGCAAAATGGCATAATGAACAGATCCTCACCTCAGTTCCACCTAGCCTAAACATTCTCAATATAATAGTGAGGCATCAGAACACATTCTCCAGAAGCTCTTAGCACTGCACAGGACCTCTTCCTAAGGTTTGCTGAGATGGTTTTCTTTCCTGAAACAGACTGGTTGCTGTTGAAGAGCTGTGCCACCCAGTGGAGGAGCTATGGGATGAAGTGAGCACCACTTTGCAGCATCAGACAAGATGAAAGAGACATGATCTTCTCAAATACTCTTCAAGGGCCCTGAACCCCAGCTGCAGTGCAGGCACAGGAAAAGTCTATCTTTAGCAGAACTGTAAATGAAAACTCTGTGGAAGCCAAGGCTGAAAGACTTCTGGAACCCAAAGGAAGACTCTTGCTCCACCTGAATGCTTTCAATATGTAACAGGTTCACTGTCTTCAAAGCTGAGGAGGATCTGGGTGTGCTTTTGAAGGTGCTTATAGGGAAGGATTAAAGAGCAGATCTGTACAGGTGTCTGCTAGAGGCTGCCTGACCAAAAGAAGAAGTAGACAAGTAGCCTCATTGTTGGCAGGCTGTAGTCCTCATGTTGTACTTCAACCATCCCAACATCTGTTGGAGGGACAATGCAGAGAAGAGCATAAGAAATCCAGGAGGTTCCTGGAGAGCATCAATAACAGCCTCCTAACCCAAATGACAAAGAAGCCTATGAGAAGAGGTGCAATGGTGGACTTCATATGCACAGACAGGGAAGGACTCATTTGGGCTGTGAAATTCAGTGGCATCCTTGGCTGCAGTGTCCATGAGATGGTGATTCCTGAGAAGTAAGGAGAATTTAAAAAAGCAAGTTCACAACCCTGGACTTCAGGAAAACAAATTTTGGCCTCTCCAAGGATCTACTTGAAAAGGGAAAAAGCCCTAGGAGGAAGAGAGGTCCAAGAAAACTGGCTGATATTTGAGGTCCACCTCTTCCAAGGTCGATAGAAAACAGGAGGAGAGGCTGATACACGAGGAGGCAATGCTGCCATTCAGAGGGAGCCCAGCAGGTTGGAAAAATAAGCCAACAGGAACCTCAGAAAGTTCAACAAAGGGAAGAGCAAACTTCTGCACTTGAGCAGGAACAAGCTCATGGACCAGTACATGCTGGGCACCACACAGCTGGAAAGCAACTTTGCAGAAAATGATCAGGTGGATATCAAGCTGTCGTGAGCCAGCAATGTGCCATTGGTATGCTGGGCTGCATTAGAAGGAGAGTTGCCAGCAAGTCAAGAGATCCTTGCCCTCTGTACAGCACTGGTTGAGGCCACACTTGGAGTTCTATGTCCAGTTCTGGGAACTCCAGTACAAGAGATATATGAAGGTACTGGAAAGAGTCATGTGGAAGGCCATTAAGATGACAGACTGGAGCATCGCTCCTGTGATGAAACGTTGAGGGAGCCTAGAGAAGGCTTGTGGAGGCTCTTATCTAAGTATATAAATACTTCAAGGGAGGCTGTAAAGAAGATGGAGACGGGCTTGTGGTGCTCATTGACAAGTCAAGAAGCAATAGGCATAAACCAGCACAGGAAGTTACCTCTCAGTATCAGAAAACACTTTTTTACTGAAGGAAGCTTGATCACTGTTACAGGATCTCCAGAGAGGGGGAAAGAGTACATAAGGCAGAGAGTAAGAACATGTGAAAGAGACAGGAAAAGTACACTCAAGAAACTGCATTGGAAGAAAAGTACAAGAAATGGAAAGTATGTCAGGAAGGGAAAAGCATATGGAAGAGTATGAGAATATGAATGAAGAAAGCACATGACAAAAAGCCCACATGATACAGACAGGAAGTTCAAGAAGTTAAAGAACCTGGGGTAAAAAAACACAAAAGAAAGCAAAGAGGAAAACAAGATTAAAACAGTGAACAATAGAGGGAAAGAGTGAGCAAGAGAGAAGTTTCAAGAATAACAATAAACACCTACGAGTGGAAAGTAGGCATGAGTTTGGAAAACTATGCACAGGAGCAGTGAAAGCGTGAAGTGTCCCAGAGAGAGAGGAAGAGATACATGAAACACAAGTAAAGCCTCTAAGAGAGGGGAAGGAAACCTTAACAGAGTAGGGAAGAAGATAAAACATGAGAGAAAGAGAAAGAAAGGGAAAGTTGCTCAGGTGGCCAAGAAAACCAATGGCATCCTGGCCTGTATTAGAAACACAGCGGCCTGAAGGAACAGGGAGGTGATCATCCCCCTGTACTCAGCACTGGTGAGGCCACACCTCAAGCACTGCATTCAGTTCTGGGCCCTTTGCTATAGGAAGGACATTGAGGTGCTGGAGTATGTCCAGAGAAGGACAATGAGGCTTGTGAAGGGCCTGGAGCATATGACCTACAAAGAGCATCTGAAGGAGCTGGGGTTGTTCAGTCTGGAGAAGAGGAGGGGGAAAGGAGACCTCATCACTCTCTACATCTACCAGAAGGGAAGCTGGAGCAAGAAGGGGACCAGCCTCTTCTCCTTGATGACAAGCAACAGGACTAGAGAAAATGTTTAGAAGCTGGAAAGGCAGGCAAGAAGGGAAAAGAGATAAAAGGATTTGACTAAGGGTTAGGAAAAGGAAGAGAAATGCATAGAGAAAGTGTGACAAAGTAATACGGAGACAGGGTAGAGAGGGAAAGTTGGGAACAGAGAATCAATAGAAAATAAAAAAGAAACATGCTGGAGTGCAAATACAAGTACATGTGAGCTGTGGAAACCAAGAGAAAGGCAAAGCATGTGCGAGAGACAAAGTACATCAGGGAGGAAATGTGCTTAAGACTGTGAGAAGGGCCAAGAAGGAGTAAGCTGGTCAGAAGGAGAGGGAAAACACATTAGAGAGTGAGCAGCAGGGTTTCTGTGAGAGAGGGAGAACACATTGCTCAAGCCCAGGTTGCTCTAGGCCTCATCCAAGCTGGCCTTATAGACCACCAGGGAAGGGGCATTACAACCTCCATGGAGGTTTATTCATATTCAGTGTCTATAGATTCTTTAAGATTGCTAGTGATGAATGCACCACTACAGAATAACTTTATAGCTACAAAACACAATTGCAACCACAAGCTTGATTTTCTGGAGAAGCATTTGGTGTAGCCAAGGTAGTAAAACTTACCAAAAAGGCTTTCCTGTGAGGGAGGGAGGGAGGGAGGGAGAAGGACAAACCTGTCAGTCTGTCCCTCCAAATGAGATAGGAAATTGTGGTAACATTTATACCTACACCATTATCTATGATAGTGTGTGGTGTGCCTGCGTGGTTGTTGTGGTTTCAGGCTATGCCTTTAAAATTAGCAACAGATTTAGAGCAGAAAAGTAGAAAAATATAAATCAATCACTTTTGGGTGTAAAAGGAAAAAAAAAATATTCTAAACTAATTCATTGGATAAATATGTAGAATAAGATGAGCTGTACCGTAACAATACTCTCTCTTCTCTTCTGATCTATGGCTGTTTTGCTTCGCTCAGGAGAGAAAATGTGCTTTGGCTGGCCTTGGTTAAGTCTAACCCACTGCTTTTCTCTCCACTCCTCTTTCTCTCTTGGAACAGGGGCAGTGGGGGGGGAGGGCAGTGGAACAGGTTCCCTGGTTTCTGACCAGGGGGCTTTTTGTGTTGTTTGCTAATTGCAAATACCCATATAATAATGTAAGTACTGTATAATTGGTGCCTATTCACCATGGGGCAATTGCTTGATTAATTAATTCCTGCTCAGATTAAGGAAGCACAATGAAGCTGGTTTTGGTTTTGTGGCATTTGATATATTCTGTTCTGACTGTGATTCTGTATAGATGGTGCGTGGCCACGATGTTTGATAAGCTAAGAAGATATTTGGCATACAAACTGTTCCTTTTGTTTAAATACAAGCTGAAAATGCTGTATGACCGCTGCTTGGAATTTCTTTGGCTTAAAAGACTTGATAATGTGACTGTAATTATTCCTCCAGAGATATATGAATTCAGCATTCCTGCAGCTGAGAGTTATGTGAGCAGCTGGACCCCTAAAATGATTTATTTGCTATGTGTGAATCTGCTATTGGTGATAATAGTTGTGTTCTTTTTGATGGCACTGTACCAAGAGAGACGTGCAGTGAATTGGTGTTCTATTTTGCAACACAGCAGACGTAGACATTGTAAGGCTAGTTCTAACTCGAATGTAGAAGTTACTAGTGACAAGGAAGACACAGAAACAGGAGAAACAGGGGGAAACGGGCAGGCAAGAGTTAATGGTAAAATATTCACATCTCTGAGTGAGATTGGCAGCAGTTCTGGCGTTCAGCCAGCAGGGGGGCAGAAACAGCTGACAACAGCAGCACCTTATTAGGTTGGTTAAGTATAACCCACTGCTTTTCTCTCCACTCCTCTTTCTCTCTTGGAACAGGGGCGTGGGGGTGGGGGAACAGTGGAACAGTTCCCCTGGTCTCTGACCAAGGGGGTTTCCATGTTGTTTGCTAATTGTAAATACCTGTATAATATTGTAAGTACTGCATATTTTGTATATATCCATTGCATTCTATTGTAGAGTGGACTTATTGCTTGTAAATACAGCTTCATTTGCTTCTGAGTTGGTCTGGCAAAGTTAATGCTGGGGGGAAACTTCAACCGACCACAGTGGGACAGTGGTCAAGCCACCATTTCCGGTTGTCAAACAGTTATTCCTTTATCAGTTGCACAAAATGTTTCTTAATTTTGGTGTAACTCCTCTGGTCAGCAGTGTTGCATGTGCTAAGTGGAAGAACAAAGCTGTAGGCCTCTGCATTGCCCCTTCATTCTTCCCAGTGATATGGCAACATAGACCACCAGGTCTCTGTGTGTGCTCTGGCCACCATGTGTTTATCAGCAGTATTGAGCTTCTTTCCACTGTTTTGTACTTCTACACTTAAAGTGGCCTCTACTTAAAGCCAGCAGTTCTGTTGATGGAAACAATCTCATAGCAATGGCAAAACACAGTATAAAAAAAGACTAAGTAAAAGCTGTGTGGCCAGCTCTACAACGCACTTAGGCAGTAACTAGCACACTGAAGCAAAAAGTCTCTATTAGGGGCATCAATTATTACTAGGAAACAAACCACATGTTGCATATGTCAACTCTAACAAAAAATAGATCATAATTTTTCAACTTCCAAATCTGTTTAGATGCTTACTTTTGCCTACACAAAGCAAAAATAACCCAGCTTTCCCCTTTCCCTCCAATATCTGTATTTATAAATTCTATGCACACAGCTTTCCTTAACATTTATAAGGAAATTGTTTTGGCTCCTAAAACACAGCTAGCTGCACAGTTGGTCCACAGGGCAAGATGATGACATTTATTTTACAAACAACTTTGAAGCAACTTGTCCTTTGCAATATAGAGGCAACTGCAGACAAACCTACATTGCTTGATCGCTTTTCATTACTAATAAAATACTTTTAAATGCTAAGAGCCATGGCTGCCTGAAGAAAACCCGGTAAGAAACGTCAGTGTCTCTGCAGCATGACAAAGGAGTGAATGAAGAGGTGACTACCACAGAGTGCTAATGATGTCTAACAGGAATCTCCAGCCATCACTGCAACCACAGCACGTCAGGAGAGTAAAATATTCTTCTAGCTTGTAGCAATAAAACCCTATTACAGTCTTGTCAAATTCTTTCAAGACTTCCATGCACATCAATGAACCTTCTTCTACACATTGGCCAATGTGATACCCATCCACAAGAAGGGCGAGATAGAGGAACGCGGATACTACAGGCCTGTCAGCCTGACCTCAGTGCCAGGGAAAATTATGGAGCAGATCATGCTGAGTGCAATCACTGCACACCTGACAGATGGCCAAGGGATCAGGTCCAGCCAACATGGATTCTGGAAAGGAAGGTCCTGCCTCTCCAACCTGATCTCCTTCCATGAACAGGTGACCCACCTGGTGGATGTGGGGAAGGCTGTGGATGTAGTCTACCTGGACTTCAGCAAGGCCTTTGACAATGTCCCCCACAGCAAACTCCCAGCCAAGCTGTCAGCTCGTGGCTTAGACAGGAGCACTCTGTGCTGGGTTAGGAACTGGCTGGAGGGCTGAGCCCAGAGTGGTGGTGAATGGTGCCACATCCAGCTGGCAGCCAGTCACTAGTGGTGTCCCCAGGGATCAGTGCTGGGCCCCATCCTGTTCAATATCTTTATTGATGATCTGGATGAGGGGATTGAGTCGGTCATCAGTAAATTTGCAGATGACACCAAGCTGGGGGCAGATGTTGATATGTTAGAGGGCAGGAGAGCTCTGCAGAGGGACCTTGACCAACTGGACAGATGGGCAGAGTCCAACAGGATAGCATTCAACAAGTCCAAGTGCTGGGTGCTGCACATTGGCCACAACAACCCCATGCAGAGCTACAGGCTGGGGTCAAGGTGTCTGGAGAGCAGCCAAACAGAAAGGGACCAGGGTGTACTGATTGACAGATGGATGAACATGAGCCAGCAGTGTGCCCAGGTGGCCAAGAAGCCCAAAGGCATCCTGGCATGCATCAAAAATAGTGTGGCCAGCAGTAGCAGGGAAGTCATTCTGCCCCTGTACACTGCACTGGTTAGGCCACACCTTGAGTACTGTGTCCAGTTCTTAGGCCCCTCAGTTTAGGAAAGATGTTGAGACACTTGGATGTGTCCAGAGAAGGGCAACAAGGCTAGGGAGAGGCCTTGAGCACAAGCTCTATGAGGAGAGGCTGAGGGATGTGGGGTTGTTTAGCCTGGAGAAGAGGAGGCTCAGGGGAGACCTTCTTGCTGTCTACAAGTACCTGAAGGGAGGTTGTAGCCAGGAGGGCGTTGGTTTCTTCTCTCAGGCAACCAGCACCAGAACAAGAGGACACAGTCTCAAGCTGCATCAGGGGCAGTTTAGGCTCGAGGTGAGGAGAAAGTTCTTCACAGAAAGAGTTATTTGCCATTAGAATGGGCTGCCCAGGGAGGTGGTGGAGTCACCATCCCTGGAGGTGTTCAAAAGAGCATTGGACATGGCACTTAGAGCCATGGTTTAGTTAGTCATGAGGTGTTGGGTGATAGGTTGGACTTGATGATCTCTGAGGCCTTTCCCAACCTTATTGATTCTATAAGTTCAAAAAATTCTTTATTTATTTAGAGAATGAGACAGCTGGCAAGCATAGCAGGTAACAGGTATTACCATTCTAAAGAACAGGGCAGCCGTGTATTCCTAGTTGCAAACATTTTTTCTTAGGTTTTATTAACCTAATGAAGAGAGAATGGGGTAAACCCATGCTAAATAAAAAACACTTATGCGAAATACTGAATGGTTCTGGTAAAAGTGTTTGGATTGTTCATTTGTTGCTACGGAAGGCTGCACTTTCTACCTCAGACCCAGAAAAAACAGTTTATTGAATCACTCACTGCATGTCCAGCTTATGTCTGAAAGAAAAAGGCTGGGAGACCTGGGGCTTTTTAGTCTGGAGAAGACTGAGAAGGGATTTAATATATGTTTATAGATATCTGAGGGCTGGGTGTCAAGAGGTAGGGACAGGCTCTTCTCAGTTGCATCCTGTGATAGGACAAGGGGAAATGAATATAAACTACAGCACAGGAAGTTCCACCTCAACAAGAGGAGGAACTTCTTCGCTGTGAGGGTCACAGAGCACTGGAACAGGCTCCCCAGAAAGGTTGTGTAGTCTTTCTCTGGAGACTTCCAAGACCCATGTAGATGCATTCCTGTGTGACCTGCACTAGCTTTTATGGTCCTGCTCTGGCAGGGTGGCTGGACTCAATGATGTCCAGAGGTTTCTTCCAGCTCCTAACATCCTGTGACCCTGTGACTAATGTATTGACATGGATTGTGAATGATGAACTCAATGAATCAAGCACATTAGCCAAAAGATAGTGTAAGTTGATGTTAAATGCTGAAATTCCTTTAGCTAGAATGCCTTTCTAATTCTGTTTAGATAAGATTCTAGATGCAGTTTTGATATCCTGTCAAGGATATAACTGAGACACTACCTTGTACATCTCACTGACTACTACCCCAACGACACTATTATTTCATGTAATACAGTGATACAGCCGAGAGTAATCTGAAGACTCCAGAGCACAGGCAGACTTTTCATCAATCCTCCCAGTGAAACAGGCACAAAAGGGGCAGTTGAAATGGGACAAATTAATGAATGGTTATGGGAGTGTTGCCACAGCCAGGACTTTGGTTACCTATACCACAGGACTTGCTTTGAGAGACCTGGTCTCCTGGGGGCTAGACTTTGTTCTTGTCAATGAGGGGCTGCTGGGCAATATGAAGCTAAAGAGCAACCTTAACCACAGTGACCATGAAATGGTTGAATTCATGATCCTTAGGACAACAAGGAGGGTGCATAGTAACCTCAATACCCTGGACTTCAGGAGAGCAGAATTTGAACTTTTCAAGGACCTGCTTAGTAGGGTAGTGTGGGATAAAGCCCTGGAGGGAAGAAGGGTCCAAGAAAGCTGATTAGTATTCAAGGATCACCTCCTGTGAGCCCAGGAACAATGCATCCCAGCAAAGAGGAATGTGGGCAAGAATGGCAAGAGGCATGCATGGATGAACAGAGAACTTCTGGACACTACTAGCTGCAAAAAGAAAGCCTGCAGAGGGTGGAAACACAGACAGGTAACCTGAGAGGATTACAAACAAGTTGTCAAAGCAGCCAGGGATCAAGTTAGGAAAGCCAAGGCCCAGACAGAATTAAATCTGGCTAGGGACATCAAGGAAAACAGGAAAAGTTTTTGTATCAGTGACAAGCAAGAAGAGGGAGAATGTGGGCCTTCTCTGGAAGGAAATAGGGACCTGGTCACACAGGATATGGAGAAGGCTGAGGTACTCAATGACTTTTCTGCCTTGGTCTTCTAGAGTGAGGGCTCTAAAAACACCATCCAAGTTGCAGAAGGCAAGGACAAGGACAATGAAGATCCACCCACTGTAAGAGAAGGCTGGGTTAAAGACCATCTAATGAACCTGAAGGTGCACAAGTCCATGAGGCCTGATGAGATCCATACACAGGTCTTGAGAGAACTGGCAGATGAAGTTGCAAAGCCACTTTCCACGATATCTGAAAAGTCATGGCTGTCTGGTGAAGTCCCAACTGGCCAGAAAAATGGAAACACAGCCTCCATTTTCAAAAAGGGAGATAAGGAAAACCCAGGAAACTACAAGCCAGTCAGTCTTACCTCAGTGCCCAGCAAGATAATGGAGAATATCATCCTGAAGACTCTGCTAGGGCACATGGAAAATAAGCAGGCAATTGGTGGCAATCAACATCGCTTCACCAAGGGGAAATCCTGCCTCACAGATTTTGTGGCTTTCTATGATAGGGCCACAGTATCACTAAGGTTGGAAGAGACCTCAAAAATCATCAGGTCCAACCTGTCCCCACAGACCTCATGACTAGACCATGGCACCAAGTGCCATGTCCAATCCCCTCTTGAACACTTCCAGGGACAGTGACTCCACCACCTCCCTGGGCAGCCCATTCCAATGGCGAATGACTCTCTCTGTGAAGAACTTCCTCCTCACCTCAAGCCTAAACTTCCCCTGCCACAGCTTGAGACTGTGTCCCCTTGTTCTGGTGTTGGTTGCTAGAGAGAAGAGACCAATCCCTTCCTGGCTACAAATACCTTTCAGATAGTTGTAGAGAGCAATGAGGTCACCCCTTAGCCTCCTCTTCTTCCGGCTAAACAATCCCAGTTCCCTCAGCCTGTGGGTCACAGCATCAATGAATAAGGGAAGAGAAGAACTGACATCATCTTCCTGGAGTTGTGCAAAGTGTTCAGCACTGTCCCACACAACACCCTGGTCTCTAATTGGAAGGCTATGGAGTTGATGGATGGACCATACGATGGGTAAGGAAGCTAGATGGCCACTCTCAAAGAGTTGTGATCAATGGCTCAATGTCGATATGGAGACCTGTGAAGAGTGGAGTTCCTGAGGGATTGGTTCTAAGACCAGTGCTGTTTAACATCTTTGTCAGTGACATGAACAGTGGGATCAAGTGCAACCCCAGCAAGTTTGCTGATGACACCAATTTGCAGTTTGACACTGTTGCAGTTTGAGGCTATTCTCTTGTTCTGTCACTAATTACCTGTCAGAATAGACCAGCACCACCCTGTGGTGAAGGCACATTATGCCCAAATATGGAACCTTGTCCTAGCATGTGGACAAGTTCCCCCTCCTTCAGGAGGAAGACAAAAGCCAAGGCATTAGCCAGGCCAGCACGCACCCAGCACATCCAGTGCTTGTTCAAATACCAAGTATGGGCATAATTCTAGCTTCACGGTTTCTATAGGCTGGAGCCAGTTGTTTATGAGAGTGCCCATTGGTCAAACCCAGCATCGAGGAATCTGTAAGTATCACCCCAGTTGGTAAACAAGTTGCCTCCTCTTTCACTTTGTCTCTGTACTTGCTCAAGAGAACAACTCTCAAGCCATGGCCTCTGCCATTGAGCTTATTGTTGTTAGCTTCTATCATACATGCATGCATACTGAAAGCCTCTGCATCATGAGAAGCAATCATGAGGATCATCTCCAGAGGGGGGACCTTCACTGAGCCTGAGAAGCCCAGCATTGTCACAGCCAGTTGTACCGACCGGGAGAGCCCATCGTGCCACCGGAGGACTGAACCAGCCCCCAGGGGTAAGATCTGCCCAATTGCCGGGGAGAAAGGACTTGATCAAGACCGAGGCCACATATGCCTAGCCCCACCATAGCGGGAGAGGAGCCACCACGTGTGCCGCTCTGAGCCCTGTGAACCTCAGGGAAGACTAAAGCACTGTTCATGCCTATACTGCACCAAACCTGGGACCACTCCAAGTGTCCCGCTATTCCTTTAAGCCCAGTGAACAATAAGATGCCGCTCAACGCAGCCGCATTCTCTCCCCCGGGACGTTTACATCAGCCCCAAGATTCGCCGTAGCTGGGCCGACCCCATAGCCTTTGTCTGCTGTTGTTGTCCAAAGGGGAACCTCTGAGCCTGCCTACTGGCAACCATTGGCCCACCCTGCCATGCGAGCAAACTTCGAGGGCTGACCCCATGGACCGACCCTGACCAGGACCGATCCCTATTGTCTGGAGGGAATCGACCAAGTCCTGAAGGGAACCTACTTCCGAGCTAAGCCCAGGTTCCATTATTCCCTCTCCACTGCTGTGGAGAGAGGAGGCAGTAGCCCAATGCCGCCGTCCAACTCGACTAGGAACCAGTCCAGTGAAAGTTGTCTGCCAGACCCCCACCTTGCTACAAACAACAGCTACAGAGTATCTTCCACGAGCTTTCCATCCACTAGCACTCAGTTCAAAGTATCCACATCTAGCAGAGTAAGCGCTGAGGCATAGAAAGATTATAATATTGCTGTGTATAGCCAGACGCTGCCCATGTCCCGCCGAGTCGCCGTCTAGTGGCCAAGCGGCGGAACTGCACCCTTCATTATATAAATATAGAAATAATCTGTAGATAGTTCAAATAAGTTATAATCATAACACTAAACCACTTATGGAATGTATTTCACGAACGTGCACTAGAACATGTATATAAGTTAGTGATTCATTGGTTATTAATAATTTTATTATTAATAAAAATTATATTTTCCTAATTAATATTTTATATTCATACATTTAATAACATCTCATCACACACCCTCTCCACAATGTCTTTTCAGGTAGTTGTAGAGAGTGATAAGGTCTCGCCTCAGCCTCCTCCTCTTCAAATTTAACAGCCCCAGCTTCTTCATATGATTTATTCTCTAGGCCCTTCACTAGCTTCATTGCCTTCCTCTGCACACACTCCAGCACCTTGGCATCTCTCTTGTATTGAAGTGCCCAAAACTGAACAATACTCAGGATGTGGCCTCACCAGTACCAAGTACAGGGGGACAATCACCTTCCTGCTCCTGCTGGACACAGATTCCAATGTGCAAGCAATCTGAAAAGTATAAGGATGCCCAGCTAAAGAGGGTAATTACACAATATTGTGGACGCAACCCACATGACAATTTTGTTCGGGTAGCTGGAAAAATGAATCCACCTGGAGTGTACTGTACAGTGAGGTCACATAATATTGGGCAGATTAACCAACATCATGACCTTTTTCCCATTCATAAGGACGTCAAAAGCCAAAGGTCTACTTCAGATTAGAGCAATACAGAATTCACTGTAAAACCTATACATGAATCAGGTGCTCTCTAGAATTTGTGCAAGTCATACACTGCATCAGGCATCAGTTTAATCATTACTCCGTGTTTCAAAGACAGTTTCAAGAGTTATTGTACAGTTTCCATGGAGACTGGAGCCAGTAAGGAGTTCTTATTTCTGTCTGCAAAACTCCTGTTACATTTAAACTGCCAAGTTTCTTAGGAGAGCCTGATGGACTAAAAGTGGCAGTAATATCCTTGATACTGTCTATCACATACCACTTAAATTATTTTAGAAACATATTTACATTTCCATATCAGGAGAATATTTTACAGTTCCATATGTTTGATCAGATGGAAGCAATTCTTTAAGGAGTTCCAACTACATTTAGCAGATGTGGTATTTTAAAATCTCCTTATTTTCTATTTCATTTTAGCATACTGGCCAAAGATAGATAGGCTACATATATGTAATGCACTTTCAGCTCACAAGGAAGCTTTTAACATGTTCTCTTACAGCATCCTTCCAGGGAAACTGATGTAGTACAGGTTAGGAAGGTGGATAGTGAGAAGGACAAAAGCTGGCTTCCATGCCAGGTTCACGGGATTGCAATCAGCAGTAAAAAGTCTACCTGGAGGCCAGTAACTATCCATCAACCATAGAGCTTGACACTGGGGATATTTTTTAGCATTTTAATGACCTGGCTCATGGGGCAGAGTGCCCTCTCAACAAGCGTGCTCACAATACTGAACTGGGAGGAGTGACTGGTACAGTTGATGAATTTGCTGCCACTCAGAGACACTTTGACAGTGTAGAGAAACAGGCTGACAATAAACTCAATCAACTCAGCAAAGGGAGATACCAAGTCCTGCATCCCGGGACAAATAAACCCATACATCAGGTCAGGCTTTGGGATGACCACCTGCAAAACAGCTTGGCAGAGAAGGACATAGCAACTTGAACACGAACTTGTTCCTTTGAACCATCCCAGGGCTGTAAAGGTAAAAGTAGAGCCAGCAGGTTGATGAAGGTGATCTTTTTTCTCTGCTGATCAGTAGTGACATCACATCTAGGGTTCTGAACCCAGTTCTGGATGTACTGAAGTGTGTTCACTGAAAGGTCACAAAGATGATGAACAGATGGAACAAAACATGAGAGGCTGGAACTGTTTATCCTTCAGTAGAGAAGCCTCAGCAATGATCTCACTAATGTTCATAAATACCTGAAGGGCAGACATAAAGAAGATTTACCCAGACTCTTCTCAGCAGCATCCAGTGAAAGGATGAAAGGCAATGAATATAAACTAAAATACAACAAAATCCTCTTAAACAAGTGTTTTACTGCAAAGGTTGTCATACACTGGAACAGGTTCCCAAGGAGACCCTGGAGTGTCCATTCTTGGACGCACTCAAAAAATAACTAGACAGGGCCCTGAGGAACTTGCTCTGATTGACCCTCCTTTGGACAGGAGGGTTTGACTCCACACTCAAGTATTCTGCGATTTCATAAAGAGAAAGTGCAGAGAGAAAGGGAAGGGTGTGCACATATGCTTGCCCCTAAGAAGTGATGCTCCTCTGTAGCTCGGGTTATAAGAACTCCAGCAAGAAGTTCTGGTAAGCTAACTCAGCTGATGCAGCTATAAATTACAGGGGTTCTGCTAAGTGGCTGGAATAAATAAAGACAGGTGTCACTGAAGTCAGGCTTCTCTGTCAAGGTTAACTTCCTCAGATGCAACAGCCCTAAAACAGGCTGGAGGATGCTAGGGGCTTTGCTAAGAATGGTCTTGTTGAGTGGTTCTGAGTACATCCATTCAGCTAAGATTGTACCAAGATGGGTAAGGAATCCTAACAACATGCTGTGGCAATCTAATTGGGCCCACTCAGCATATTTTTAAAAAAACAGAGGAGCTGGATTCTTGTAGACTTCCAATACAGAGAAAAGTGCAGAAAGCACCCCTATCTTGTGCTCAGGATGACAAGGAAGAAGAGGAAATGGTTTGAATTTCATTGCTAAGGCAACTTTTGAAAAAGCTCAGTCTTCCACACATTTAAGAAAACATATGAAGAAGACAAACCATTTTACAGTTCCAGCTTTGGCACCAAGGAATAATGACAAAGCAATGAGGCAAACATTCAGCCAGCAACCACAGAGCACAATAGTAAGCTGAAAAAGTCTACAGAACAATCTCCAAGCACCATAACACACCAATTTAAACAAGTCTCAGCAGCAACAGAGATGCCAGTCCAGAGTTACACACTGTTTCGTTGAGGAAATGACCTTATCACTTGACCCAAATGAACCTTAAAATGGTTACAGATAAAAGCTGCTTGACGGACTCTACTTAACTAAGTCACGTGGGGATTACAGGTCACAGCTGCCTACTCGAGAGCAGCTCAAACCAGACCTGTACCTGATAACACTACCATCTGAACTTTTAATCTGCAAAAATTCAACCAAGAAAACATCAGAACAACCAACACCACTACAGAGACAAATTATTTGAAACAATACTAAACAAGTTTAGACCCTCAGAGTTTTTTTAGTATTTTGTTAGAAGAGCTTCGAAAAAAAACATGCTATATGGTATCACTTTCTCTTGATTGTACATTAGTGTTCATCCCAAGCTGCAGTCCAGAGTTTAAACAGTAAAAATACAGCTCTCTAAAGACGTTTCTGTAGCTCTTACTCTTTCTCTCTGCCTCCCCAGACAATGACTGAGACGGTTTATTCCACTGTGCTTGGAATCCTCCAAGCATAAGCAAAAGGGTTCAGTTCCAAAGCACCTGCAGTGTAATAATGAAGGAACTGTCAAAAAGCAACACAGCAGCATGGATGTGATCAGTGAAACTGTTTAGCTCTGTTCTAAACAAAGCATGGCAGAAGTATAAAGGAATTGGGGAAAACAATAGGTTAATAGAATGTAATACCCAGAGTCATGGGTCACGTATTTAGTAGAAGACACGAGGCAGAGCTTTTTATATGTACATGATAATTATTTTTTAAAGACAGTTGAAAGTATGGAGAAACCTGAAGAGTGTGGATACTGGGAGTATGTACTGATGGAGCAAACCAGTAGCCAAACTGAGGAGCATTGAAAACAGTTACAATTGAGTTTGGTGTCAAGATGCCAGGTAGTAAGCAAAATTCAAGAAAGGGGTTTCTGTATTTATACAAATCCAGACATCAATATTTGGTCTGCTCCACAGCTACTTTTCCTGAAGAAAACAAACAAATTTAAAAGGCTGGGTTTCAGAGGCATTAAACATAAAGACCAATACTTAGTGTCAATCTATGTAAAACCAAAGAGGACTTCAACGTAACTAACCCCAGGCTAAAAGGCAGTCTTCTATAGTGAGAATCAATCTACACTAAGGAACACATTACTAAAGCAATAAAATGGCCTAGCATTGGGCTGCACAATTCCACTGCAATAAAGTAGAAAGGACTAGACACTTTTAGAGAAGAGCATGGCAGACAGCCAAATCAGAAAATAATGTGAATAGTAACTCAAGCTGTTGAAGCTGTCTGTTAATGTGAAGCCATGGACACAATGACCATGCAGGAATGTAGCCTGTCAGAATGGGTCCTTCTGGGTTCAAAAACCTCTACTAGTCAATGGAGCTTGGTCAGATGGGCATCCCACCTCCTTACAGCTTTGATGAGCACACATGTGCCACCACATATACACAGCTTAGGTATAGACCAAAACAATCCAATGAAAAGATAATAAAGAAAACAGAAAGCAAAACCACCAACAGAATAAGACTGGATGACGCTGTAGGATAAAGGGAAGTCAAATGTCTACAGAGGATGACAATGCATAAGGCAAAGAGTTCTAATAAACTAAATGCAGTCTAAAATCCAAACTGCCGAGCCTACTGCAAGATATTGTTCCCTGTTTAAAAAATACAATAAAAACCAAAACAAACGAAAACCCACAAAACAAACAAAAACCCCAGAAAACAAACAAAAGCCCACAAAACAAACAAAAAACACCTTATATTTAACTCCCACAGGTAACAGAGAGAAGACTCTGAGATGGTAAGAATTTAGACACTGTCAAATGTTATTTCTCTGCAAATATATCAGGTTTGGGCATTTGTACACTGGTATTATAAGACACAGAATTTACAACTCCTCTCTCTATTTTAGCCATGCTTCATCTCTGAGTTTGAATGCCCTGGACTTTACACATGCACTATAAGTTATGAAAGCATTTTTGAACTACATCTTCTTAAAATTCCAAATGCACTAATTCGTTTTACATTAACCTATTCACAATACAAGATACACAACAGTATAAATACTGTAGTATAGTATAAATGACTGTAATAACCAGTAACATAACAATAAAATAAATATCTTTTATTTTTAAAATTATGTATATCACTATGCCAAACGAGGACAGATATATAAAGAAAAGCATGTTAGTTAAATTTGAATTGTATTCTAGTGCTTTAAAAAGTCCTTCTCAGGTGCCTTACTTAACTGGTCCCTTGAAAAATGTTTTTAGGCAGAACATGCTGTTACAACAAAATGTGATAAAATTTTAAGTAATTTAGCACAGAAAACTGAGAACTCACTGCAAAACAAAATTAGTAAAATATTCATGTGCATTTCCAGTGCAAAAGTTCTGCAGAGAAAATAAAACTGGAAGTGTGAGGTGACACAAACTCACACCAAAGAACATGTATTAGCTTAACAAAAAAGTTACGTGAACAAAACTGTTTGTTTGAAAAGGTATACACTATACAGATAGTATTTATAGCTGCAGTATATGAAGGAGCATTATTTTAATGCAAAACATAATTACCTGCTGAATTCAGAACTCAAGTAACACAGCAGATGAATGGCCCAAAGCAAAGGTCCTGCATATGTTGCAAATGCAGTAAGGAAGATAGCTGGTATCTCCACATAGCTTTCTAGTCCCACAAAACCTGCTGAAATATCCACAGTAGCAATGCCATTTGAATTTCCCTGAAACACAAATAAAAAATATAAAGATTCAAGTATCTCCAAAGAAACATTGAGAAGACATTAGAATAATATTAATTATTGCATCAGTCACTTTACAGTACAGGCATACTATTTACATCAAGAGTTTCAATAAAATAGCTTACCAATGACCAATGAAAGCATAAACAACATGGTCTTTTGCTTGTCTTACTTTGCTTGCAAATTAACATGCACGTTGTTTAATAAATTACATCAGAAAAAAAGTGTGTACATTTGCTTATTTCAGTCACATCATGAAAAAAAAAAAAAAGGTCCATTTTTTTGTCACACATGGTTCAAACCCAAGATTTTAGGTCTGTCTCCTAGAATTACACTTAGAAGTAAATATTTCTTGTCCTTGGAGATAACAGGGCTCTATATCACAGCTACAGTGAAACACTACATCCCCTGTGATTACAGCAGAGTGTTTCTTAGTTTAGCAGGCCACAGACAGGTTTCCTCAGACTAGTGCAAAAGCTCCAAGACGTTCTTACCATACCTGGAGGAGCCAATTGATTTCTTCAGCAGCAGCATTTTAACAGACACCAAATTTTCATTTCCCCCACCCCAGAATCCCAGAACAAGCCAAATGTAAAAGATGTCACCATCAATATACTCAAACCCAGTCTGAGCAGCTTGGAGTGGCAGCTCTGCCTTTTCTTCCAATCTGATCTACTCTCACCTCAGTGACTGCAGTCTTCTTGAAAAGCAAGTAACCCTATCTAGGAAATGCTATCATCAAATACACATATCTGGGTTGCCCATGAAATCCAGAGCACAAAAGGAAGGACATGAGAAAAATAGGCAGCTTTTTCAAGAATATAAATAACTAGGCACCAGGGACAGCAAAAAAACCTGTTCCGGAAGCAGCTCTAAACTCTTATTTTAGAAAGAAGAGATTTCATTTTACATTAACACAAGATAGACAACAGTACAAATACTGTATTTATGAACAAATGTAATACCCAGTTACATAAAATAAAATAAATCAAATCTCTTTTATTTTAAAAATGTTGTAGGTGACAATGCCAAACAAGGACAGACGCACAAAGAACAGCATGCTAGTTAAATCTGAATTCTAATTAAGTTTGAAAGAAGATATTTAGGAGAAAAAAGAGCTATCCATGTAGACAGAAGCATTGAGCGGTCATTATCACTAGCCACCAGTCCCATCTATGCTACCATGATGATATCCCTGACATGTGAGTGAACCATGAGAGGGCAATAAGGTAAGTATTTTACCAGGGTATCATACAGCAGAAAAATCTTGACTTGTGACTGTCAGTCTTCATCATTTTGACCTTCATCATGCACCACTGTAGCAGACTGTTGCACTGCACCAGTGTAATAATATCATTGTTATGCTTTTAGCATAATGTTCATTAATGACAGGAGCAGAGAAAAGAATAACTAATGATGAGCTTGTAAAGAAATAAAAAAGAATGTCTGTGCCTTTGAACCTGTAACATTAGACTGCAGGGGGGAAAACATATAACAAGGCTCCTCCTCAGGTTTGAAGGGTATAAAAAAGTGAATAAATTGAGAACACGGCAAGAGCAGAAAGGTCACATGCAGCAAATTGAGAGTAGGGTATGGTGCTGTTCCACAACAAGCATAAGTTGACAGGGACAGATGGGCAAAGAACCTTCTCTCTTCCCTATTCACATCAACAGGTCTTCTCCTCACCATATCTAATAGCTTTCTCTCTCCTCCTTCTCTTGTGTATGATGCATGCAGAGTAAGAACACATGAGACATCAGGCAATTCTGCTCAGCTGATGAAGAGCTGAAAGGCCTCTTCAGTTTGCTCCACCTGCACATACACATAGTTCATGGAAATACAGAAAATATCTGGTTGGAAGAGACCTCAATGATCATCCTGTCCAACCCTCAAACCAGCACTGAAAGGTCCAAACTAAACCATGTCCCTAAGTTGATCCTTGGCAGTTTGGGGCAACTCCCTATCCCACTGCACATGAGAAGGAGCAACAGTAACTGTAGCATGCAGAAGTGCATGTCCTTTACAACTGGGCAAAAAGCTGTACTCTCCTCTGAAAGACACTGAGATCAGAGAAAGGAACCTGGAGGAAGGAACAGCACTCTCCACCTTCTTTCCCTGTGGTTCCTTTCACACAGGGCTCACTTCACCTAACCTTTGACTTTAAAGTGATATAGCTGAAGAACAAGATGAGCAAAGACACATACACTTGGATCCACGCACATCTCCTACCACACTGGATGATAAGTGTTCTTCTAACACCCCACCCTTGTAAGAAATCTGCTGAGCCTCATGGATAGCTCCACACCTACTACAGGAAGAGCCCTGCTAAGCAGTAAGAAGCATTTTTTTCTTCATGTTAGATATCTTTCTCCAAAACTAATTCATACATTTAAAATTATTTTTTCTAGCTTCTAACTTCTAATATTCCACACAATACATGAATTCAAGATTGCCAGCACAGCTTCACCAAGGGCAAGTCCTGCCTGGCAAACCTAGTGGCAGAGGGACTACATCAGCGCACAAGGGAAGAGCTATAGATATCATACGTTTGACTCAGTCCCCCACAACATACATCACTCTAAATTGGAGAGGTATGGATTTGATGGGTAGACTATTTGATGAATGAAGAATTGGTTGGATGGTCACATCCAGAGGATAGTGTTCAACAGCTTGATGTCCAGACGGAGAGTGGTGACAAGAGGTCCATATTGAGACCATTACTGCTTAGTATCCTCATCAATGATACAGAGAGTGAGATCAAATGCAAATTTGCAGATGACACCAAGCTGTTTGCATGTCTGAGGGACTTGGATGAACTTGAGAAGTGGGCCCATGAGAACCTTACGATGTTCAACAAGGCCAAATACAAGGTCCTGCACCTGTGTTGGAGCAATCTCTGGTATCAATACAGGCTGGGGGATGAAGGCACTAAGAGCAGCCCTGAGGAAAAGAATTTGGGGGTACTGGCGGATAGAAAGTTGGACATGTGTGCTTGCAGAAGCCATATTAAAAAAGCATCTTTGCAAAGAAGGGCCTGGGGGTCCTGTTGGCTAAGTGGAAAATAAGCCAGCACTGTATCCTTGCAGTAAAAGGTGGCCAACAGCACTCTGGGCTGCGTTAGAGGAAAATCATTACCAGCGAGTTGAGGGAAGCAATCCTTCCCCTCTGCTCAGCACTGGTGAGGCCACACCAGGCAGACTGCATC
Source organism: Melanerpes aurifrons (assembly GCA_011125475.1). Classification (NCBI taxonomy): domain Eukaryota; kingdom Metazoa; phylum Chordata; class Aves; order Piciformes; family Picidae; genus Melanerpes; species Melanerpes aurifrons. Next base: position 8,322,765 of record WWNC01000030.1, on the reverse strand, counting down.
CAGTCTGGGCTCTCTGAGATGGAAGAGATATGAACAAGCTGAAGTAAGTCCAGTGACAGGCCCTAAACATGATGTTTGCACCAGAGTCTCTGCCATACAAGGAATGGCTGAGAGAACTGGAATGGCTTCAAGAAGGGCTACAAGGGAAGGCTTAGGAGGTTCTTGTCAATGCTTAAAAATACCTGACAGGAAGGAGCAAGTGTAGAACACTAAACCAAGTGTCAGCTGAAGGCATTTGTTTTCAATTGCATTTAGTTTATGGGATTGTTTTCTCTACTTAAGATCAAAACATTAGCTTCCATGTTCAGGCACTTCATTTTTCCCTCCCATTTTCATCAACTATGCCAACTGATTAATAAAAAATAGTGTCTGCTCCTCCAAACTGTGCTTGCTCTGTAGTCTTAGGATTTTCACAGCTATACTTCCATGAGGTCTTCCAAGATCCTACGGCACTTTTTTCAAAGAACACTATCTCATTCATTAAATATGCTATCCTAAACAAGGCTATTTTTACTCACTGTCACATTAAAAATGCCACCACTTATATTCCACACTTAGCAAGACGGAGTTACTGCTTTTGTCATTATGTACCCTCTTGCCTATGAATATTTAAAAAAGGCTTAGCAACATGGGCATGAAGTCACATTCTCCTAATCACACCAGGACATATGCAAAAAGTAGTTCTCCTAATCTGTCTCCTGTTTTCAGATGGAAAGGGTTTATAGTCAGTTCACATTTCTTTTCTCTGCCTCATTTAGCTGGCATAAATTTAGTATTTAATCTGATCTACATAAACAACAAATTTCAGTGCTTTCAATTTCTGTATTTCAACCATAAACCCTCCAGCATTTTTGTATGCTACATTAGATCTTTATGCATGTCTGGAGATTAAAAACCTAGTACCACTCTGAACCCAGCCAGATTAATAGTGGTAGCTCTAGTATGCACACAGCTTTAGGAAATGAAGACAGGGAAGACATTTAAATCTATGTCAGCAGTGCACATCATGACTAATAATATAGTTATGCTCCCTTCACATCTCTCCCTTAGCCTTCAAGCACAGATAACACTGGCCCAAGAGGCAGTAAATAAATGACTAGTTGATACCAAGGCAGCCTGAACTGAAGAGCTCGAGAGTGAAGCTGGGAACTTCATGGGCTTCTTCAGGAGAACCATCTCAGTTGTACTTCCTTAATTCAGTACTTGAGAACAAAAGATACATACTCTGTCTGAAACACAGCCCTTTCATAAGTCACTCAAAACTGGTCATGGTCAATTGGTGGTCATGGCCAAGACAGGCTTTTGCTAAACTGGGGACACCTGCAGTTCACTGAGTAAGAATGGTATATCTTCACTGGAAGGCAAAGAAGCAAGGAGAGGATCTGAAAGCTGTCACCAAGCCTGTAACCTGCCTGTTACTCCAACGAACTAAAGAAAAAAGACTAAACAGCTTGTTCAAAAATTTGAAATCTGTTACTAAACCAGAAAGCTATATTGTAAAAAGTATTAGCAATTTCAGAGTTTCATCTTCCATCATGTCAGGATGATCTGGGAAGTGTACATAACCACAGAAAATCATCTGTCTTCTGAGGTCACTTGTTTATGGGCCTCTTGCAAATGCTTAAAGCTTGAGTGCCTGCATCTGTGGCAAGAGGTGTGCATAAACAGAGGAACCACTGTCATGAGTAGACAGTATTTGGAACACACCTGAAGCAGAGGTTACTTTCTATGTGTTTAGGAGATGGGGGTCCCAGTGCAAGGGGTTCCAGACAAAGCTCTCTATTCAGCCAAGTCAGTCCCTTCCTTGATGGATCCTCTTTCAGCAAATGGGGACAGCCTGTCCTGCACCTTTAAGACTTCCTTCTTCAAGTACATCCAGCCTTCCTGGATTGCTTTATCCTAAAAGACTGCCTCCCAAGGCACTTTGTTGATCAATCTCCTGAACAGGTTAAAGTCTGCCCTCTGGAAGTCCAAGGTAGCAGTTGTATTGACCTCCTTCCTTACTTCCCCAAGAACTGAAAACTTCATCATTTCATGACTGCTGTGCACTAGACAGCCTCCAACAGTTACTTCCCCCACAAATCCTTCCCTGTCCACAAACATCAGGTCAAGGAAGGCACCTTTCCTGGTTGGCTCCCTCATCAGATGTGTCAGGAAGTTATCTTCCACACACTCCAGGAGCCACCGTGATTGTTCTCTCCCTGCTGTATTGTATTTCTAGCAGACATCTGGGATGTTGAAATCCCCATGACAACAAGTGGTAATAATCATTAAGCCTCTCCCAACTGCTTATAGAATATTTCATCTACTTCTTCATCCTGATTGGTCTATAGCAGACTCCCACCATGACATCAGTCTCAGCTTCTCTGTGATGTGATGGCTCTGTGAAATTCTCAGCAAATGGTACCAACTTATCATCATTTAAAATTAGTACTTTATGAAAACATTCAAAGCATTTTTTACAAGTCTCTTTTCCACAATTAGAATTTTTTTTTCCAGCCTACCCACCATTAAATGGTGCAGCTGCTTTTGCTTGGTACCCCAGTACTGAGAGCATTTTACTTTCAGCCTCTTACCAACCCCATTAAGGGCTGCTCTCAGGCCATAACCTGAGCTGACTACCTAAACAAAAAATATACAACATAAAAGAAAGCTTGTCCTCCTAAACCACAACCAGCCTGATTCCCAACTTCACAAATGCCCTCATAAATGGTCTGCTACACTAACTTCTCTACATTATTTGAAGTGGAAAGAATCTCTCCAGCATCAGTATTAAGGAATGTTTTCATGGAATTGCAACCTTATTTGCAAAGAAAGGCAGTTAGTTTTGATTCTCAAAAGAGACACTACCTTGTCACAAAGAATTTCCCTTCAGTCTTATACTGTATGTAGATCTAGTATGATGCTGCACAAGTTTTGTAAGCCACAAGAATCAGGAACTAAAAACTGAAATTTTAAAATTAATTATCACAAGAGTAGTTAAGAGGCCACTGACAGACCCAAATCAATCCTTCATATGTGTAGTTGATATTTTTAACCCTTTCAGAAACCTATACTGAAGACAAGTTACCGAGGTATGCTCCTGGATTCTGAAAACAAAACATTAACAATACAGTTAGAAAACTTTCTGAGAACTCAGTGAATTCCACTCTGAGATTTAATTGCCATTTTAATCACAATGGAGAGTATTTCTTTCAAAAAGCATTCCCTCTCCACCCCTGTAGCAGGGAGAGTATCCAGCTTACCTGAAAATAGAAGAAAGCTTGGCCAAACCAGTAGTGCATGATAGTAATCTGTGCTGCATCAAATTTCAAGGGTCTCCAAATATATTTTGTCATCATTGTCTGAATCAGCAGACAAAACACCAAGACTGGTAAATTGTGAGGTCTAAATAGAAGGGCTGATAGTAGAACCAATCCACTATACACTTCCCATAATCCTGTACACTTTATGCTGGAGTCTGTAGAAATAACTTGTGACTTCAGTAAATCTTTAGTGCCAGTGAAGACTATGCCAAGAACAAATACATAAACAAAACGAGCTTCGGTAATCCCCCTAAAGAGGAAATAAAATAAAAAAATTAAAATTTAAAAAAGTAGTAAATAATACAGAAAATCTTTAAAGCAAAGTGTGAGGCCAAAGCAGTTCTGCCAAACAGGTTAAATTCTGTGGCTAGTACTGGCAAGGTTCATGAGAGAGCTTTTTCAAATAAATAGACTCTAAAAATAGTCCACACTTAAATTCTAGGTACTGGGAAGGGAGTTGGCAGGTCTCATTGACAGGCCTTCAAACTAGATTCAAAGGGGGAAGGGGCTGGAACCAGTCCCCCCAGACAGGAGTCTGGGGGTGGTTAGCTGGAGTCAAGGGTGAAACCAGCAGCCCACCTGAAGTGCATGTACACTAATGCATGAAGCATGGGTAACAAACAAGAGGAGCTGGAAGCCTTGATACAGCAGGAAAGTTATGATGTAGTTGCCATCACAGAGACGTGGTGGGATGACTCACATGACTGGAGCGCTGCAATTGACGGCTACAGGCTCTTCAGGAGAGACAGGCAAGGAAGAAGGGGTGGAGGGGTGGCCCTGTACATCAGGGAGGCACTAGATGCCATGGAACTAGAGATCAAGGACGATCAAATTGAGTGCCTGTGGGTGAAACTTAGAGGGAAGACCAACAAGGCTGACACCCTGGTTGGAGTCTGTTATAGACCACCAAACCAGGATGAAAAAGTTGATTAATTATTCTATAGGCAGCTAGAGGCTGTCTCAAGATCGCCAGACCTTGTTCTCATGGGTGATTCTAACCTGCCTGAAATCTGCTGGGAACTTAGCAGAGAGAAGGCAGTCTAGAAGGTTCTGAGAGCGTATGGAGGACAGCTTCTTAACCCAGTTGCTATGTGAGCCTACCAGGGGTAAGGCTCTGCTTTTTACGAATAGAGAAGGGCTGGTGGAAGATGTGGTGGTTGGAGGCTCTCTGGGGTCCAGCAACCATGAAATAATTGAGTTTTCAATACGCAGTCAAGGACACAGTCTCAAGCTATGCCAGAGGAGGTTTAGGCTGGATGTTAGGAAGAAGTTCTTCATAGAAAGAGTTATTGGCCATTGGAATGGGCTGCCCAGGGAGGTGGTGGAGTCACCATCACTGGAGGTGTTTAGGAAGAGACTTGATGGGGTGCTTGGCGCCATGGTTTAGATGATTAGATAGTGTTGGTTGATAGGTTGGACTTGATCTCAAAGGTCTCTTCCAACCTGGTTAATAATGTCTAACGTCTAATGTCTACACCACCTCTTAATCAACTTAAGCAAATAGCGTGTGCTAAAAGCTAAAGCAACCTAACATTCAAAAATAAAATTATATGTCAATTAATGTAACCAAAATAAACTTCTTAATACTATTCGTGCTCTAGATCCACAAATAGATTCACATAAATACGCCATTTATACAGCATAATGAATTCCCCCCCAAAATATTGCTTAGATTGATATGGAAACTGTATTTCAGGAATTAAATTGACTTTAAAAATCCTATTATCCCCTTTAAGCTACTCAGTGATTTTTCACAACTCATTCACATAAACTTTTTACTTTTTACTTTTTAGCCAACCAAAACAACAGTGATAGTGTTTGAAGACCCTTATCTCAGTCAAAAATTTCTGCACATTTCAGATATTTTCTCACCTCTCATATAGCTTGTGGAAAAATTTTAAAGGTACAGCCCAAAACTACCACAAGCTGCACAGACAGACATAAGCTGGTTTATATGGCTGGAGAGCGACCAGGCAGAGAGGGACCTGGGGGTGCTGGTCAACAGTAGGCTGAACAGGAGCCTGCAGTGTGCCCAGGCAGCCAAAAGGGCCAATGGCATCCTGGTGTGCATCAGGAACAGTGTGGCCAGCAGGAACAGGGAGGTCATTCTGCCCCTGTACACTGCACTGGTTAGGCCACACCTTGAGTCCTGTGTCCAGTTCTGGGCCCCTCAGTTTAGGAAAGATATTGAGACACTTGAACGTGTCCAGAGGAGAGACAGGCTGGAGAGGTGGGCACAAGCCAACCTCATGAAGTTCAATAAGAGCAAGTGCAGGGTCCTGCATCTGGGTCGAGGCGTTCAAGGGGAGATTGGACGTGGCACTTGGTGCCATGGTCTAGTCATGGGGTCTGCGTTGATAGGTTGGACTCGATGATCCTTGAGGTCCTTTCCAACCTAAGTGATACTGTGATACTGTGAATCCCAGGCACAAATACAGGCTGGGCAGTGACTGGCTGGAAAGTAGCCCTGAGGAGAGAGACTTGGGGGTGCTGGTGGACAAAAAGCTCAACATGAGCTCTCAATGTGCACTTGCAGCCCGCAAGGCCAATCAGATCCTGGGTTGCATCAGGAGAAGTGTGGCTAGCAGGTCGAGGGAGGTGATCCTCCCCCTCTACTCAGCCCTGGTGAGACCCCACCTGGAGTACTGTGTCCAGTTCTGGAGCCCCTATTACAAGAGGGATGTGGAGGTGCTGGAACGTGTCCAGAGAAGGGCCACAAGGATGATCAGAGGGCTGGAGCACCTCTCCTATGAGGACAGACTGAAGAAGTTGGGGCTGTTCAGTCTGGAGAAGAGAAGGCTCCGAGGTGACCTAATTGTGGCCTTCCAGTATCTGAAGGGGGCCTATAGGAAGGCTGGAGAAGGACTTCTCAGGATCTCAGGCAGTGATAGAACTAGGGGGAATGGAATGAAGCTGGAGGTGGGGAGATTCAGGCTAGATGTGAGGAGGAGGTTCTTCACCATGAGAGTGGTGAGACCCTGGAATGGGTTGTCCAGGGAGGTGGTCGAGGCCCTGTCCCTGGGGGTGTTTAAGAGCAGGCTGGATGAGGCTCTGTCCAGCCTGATCTAGTGTGGGGTGTCCCTGCCCATGGCAGGGGGGTTGGAACTAGATGATCCTTGTGGTCCCTTCCAACCCTGAATGAAACTATGAAACTATGAAACAAAGCTGATGAGGGGTTTGGAACACAAGCCCTATGAGAAAAGGCTGTGGGGGCTGAGGTTGCTTAGCCTGGAGAAGAGGAGGCTCAGGGGAGACCTTATTGCTGTCTACAGCTACCTGAAGGGAGGTTGTAGACAGGCGGGGGCTGGTCTCTTCTCCCAGGCAACCAGCACCAGAACAAGGGCACACAGTCTCAAGCTGTGCCAGGGAAGGTTCAGACTGGATGTTAGGAAGAAATTCTACACAGAGAGAGTGATTGCCCATTGGAATGGGATGCCTGGGGAGGTGGTGGAGTCACCATCATTGGAGGTGTTTCGGAGGAGACTTGATAGGGTGCTTGGTGTTATGGTAAAGTTGATTAGGTGGTGTTGGATGATAGGTTGGATTCGATGATCTTGAAGGTCTCCTCTAACCTGGTCTATTCTATTCTATTCTATTATCAGCACACTATCTTCTTGTAACTGTATACATTTTTCAGATACCTAAGCAATCGTTTTGCTAAAAAAATTACTGTTTAAAGTCACATAATTAACACCTATTTCTATGTTCATTGAATATATAAATTAATTGCCTGACAAAGATACTCAAAAATATCAATGTCCTATTCTAAAAGTGCAAGGCCCAAGGGATAAAGAAAGTGAAAGCAGATATCCATCAGAATGCACTAATATTCTCATGTTTACTGTGAAAAAATAGTCACAAATCATGCTAGTGTCAGATACGTTATAATAATAATCCAATGAAATCAACAAATGAACATACTAAAACTTTTGTGGCTATAAGTCAATTTTTTAATCTTGTAAAACTACATATTAACTACTCATTTTATCTGTAATTTAATGTGCATTATCCTCAGGGATTAGCAGTCACTTCAAACGCGAGTAGTGACCCAGTATGGCCCTTCTACGAACTTAATGTAATTCAGAGAGAACTGAGCATTCCTGAGTGAACTGGAGGTATCAATCTATGGAAAATGACACAATTTCACTAAGAATAGCAAAAGCATAGCCACACTTGGTGTAACTAGCGTAACTGGGTGACCACAGGAAACATTACTAGTCAAAATTTCTACAAAAAGCAATTCTCCTTTTAACAACGGTTTCAGGTTTTGGTTTTTCCAGTCTCTGGAATATCATCTTCCTTCTCACACAGTTATTAACAAATGAGCTTGAATTCAGTCTTTCTTTTCCACATACAGAAAAAAAAAAATTAGAAAAAAAGAAAAAGAGAAGAAAAAGAAACTGTATTTACATATTCTATTTTCTTTTTGCACCCACAGAACCAAGAAAAAAGGCAAAGTCACCACATGATAGTAGTGCCACCTTCCTAAATCTGAATACAATGCTCTGTTCTGTTGTTTAGCTTTCTGAGGTTCAAACTTATACCTAATGTTGTGTACAAATGGGCTTTACTATTTTGTTCCCTTAAATAGCAAGACTTTTTAAAACCCATGTAAAGCTGGGAGCTTTGTCCTTACGGAAAAAGTAAGAAAATTTTATGAATACAATAGAATAAACCAGGTTGGAAGAGACCTTTGAGATCATCGTGTCCAACATATCATCCAACACCACCTAATCAACTAAACCATGGCACCAAGCACCCCATCAAGTCTTCTCCTAAACACTTCCAGTGATGGCAACTCCACTACCTCCTCAGGTAGCCCAATGGGCAATCCAATGGGCAATCACTCTCTCTGTGAAGAATTTCTTCCTAGCATCCAGTCTGAACCTTCCCTGGCACAGCTTGAGACTGTGTCCTCTTGTTCTGGTGCTGGTTTCCTGGGAGAAGAGAGGAACCCCCACCTGTCTACAATCTCCCTTCAGGTAGCTGTAGACAGCAATAAGGTCTCCCCTGAGCCTCCTCTTCTCCAGGCTAAGCAACCTCAGCTCCCTCAGCCTCTCCTCATAGGGCTTGTACTCCAAACCCCTCACCAGCTTTGTTGCCCTCCTCTGGACACATTCAAGTGTCTCAATATCTTTCCTAAAATGAGGGGCCCAGAACTGGACACAGGACTCAAGGTGAGGCCTAACCAGTGCAGTGTACAGGGGCAGAATGACCTCCCTGTTCCTGCTGGCCACACTGTTCCTGATACAGACCAGGATGCCATTGGCCTTCTTGGCTGCCTGGGCACACTGCTAGCTCATGTTCGTGCTTCTAATGCAAAAATTCAGTACCCTTTTTCAGTATCTCTGGTAATTCTGATGTAATTGTTACCATGAAATATTCAAACATATTCATATGACTTAGAAAACATGTTTCACTAGCAAACCTGATAGTCTGTATGTCCCAATATTTTCTCCTGCAGGGTTTTTCTACCACTGCACATCTTGTAAATCTTCAGTGTCATTTGTAAACGTATCAAATTCAAAATGAAGGAAGTTTGTTACATCCAGAAGGTTTATAACTCCTCTTCCTTGATCCCTTCCTTCTCATCAAACATTCAAACTGACTGGAAATTTTCTGCAACTCTCTGGTATTTAGAAAAAGTCGGATACTGCAGAGCCAGGTACAATCTAACAGTAACAAGTATCATAAGAAAACTAAAGCCATTTAGCTACATTCCAGGAGAAGCAATTATTGAAAAAGCTAATAGCTTCCTCACTGGTTCTACACCCACATGAAAATCTTCAGTATGCATTGTGCAGCATAGACTAGGTCTCAAAAATAATTTGGTTGCATCTTGAAAGGCCATACATTACAGAAAACTCACCTGCACATTGAAGAGACAGAAAAGCAACTCTCCTAATCACTGCCTAAGCATTTTCCAAAACTAGAAGTAGCTAAATGAGTGTGGCATGCACTATGTTAAATGTGGCAAAACAATCTAGAACAAGAGGAGATGGTGCATTTAGAGTCTCTTTGTAGCAAATATACAGGGTATGACCACTAGAACTGATCTGTCATAGCAAAAAAAGACACTTCATGGGGCTCACAATTACGCACACACCCAAAAAAGTGAGTGCTGCCTGCCTACAAAATAGAGTTTTATTCATATGAATGTGATTTCAGCCTAGATAAAATGTCTCCTCCCACCTCATCCCCTGATATCCAAAGTGTTAACACCTCTCTAGAAATAGAGTTACATATCTGTTGATTAACTCACTTTGAAATATCTTTGCTGTCATGTTGCCATGGAAATATGACATTTCCAATAGCTGCACGGTAGCTGTAGACTCCCAGGAGCCCGAATGCCATAGCAATTTTTGAAACCAGGGAGCATCTTCTTTGAACCAGAATGAAGATCAGAAGTAGGGAGACTGCAGCCAAGAAGGAGAGTTCAGATTTGTGTTCAGAGCTGGGAAAAACAAACAAAATAAACACCTGAAATGCATTGTAATTACTGTTAAACACATCTGACAGAGTCTTAGCTACAGCACTGCATTTCCAAATGAATCATTGACATCTGTTACAAATATTTGTGTGTGTGTGTGTGCATATATGTGTGTGTGTGTATATATGTGTGTGTGTGTGTATCTATAGAGTGTAAAGTATTACAGTATTTTTGGAAAAGCAGATGATTTATTAATGAGGTTTTCTATTCAAGCATGCATGTTTAAAAGTGTAATTACTGTGTTCCACAATACGCCACTTATTCTGTTAATTATATAAAAACTGGGCTGCATGCTGCATAAGGGAAAATGGTCTAACAGTTTTAAACTAGGGTTTTGTCATTTATATATTTTGAAATGCTGCATCTTGGTTACAGTATAGCATTTTATTTTGCAGCAGAAAGGCTAAAAGCACTTCTGCATTACAGAAAACAACTTTAAATGCATTTTATTTAATTTCAGACATACGAAATATCATCTAGCCAAAATGACCAGAAATATACTTAATTTAAAAAGATACACAAACTCATTAACACAGTATCCTTCCCTCACTCAACTACAGCACCTTGCACTGTATCAATACATACAAGAGTTAAGACAAAATTTGCATCATGGTCAAGAAGATTACGGACAGTTCACTCTCCTGCATCCTAAACAGGCAACACTCATTCCTTAATCAAGAGATTTCACTGAGAATGTTATCAACATTATATATTTAAATCTACCATGATGTCAATTAGCACTGAAAATGGAATGGACTCATGGAACATTCTGGGTTGGAGGGGACCTTTAAAGGTCATCTGCATTCAATACCTACCATAGCTAGCTATACAATTTCAGGAAGCCCATTGTAATGCAGTAAGTGCTAGCCCTTGCCTACTGCGAATATTCTCAGTATCCCAAATGACCCAGAACCACTAACTCTTTTTTAGATTTACCTGCTGTGAAGAGCACCATGTAGAGTGTGAGAGCCAAAGGCTTTCTCTTCTGTCTTCCACACTACAAAATGCCATGACAAAAGACCACTAACTTGAGCGAACTGTCAGCAAGCCTGGGCTGTTACCTGCTTGAACTCCAACTGCACTAACAAAACCCCAGTTTTATTTTTTATTTAATCAATATTATAGTACCTCAAACAGGTTTTCTTTCCTGTACCCTGGAACAGACTTTTTCAGGAGTTTGACCAACAGCTTCTTCAGCTGCTGTGCTCAGAAAGTCACAGAGCAAAGGATATGGGGCAGAAAACTTGTCCTGTTAGCTCTCTGCAGAACCAAGTCAAGCACTTTGTCTCCCAAGAGACACACTGCTCTCTGCAGGCCAGTAGAGGAAAGTGAGAGAAATTAAGAACTAGAACACCCTTGAGAGAAAATGTTGTCTAGATCTTTCTCCTCACTATTGTTCTTCCTTTCCAGGAAAGGATAACAGAAGCAGTGAATTGATTGCTGCAGCAACCTGTGAAGATAGTGCACAGACCATCGCTTATGATCCACTCATAAAGAACAAACCTATTAGTCCTGCAGCTTTCAGATAAATCTCTGTGGAAAATTTTTAAAGCTTTGAGTCTAGAAGAGCAGATTTAAACTGATGCTAGCACTGGAATGGGTTGCCCAGGGACATGGTTGAGGCCCCATCCCTGGAAATATTCCAAGTGAGGTTCAATAAAGCTCTGGGCCACCTAGGCCACGTGATCTAATTGAGGATGTCCCTGCTTACTACAGGGCAGGTTGCACTAGATAACCTTTACAGGTGCCTTCCAAATCAAACCACTCTATGATTCTAAGCGAATTCAGGTCAGTATAGATTACCTACAGTTTCAAGGTCTTCCAGCCAAAGTTCTTACAGTTAGGCAGCTAAGTGCATATTAATTACCAAAGGAATGTAGTTGGTCACACAGTGACATAGCAGCTCTGACACCATCAAAATACCACCTCTGACCGAGACTAACAGCCAAATAACTAACTGAATACCAACTAATTAAATTAAAACCTGATTTCTAGGCAAATTAGAGATTGCATGTTCTCTTCTACTTCATCTGCTGTCTGATTTTCTTTTGCTCTTCTTCCCACCAAAGTATTTCATGATTTTTCTTTGCCACAGGTTTTCCAGATTCTCTCTGCAAATATTTTCCTTATTTGAGCACTGTTGAACGCATCCTTAGCAGCCAAATTCACTACACTACAGGCAGACTGATCTGTATTTTGCAACTTATATTTTTCCATGTACAAACCTGTACAGTAGTCTTTGCCTTCCATGCTGAGCTCTTTAAGCACTGTCTAGCTAAGCAAAATATTAGTCTGAGCAAGAGCACAGATGTCTAAAAGGTCAGCACAGGGGGGAAAAATAAAAGTAGTTTGTTCGTTAATTTATCTTAGAGAAAAATTAGAAAGCTGGTTAAAAAAAGCCTGAGTAGCTTTAACTCAAAATAACAAGGGTATACGTGATCTAAATAAGGCTCTAATTTTTTTAATCACAGGGAAAAAAAAAAAGGGGGGGATGCTATTAAGATAGAACTATGTAAATTAAACATATACTAAAAATAGAATAACAATCAACCTTACAGACTAGCAATGCATTTTGTACTTCATGCAACTCAGCTTATCACCAGCTTTTAATATATGCTGTAATGAAAACATATCATCTCCTTCCTGATCAAAATACTAGGGAAATAGGCGCCTCTACCACTTTGTTCTCTCATCAAGGAGAACCAACAAAGACATTAAAACCTCCAAAGAAAATTCAATCATGGCTGCCAAAGAACAATTCACAGATACTCTGCAAAACACAGGATGTGTGAAGACTTAGTTGTGTCATTGACTGATCTTTCCAAAGCTTATCCAAGTGAACCATTTAAGATCCCAGAACTCAAGTCTAAAAACCATGCACTTCAAAGGCTGCTATTTAGGCAATCTTTCAACTAAGCAACTCAAGTATATGTCAGCATGGTGACATATATTCTCCTGTTAGACTAAAAACTGGTCCCTTGGTTTAAATCAGGATGCAGTTCCACAGCAGCCCAAACCAACCTGTGTCAGAGTTGCCAGGGTTCTCTTCTTTCACGTACTGCCTAAACATGGCAGTAGTTTATCAGTGAAAGTGAGAAGACAACCCCAATGGTATCCCTTAGGCTGCCATGGCACAGCTCTGCACAATCTTTCTAAAGCCCCTAGGAGTTTGTGAATTACTATTTCTCTCTGAGATATGATCTTGCTGAATTTCATGAGGTTGGCATGGGTCTAACTCTCCAGTGTGTCCAGATCCCTGTGGATGGCATCCCTTCCCTCCAGGATGTCAACTGGGTCACACAGCTTAGTGCCATCCACAGACATTCTGAGGGTGCACACAATTCCACTGTCTGTGTCGCTGACATAGATATTGACCAAACAAAACATTTATTAATTTTTCAGTAAGACAAAAAATGTGACAATAAATCAGATACCTTGTCAACCAGTGTCCAAAGTCTGGCCGATGAGCCCACTGGACACCGGTCTGATTCAAGGAGCGAAGTAGCCGACAGCAAATAAGGATGATCCATGGACTTGCTAAGCTCATCCACTTGTCTGATCCTTTGATGAATTCAGCTGAAGAGGTGACCTTGCTCAGTTTTGAATCATCCGTTGCTGAAATATCTATATGCTTGCACTCAGAGGCTTTCCTGATACTATCAAAAGTTTGTTTCACAGTGGTGCTGTGTTGAGGATCACGTTCTTCCAGAAGAAAATTACTTCTACAAAGTTCCTGACACAGCATCAAGCAAAGCGTATTGATAAGAAAATACCAGGTTTGATGTTCCTCTTCTATAAAACTGCTTGCCCCCAAACTGAAAACATGGCCAACTGTTCCAGCCAGAACCAGTACATCTATTTCTGACCAGCTGGAACCGGACACACCTGGATTCTGCAAATGAAAGAAAATATAGCACTGGTGAATGTGTATAAAAATGTCACTTAAGCAGTCACAGTATGCTCACAGATTTTTCCTGTAGAAAACAAAATAAAAAATGATACTATTTCTATTTTGACAAATTAAAAAAAATACAGAAGAATCATCTTACTGCAGCTTATTTAGCTAACACTGCAATATAGTCATACTTTTAAAAGTTGTGTTTGCTTTAAGGGAAATAAATTTCTATTAGAATAACCACCACAACTATACAGATGAAATTACCTACCACCACCCTGTGACAGAAGGTTCAAAACAAGCTCTCTCCTCATTGTACATTCATAAAAGCAACAACAGAAATCCTGCAGAAACCAAACTTGAGACAAAGACAACGGGAAACATTCTAATAATTTAAGTGTGTGCTACTCTCAACTCCATACAGTGACAGCCCTCACTACTCAAATTAACAATTTCTTGGAGACATTGTTCATAGCACTCCTTAGCCTTGCTTAGGTTGATATGTGTGTTTCATCACAAAATCTAATTTAAACCTTACTGATGTATTACTTACTTCACACACTGTGCATACCTAAAACCATAACACTCTTTGTCTGTTGCTTCCAATAGTTTGACTTCCTGTTCACAGCAGTCACTTGGAATTACCTTATCTTCACTGCCTTTGATGATACAGTTGAAATAAAGCATTTAGGGTATGTGGAATGTGAGAGCATCTGGTTCATTGATGTTATCAGTTAAGGACTTTTTAGTTCACAGAGAATATGAAGTAATAGAGAAAGTCATAAAAAGACTACACAGAGATAAACTTGTTAAGTAAACACTAAGGAGATCATAAAGATGATCAGAACTCTGTAGTCATTAATCAGCAGGCTATTAGAAACCACAGGTTCTGAAGTGCACCAGTCTGGACTTTTTAAGAGACAAGAGAGAAGTGACAGACATGACTATTACAGACATGATGACACCTGCCATCTACAGAAACCCATTAAGCAGTGCTTCAGGAAAGTGTTAAAGGTGGGGGAGAGCAGGAGGCAAGGAACAGGCTGAAGGCAGGGGACAGAACGAGAAGAAGAAGGATAAAGGGTCCAGAGTCATGTATAAGCAGGTGTCAGTCAGTGCACATCTTTGACTAAGCCCTGTACCTGATCACTGCACTGATCCTGTCTTATTAAATCCTTTCCTAGTTATCTTTCTGTGCAACTTTACTCAGCCCCACCTGTGGGTGCTGCAAGGTCTCACTGCAAGGTAACTGGGGACAAGCATCCATGCCAACAGTTTGAGACTAAAGTGAATAAATGCAAAAGCCAGCAACAGAGTGGCATCAGGAGTCATTAGAGCCACACACCTGCAATGCCAGTGACTGCAAGAGGTGAAGCTCCATATACCAGAGACTAGAGTGCAGACCACAGCCATTCAGACTGTGTGCCTGCGGTGCTGTGGTGGGTTAACGCCTCTTTCTGAAAACAAAAGAAGCAAGCAGGGTGGAGGGCTTGCGGGTACTTTACACTCCCTGAAGGGCGTTTCCCCCCTGGGAAAGCTGAGTCTGTTCCACTTCCCCCTCCCTGCCCAGCTAGAGTATAAAAAGCAGGACATCATAGCAGTTGGATTCTCCTTTTTGGCTCCTGCCTCTGCTGGATGAGAGCTACTGCAGCTGCCCTCCTGCTCCTCAGCCACGTGGCCGGACCTGATCCTTTTCCCTGCTGCCTCTGCACCTCCTCAGAGAAAGACTGGTTTTGTATTATTTTTTTTTTCTGTCCCACTCCCATCCATTCTTGTTCCTTGCCCTTGTGAACCTTGTTTTTCCCTTTTATTGTTATATATATATAATTTGAAGAAAAAAAAAAATTATTTGCCTCTCTACTTCCAAGCTGACTCCAGATTGTTGTTTAGTGGATTTGCTCCTTACCCCTTTTTTTTTTTCCCTCTCCCTGTTTGGAGGGAGGAGGTGGGGGGGGAGTGGGGAAGAGATTCTCAGCCTTTTCCCATTTGAGCTTTTAACTCTCAGCTAAGGCTCAAACCACTACAGGTGCCCACAGCAGGAGGGATCAGAGTGCAAGAGAGGTCAGCGTATCAGCAACAGGAGAAGTGACCATGGATCACTAAGCTTGCATCACCAACTGGAGGGCCCAGAGTACACATCTAAGGGCACAGGATCACTGACATGAGGGATCTCTGTCGAACTTCTCAAAGACTAAGCAAGAGGTAGGGACAGGGGCATGGACTGCCCATGCCCAGCTGGGCTCCAGCAGCAATGTGGGACAAATGCCCTGGACACCAAAGCCAGAAAGGGCTTCCTATAACACCTTACCAAATAGTGTTAAATACTTGTGAAGCATTTTGGGAAAGGCACTGTCAAAAAAATCACCTCTCATCATTGTATTTTCTCATTAATTTTACCTCTGTTAGCAAATATAGCAGGGATCTCTTAAAACTGATATAAAAACCAAGGTAAAAATCAGATCAAAAGTACTGCGTGCCATTTTTACTTCAAAATTAAGATCTCCTAATCTTTCACATTAAATTCTTTAACTGTACATTTCAACGACACCATCCTCCTACAACTGAATTTATTAACAAATTTAACAAAACACCTTGAATATTCATATAGATAAATCTTGTCGAGAAAATACATTCCAAGATACACAAGAACTGTTTAAATAATTTCTTAGAAAATTACAGAAACTCACTCATCTCAGAGCAGGTAACAAGAAAGTAAACAACACAAACAGCTCTGTGCATCTTAGAGGCAAGTCTCATGATTAAGATTTACTGACAGCAGTATAGGTACTTTTGTTCAATAAGCAAAGCCATCTAACATGGAAAGGACAAACACGTGGTGCACGAAGCTAGTCAACATGAGCCGGAAGGTTGCTTTAAGAAAAACAACTTTTGCAAGATCAAGATTTTTGTAAGATGTATGTGAAAGAATGCAGGAGGTATAGTTAAAGTTATCATCTATTCACATCACCTCAGTTTCTTGTGTTGTTAAAGGAATTATTACACCAAAGTCCCTTCATTAAAAAACAAAAACAAAACCAACAAAACTCAAAACAAACAAAAAACCCAACACAGAACAGCACACATACAAAATATGACCAGAAAACCTCACAAACAAACAAACAAACCAACAAAAAAGTCTCCCTGAGGAGACACAACAATAATGGGAGGAAAATACAATTAAAATTTTAGAATAAGAACAGCCATAACCTGAAAAACTGCCCAGGCTAAATCTAACATTTTTAATTTCTTTGGTGCTTTAAAGACCATGCATTTTCGTTTAGTACTTTATTGTGAAACCCGAATACCATTAGCACCTATTTGGAACAAAAGCACAAGGTAGTTTGTCCAAAGACCAAAGACTGTGGAATTCACGAAGATGAGATAAAAATAGCACATGATTAAATTACAGGAAGTGCAAACTCCAATAATTTTGCGATGCTGACCTTAAAGATCTTGCCCAACTAAATAATGAGTGAGCACATAAGCACCATTTGCTTGCAAAGACAAAGGAATTTGACATCCTCTACAAAGGAAAATGAATGGTCTTCAGCATTATTTGTCTTCAGTATTAAGTGTTTTGGTTTCACAGTTTGCCCTCCAAGTGAAGCTCATACATACAGACCGGAGAGAAAGTAACATACACAAAATACAAACCCCGAGTTGAGATACAGAGTTTAATGATACAGTAAGATGAACAATTACCTTGGCCTATTTTGCAGAAAAGCACAGAAAAAGCAAAAGCAGCAGCAGAAGCCAGCAATAAAATGACCCCCTAAACACCATGCCTGCAGCCAGCCCAGAAGTAAAGATCAACATCCCAAAATGGAGTCAGAAACCAGAAACAGGAAGCCTCTCATGTTACAATCTGAACTTCAAGCCCCATGGTATTTGTTTTAAAGCAGGCATGAGGTCAGCATGGTATCAAATACTGACCAGCAGATTCAATTGGCTAGACCCATGACAATAAGCCACAATACAAAATCTATGTAAGGATTCCTCTAGTGTATCTAGTTGCTGTCAGCACTGGTATGAAAACTGAAGAAGTGATGTATTATCAATAGGGAACATGCAAAATCCTCATGAAAATTATGGCACTAGTGTGCAGTGTCCCAGTGTCACAAGTCATATTTCTTATCTGCTTTTTTGACTCTTGTAACTCCAGTGAAAAGAGAAAAAAAAATTCTACTGCTATATTCACATCAAAGGATTAAAATTCAGTGGCATTTACTGATCAATCACATTTCAGGCCAGTTAGGCACTATGCAAAATGAAAAATTTCCTGCACATTTTAATCTCCTGAGCCTTAATGATTGAAGAAATACTTAGAACTGCTTCATCAGCCGTTTGTAATGTATTGGTAATCCTTCATATACAAACTGTGCCTTATTAGGAATGCCATCATTACAGATGTTTTTATACAGCCTGATATTAAATTATTTACATTTTGCTTATTTTTTGGTCTGGTTCACAGAAATGTTAAGTCCAACTCTGGTAGATTTGTCATTCTAGCTGACAAACACTTCTAACCCCCAGGAACTCAGCATGAACTCCAGAGATCAAAAGACTCACACTGTTACCTTGGCAAACACACTTAACACAGAACTTTTAGTTTCAAAATTAATAAATATCAGGTTTTCAGTGTAAGCTTATAATCTCCCAAGCCAAGGTATCTTTTGCCTTTGATGTACCAGCATAGTTATCAGGTAATACAGAAAATGAACTCTGCCCTGTCTTTGAACATACATTGCAGAAGTATCAGTGCATAAACATTCAAATGTATGCATCTCTGAACATGAAACTTGCATTTGCTTCACTCTTACTTCACCTCCTGTAGCCTGTCTTCTGAGTCCCATTCCAGTATGTGGCTTCTGTATGTTTGAGAGTAGAGATCTTTTTCACCAAAATTAACCACCCTTACTTAATGCCTGAGCAATTTTACAATCACTTTAGAGATGAGATACATTCCATTTTTCATACTCATCACCAAAAACTTAAATACTTATCATTGTGTTCCCTTCTGGTATTTGAGCTCCCTGCACCCAGATTTGCATCCAAAAGATTATCATTTTCCCATGACCGAGTATTAACAGACCACAGTGAATCCTATATTTTCAAAGCAGTTTGGGATCATTTTGAAAGCTGCTGAGAAAAGTCACCATCCAATCTCCTTATTTTTTCCCCCAAGTCAAAATATTCTAATCAATTTTAGGTACAATTGCATAAAGATGTTTCAACATTCACACAGATAAAGAAAAACGTGGTTTAACATTAAGAGGGTATTTTAAAACAAACAGAAAGAGGGACATTTTGTTTACATAATTTAAAAAAATACATCATTCTGCATACTAAAAAACCTGAAAAGCTGTATCTGACAAGCTTTAGCTTTTGTTTCCTGTTTTGTAGGAACTGTTCATTTCGATTTTTATCAGAAATAGGTAAAAATGCAATGAGTCGTAGCAAATACTTTGCTTATTCCAATGACCAAGCCATTACAGTGAAGCTATAAACAAAAAGTTAAAATTTGTTACGATTTTCTGGAATTTGTAAAGGGCTGCAAAACTATTTAAAGTGTCATTAAAAGAAGGGACTGGTGCTGCTAGAAACATAGTAATCTGAACTTATAAATAACAGCCAGGAAGCAGATGCTAACACTGCCTGAACTGTTCTTCAGAAAATTCATGAACTTTATAATCAGTTTCTATATACAGCCACAGTAGGAAAAAAAAAAAAAGAGCATTACAAATGAGAAGCACTTCAGAGAAATCTTTAAATGTGAATGGAAACAATTTGAAGGAAAAGGCTCTGAAGCCATTAACAGGAGAGCTTATCTTAATTACATTTAAAATACCTACATTATATCATACAACATCAGCTTAGAAAAGGCATTTAGTTTTTTAACTGGCAAGATCCTGACTCAGGATTCCAGAAGGACAGGGCTTCAGAGCTCTTCCAGAAGTGCAGCATACATGCAGATTTGCACTGTGGAGATGTACAGGTCACTGGGATTCAGAGATGTTTTAGCAGAATACTTCTAACTCACATAGAAGGCCAATTAAAACCAACACACACCTGACACAATCTCCCCCCAAGTCTAGGTATTCTATTAGAAAAGAGGATGGAAGGTGGGGCACAAATGTAAATTACAGTGTTCATGTCCCAGTTACCAGTAAATAACTCTCATATCCACACTGTAAGCAACATCAGATTTACCCACTGCTCCTTTCACATTCTCCAGGCTCTATCTTTGTATAAGCAGCCATCT
Source organism: Melanerpes aurifrons (assembly GCA_011125475.1). Classification (NCBI taxonomy): domain Eukaryota; kingdom Metazoa; phylum Chordata; class Aves; order Piciformes; family Picidae; genus Melanerpes; species Melanerpes aurifrons. The sequence goes on along the minus strand of WWNC01000030.1, from coordinate 8,302,813 downwards.
GCACAAAAAACCTACTGTATCATTCTGCAAGAGCCTTGAGTCTGGTAAAAATGTAAATCGAATCCAGGTCACTGCTTTTAGACATGCCTGGAATTGAGGTGCTTCACTAGCTAAATCTAGGAAATACTTCAAGCTTGCTTTGAAACTTGAACAGAGACAGGAAAGCCTATTTGACTGATGAGATGCATATCCAGCAACCTATACCCCCACAGAACAGGACTGAAAAAAACAGGAATCACAAAAAATGGATTTCTACAGCTCTGGATACAAAGTTATGTCTGCCTCAACCAGAATTACTATTGCTTACAGCTCATAAGACATTCTCCCACTTCTCTCATGTTCAGGTATGTCTCAGGGAGGAATGTAATCACAGACAGACCTGGGACAGAGAATCCAGTATTTTTCATTTTGTACCTGCTTCAGCCTTAGGAAAAAACAAACACAAAACCCTCCTGTAAAACATTGCTGAAAACTTCCTCATTCAAGTGTTACCAACATGCAGCAGATGATCTGATCTTCTGCTGATATGTCCTGAGGTCCCAGCTAGGAAAACCTTCAGAAAGCACATATGAACCAATTTCAGATATTCCCCTACATTTCTAGTTCAAACAGGAAATACTTGAATTGACAACTGTTCCATTACAACCAAGTGGATATACTTTCAAAGCCAATATGAAAATAAGCATATTCATTTTCAAGAGACACTAACTGATCCCTGTCCTAAAATGACAGAAGTGTAGTTGCCAATGAGACCAAATTTCATTTGTGAATTAAAGGGTTTTTTTCCACTTCTTGAATTCCAGATGGTCTCATAATTGGCTGCTTCTGAAATATACTTCTTCAAGCAACAGGGGATTTGATCCAAAGCCTCAGCATCAACCAGGAAGAAAGCTCCAGTTGCAGTGGTCTCTCATATGCAGAATGTTGGGTGCTGGAGGCAAAGATATGAAAATGGATACAATATCCTGGATACAATTTCTAATCTGTCTGGCTTTGTTCCGTTTGTGCTCAAAGGTAAATGTAAACACAAAGCAGAAATGAAGAAGGAAGACAACTGAAATAGAAGGGATAAAAGGGAATAGAAGGGATTCTATCTTGTGGATAAAGACTTCTCACATATACTCACATGAATGCTCTCTAGGCATAGCTAAGCAGGTGGAATCATCAGATACGGTGAACAGATTATGGGAATGGAAACTGCACTTCCTCCTCTGAAGTTCCCCAGCAAGATCTATCCTAAAAGTGGAACAGCACAGATTATATCTGTGCTTCTTTTCATGAGTTCCTTGAGGAACTATTTGCCTCTGTTAGGGAGCTGGCAATTTATTTCTTTCATAAGAAAACCCTTTTCACTCAACTTGTTTTGAGTACCAGGAGACATTTTGCAGTTCTTGCTGTGATCAGTCACACAATAGCTGTACTGGCAATATATAAACCACCTGCAGGAAGTTGTTCACACCAGCAGCTGTCACTCACCAACAATGAAGAAAATGTGCCAAGAGCAGATGGAAATGCAACCCTAAGACTCAAGCCAAACTTAAAAAGTAACAGCCTATGCTAAATTTAGTAACAGCCAAGGGAGAGAAACATCTTCCTAGACTTCAGTGTTTGATCTAGTAAAAAAGCATTCCTTCTGGGTCTTATAAAGTACTTTAATATCACTTCCACAGTAGTGGGTGTCACAAGGAATTGACTCATTTCTAGCCATGTAAGAAATATTTCTAACCACAGACAGACTGAATGGCTTTGAGACTGTTAGCCTGCAGGAGTAAACTGTAATACATTGTCCTTGCTCTCCGCTTTTCTGATGTGGGACATCTATAAATTTTGCACAGGTCTAGACAGTCATAATTTTTATATTCTTACTGTTTGCTAAAGTTAGAAAAAACTGGCAACAAGATTAAAAGATTAAAAGTGAGCTTGTCTTCCACAGTTGTGCTTATCATTTCACAGCAAGTAAATATCAATTTTCTACAGAATACACTGGATCTTTAATTACTATTTAATGATCATATTATTTCGCTTTTTCTAAGAACAATCTCCACCTCATTCACAGTAAAACACAGGAAGATACTAAAGGTCCTAACTAGGACTGTCAGAAATGGAAGAATTTAACTGAGCCCATTTAAAAACCAACAAGCCCCTAAGTACCAAAAGTGTGTAGAAACTGCACAATTTGTCATCTCATTCACCAGATTTCTCCATTCACATTATTTTTAACTTATTTTATTTGCCTTAAAAAAAACACAACCAAACCTACAAGAATTACTAGCTTTGGCAGCAAAACACTAATGCTACTTTGACACAAACATTTGCAGCACCAAAAGTAAACTGTGATTTACACTCAAAAGGACTGTCAGCAGCTATACCCAAGACGAAACTTCTTTCCCTGACTTCATTAAGACAATGCTGTTAGCTGACTTGCTTCTCTCTTTTAGTCTGTCTAAATGATCAACAGACACAGATAAATCTTATGTAGCTAGTAAATACAAGAATGAAACACTAACTTCTATCAACCCATACTGTGAATAAGGAAAATCAGTAGTCTTATAAGAATTTAAAATTATAATTCAGATCAGGAATTACAGTTTATAGGTACAGAGAAAATAAAATTAACCATATTCACTCAGTAGTGAATTTTCTGAAGTACATTAAATATAGCACTTAGTAAATGTTTTTCTAAGTTAGGAAGTGTGACCAGTTGACGTTGCCCCCTTAAGAAAGGGAATATGGTGGACGGAAGTTGGTAAACGGAAAGAATAATCTAAACTAATTTCATTGGAAGAGTGGGAGGAAGCACCTTCTGAACTGGGAGTGAACTGGGAGTGAACTGGGCACTCCGGGAACTTTATCTTCAGTCTTGCTTCCACCTCTCCACGGTGCAGCAGCTCTTTCTCTGTGCTGGGCTTTCTGCCAAGGCTCTGGCCTTGAAGACTTGATAAAGGCCGGTATTAACTCCCTTCCAATTAACACAAACTGCTTCTAACATTTTTTTTTCTCTCTTTTCTTTCTCTTTCTATCCCACTCTGGGGAAAGGGGGAAAGAGGGGAGAGCGGAGGTGGGAAACCCCCCTCAGCTGAGGGGGGAACTCTCATTTCTGTGTTACTTTATTCTATATCTTTGTATATATTGTAGATATTGTAAATTTGTAAATATTCCCCTGCAAATCCTACACTGCTTTGTAAATATAGCTCCACTGCCTTGCTAATTCAGCTTGTGAGTTTTTTTTTCTTTCCCTTCAACTTTTCTTTTCCCTTTACTTTACAGGGGGGAGGGAAGAGGCTTCTTGGTCTTACCCTTCCACCCCACTACATTTTTTTTTATTGGCGTACCCAACGTGCGGCAGATAATTACTTTAATTTATTACTTGATTGATTTAGTGTTTTCTAGCTGAATTAGCAAACATGAAGGTATTGTGGTTTGTGGAGCGATTATTCTTTTCAATTTTTGGGGCTCTGATTTACAGATATTGTTTGGGTTTGATTTTGGATTACCTGGGTAAATATTTGGTGCGGACAATTTATATGTGGGTTATGTATAGAGTTAAATTATGGTATGGAAAATGTATTAATTTATTATGGCCAGTGAGATACAGGAATGTTACCTCCACCACTCTCCCAATTGAGATAAAGGGTTTTAGGATTCCGCCGGAGGAGAGAGTAACTTTAGGTGATGCCTGGGACCCAAAGGTGATTTGTGTGATGTGTATAATTCTGCTGCTGGTGATAACTAATGTGTTTTCTCTGTATTCCTTGTGGCGAGGGAGAAAGGTGTCCAGAGCTTCTTTTGTTATTAAAACTAGATCAAAAAGAAAACGCCGTGGCTCTCGATCAGTCCCAGAGTCATCTAGCGACGAGGACTGTGGAGAACCCGTGTCAGTTAAAAAGAAGGCTAAAAAGTCAATTGGTAAAGCAGCTCTAAATAACTTCGCTGATTCCAGCAAGCTGCCAAAGGCGGCAGCTGGTATCAACATGGCGCCTACTCCTTCTTCTTCTCCTTCTTCTTCTTCTCCGTCGGCCATTAACGGAGCAACATCACTTCCGCCCAATCCCTCGGTGGGACCGGAAGTCACTGCCCCAGCAGCTGATTTATCTCAGGACCTGTCAGCTTCCATTAAGGTGGCTGTAAATTCAAACACAGCTCCAGTTAAGGTGGTTACCTTAAAGACTAGAAGTGGAAAGGCCAAAGACGGAGAAGAAGAGGTGGAGACTGATCCTGGTGAGGGGCCCTCTACTCTAAAAGATCCTGCTCAGGAGGAAGAGAAGGTTTGTTTTAAAGATCTAGCTAACCTAGTGAGATCAAAGCAGGATACAGATGAAGCTAGGAAAGCAGCTGGCAAAGGTGGTTCTCAGCTTAAAGAGATCCTTAGGAGAATGACAGCAGGATTATATGGACAAAAAGTTCAGGGAGACGAGGAGGAAGATGATATTTCAGAATGTTCGTCACCACGTGAGGAATTGCATCATGTCCGTAAAGATTTCACCAGGGCAGATAAGGAGCCAGTTCTAGCTTGGCTTAGTAGGTGTTATGATACAGGTGCTCCAGCTCTAACAGTTGGAGACAAGTCAGCAGCTCAGTTAGGAACTCTCTCAAGGGATAATGGAATAGATAGACATCTAGGCAGGGCTCTCAGTAAGGTTAATCTCTGGATACGCCTTTTAATGGCGGTTGCCCTGAGATACCCTTCCCGAGATGATCTTCCATGGAATCCTAAACCCTGGACTACCATAGATGAGGGAATTAAACGCTTGAGAGAATTTGCTGTTAGAGAGCTACTCTATGGTGAACATGAAACTCTGAATCCTGATGACATTCCTGTGGGTATTGGTCTTGCTAAAAAGATCATCAAACTTGCTCCTTCCAATTATGCAAACATTCTGGCAAGCAGAATTGTGGCAAGAAATTACGGTGGAACTCCTCCTACGGTTGGCCAATTCAGTGATCAAATGAGACAATTGGAGGATAGCATGACACGTGGTTCTTTGGTTTCAGCCATTGAAACTCTGTCTGGAAAAATTGAGAATTGCATGAAGGATCTGAAAGATTCCATATACCAATTGGCACAAAGGGATAATTTCAATTCTTCCTCCAGGTGGGTACAAGTTTCACCTGTGAGGAATACACGTCCTCCAAGGAGGTCATTCCAGAACAGGTCATTCCAAAACAGGTCGTTCCAAAACAGACCACCAAGGCAATCACGTAGAACTATTTGGATAACTCTGCGTGATCAGTTTGGTGAGAACATGAACCACTGGGATGGCCAACCAACTTCTAATCTTTTCAGGAGACTGAGGGAATTGCAAAGTGGCAGAACCCGAGGTAGCAATACCAGAAGGGTAGATGTTACTTCCACAGTTCCCCAGAACGACTCTTATGGTTCCAACAGGGGCTCCAGCTATAACATGCAAAGTTATAACACTGCACACTATGTGCAATGCACATGTGCGCATGGTCCCCATAACTAGGGGTGCCCTGCCTCCCGCCAGGGGGAGGAGAGGGATAACAGAGATAATAGAATCTATTGGGATGTGTACATCCAGTGGCCTGGCACTTCACAATTTCGGAAGTACAGGGCCTTGGTTGACACAGGAGCTCAGTGCACCATAATACCATCAAATTATCAGGGATCAGAGCCTATAACTATTCCGGGAGTCACAGGTGGATCTCAAGAGTTAAGTAAGGTAGAGGTTAATATAAGTTTAACTGGTAAACAACGGAAGAAGCATACAGTTGTGACCGGACCTGATGCACCTTGTATTTTGGGAATTGATTTTCTGAGAGAAGGGCGTTTCAAAGACCCTAGAGGTTACAAATGGGATTTTGGAGTAGCTTCAATAGAAATTGATGGACAAAAATTGAAGCTGTCTGCTAGACCTGAACTTTCTGATGAATCTGCAGTTGTGGGACAACATAAGATACAGGACATTAAATTGCCGGTTGCTTCTCAGACTGTGCATCACAGACAATACAGAACCAACCGTGAATCTTTGTTGCCCATTCAGAATCTGATTCGTCAGTTGGAGAGTCAGAAAGTCGTCAGCAAAACTCATTCACCTTTCAACAGTCCAGTGTGGCCTGTGCGGAAGCAGAATGGAGACTGGCGTCTGACAGTAGACTACCGAGCCCTCAATGAAGTGACACCACCTATGAGCGCAGCAGTACCAGACATGATGGAGCTACAGTATGAGCTGGAATCCAAAGAGGCCAAATGGTATGCTACCATAGACATTGCTAATGCATTTTTCTCTATTCCCATAGCAGAGGAATGCAGGCCTCAGTTTGCTTTCACCTGGAGAGGAATCCAGTACACTTTCAACAGGCTGCCGATGGGCTGGATCCACAGCTCAAGCATCTGTCATGCAGTGATCCACGATGCTCTGGAGAAAGGCAGTGCTCCAGAACACATCCAGTTCATCGATGATATCATTGTCTGGGGTAAAACTGCTGAGGAAGTCTTTGAGAAAGGTAACAAAATCATTGACATTCTTCTGAATGCAGGTTTTGCCATCAAGTGAGACAAGGTGAAAGGGCCTACCACAGAGATTCAGTTTCTGGGAGTGCGGTGGCAGGATGGATGCCGACACATTCCAGTGGATGTGGTAAATAGAGTCTCTACCATGGCAAATCCTACAAACAAGCAAGAGACCCTACGTTTCTTGGGGATAGTGGGATTTTGGAGACTGTACATTCCTGGATACAGTCAGATTGTGAAGCCTCTGTATGATGAGACTCGAAAGAGAAACCATTTCCACTGGGGACCTGAACAACAAGCAGCCTTTGACCAGATAAAGCAAGAGGTAGTTCAAGCAATGGGTCTGGGACCTGTCCGAGATGGTCCAGACATAAAGAACATTTTGTACACGGCTGCAAGTGACAATGGTCCAACCTGGTGCTTGTGGCAAAAAACTCCAGGTGAGACACGTGGACGACCTCTTGGTTTCTGGAGTCGAGGTTACAGAGGTTCAGAGGCTAATTATACTCCAACAGAGAAAGAAATTTTAGCTGCCTATGAAGGAGTAAAAGCATCTTCTGAAGTGATTGGAACTGAATCACAACTTCTTCTACCTCCCAGATTACCAGTTTTGAATTGGATGTTCAAAGGCAAAGGCTCCACACCACATCATGCCACAGACTCAACATGGTCTAAGTGGATGGCTCTGATAACACAGAGAGCTCGGATGGGAAATCTTGAAAGACCTGGTCTAGTGGAGGTGATCTCAAGTTGGCCTGAAAGCATCAACTGTGCTAAACCTCCAGAAGAGAAAGTAACTCGTGCTGAGGAAGCTCCTCCTTACAATGACCTGTCTGATGATGAAAAGAAATATGCTTTGTTCACAGACGGTTCCTGTCGTCTTGTTGGAAACAAGCGAAGGTGGAAGTCTGCAGTGTGGAGTCCAACACGCCGAGTTGCAGAGGCGAAAGATGGAGAAGGAGAATCCAGTCAGTTCGCAGAGGTAAAAGCTGTCCAGCTAGCTCTCGACGTTGATGAACGTGAGAGATGGCCAAAGCTTTATCTCTACACCGACTCATGGATGGTAGCCAATGCTCTATGGGGTTGGCTAAAGAACTGGAAGAAGAGTGATTGGCAGAGAAAAGGAAAACCCACTTGGGCAGCCAACCTGTGGCAGGACATTGCTGATCGAATTGAGAGAATTCCAGTGAAAGTGAGACACATCAATGCTCACATTCCTAAGAGCAAAGCTACTGAGGAACAGCAACACAACCATCAGGCAGATCTGGCTGCAAGAGTTTCTCAAGTAGACATGGACTCTAATCTTGATCTCGACTGGAAACACCGAGGTGAGATATTCTTAGCTCGGTGGGCTCATGATTCATCAGGACATCAAGGCAGAGATGCAACATACCAATGGGCTCGCGACAGATCCATAGACATTTCCATGGATGCTATCACACAAGTCATCCATGACTGTGACATTTGTGCTGCTATTAAGCAGGCAAAACGACTTAAGCCCTTGTGGTATGGTGACAGATGGTCCAAGTACAAGTATGGTGAAGCTTGGCAGATTGACTACATCACTCTACCACGTTCTCGTTCTGGTAAGCAATACGTGCTTACTATAGTAGAGGCAAACGCTGGATGGTTGGAAACCTATCCAGTTCCACATGCAACTGCATGCAACACCATTCTCGGTCTGGAGAGACAAATCCTGTGGAGACACGGAACTCCAGAGAGGATTGAGTCAGACAACGGAACTCATTTCAAGAACAACCTTGTAAAGAACTGGGCAAAAGAGCACGGCATTGAGTGGATATTCCACATTCCCTACTATGCACCAGCTTCAGGGAAGATTGAACGCTACAACGGTTTGTTGAAGACCACTCTTAAAGCCATGGGGGGTGGATCTTTGAAAAACTGGGAAAAACATTTAGCACAAGCAACCTGGCTGGTAAATAGTAGAGGTTCAGTGAACCGAGCTGGACCTGCACAATCAGATTTGCTACGGAAAGTAGAAGGTGATAGAGTTCCTGTTGTTAGAGAAAAGAATCTGTTAGGTAAAACTGTTTGGGTATTTTCACCCTCAGGAGAGGCTAAACCTGCCCGAGGGGTGGTTTCAGCTGAAGGTCCGGGTCACACTTATTGGGTAATGCAAGAGAATGGTGAAATTCAGTGTACACCACAAAGAAATTTAACTTTAGCTGAAAGAGGTTAATTTCGAACTGCTGTACAGCTACATCACGCCCAAAAGAAGAATCAACGAGAAATCTACGGTGCACGAACCCTGAGATCCCTGAGAGCCCTGAGTCAACTAAAAGACCCTGAGATTTCCCTGTTTCCCTTTTCTTCGCTTCGTTGGCGAAGAAATGAACTGTTTTCCATTTTTCTCATTTTCTGATTTTCTTGGACTTTTGAATCATCTACATCTGAGCATAGCCGGAATGGACTATGAACTTTGCTCACAAACTGTAAATATCGTTTTGGATTGGATGGACAGTATGAACGGCCAATGAAATTGTTTAGAAGGGGTGGATTGTGACCGGTTGACGTGGCCCCCTTAAGAAAGGGAATATGGTGGACAGAAGTTGGTAAACGGAAAGAATAATCTAAACTAATTTCATTGGAAGAGTGGGAGGAAGCACCTTCTGAACTGGGAGTGAACTGGGAGTGAACTGGGCACTCCGGGAACTTTATCTTCAGTCTTGCTTCCGCCTCTCCACGGTGCAGCAGCTCTTTCTCTGTGCTGGGCTTTCTGCCAAGGCTCTGGCCTTGAAGACTTGATAAAGGCCGGTATTAACTCCCTTCCAATTAACACAAACTGCTTCTAACATTTTTTTTTCTCTCTTTTCTTTCTCTTTCTATCCCACTCTGGGGAAAGGGGGAAAGAGGGGAGAGCGGAGGTGGGAAATCCCCCTCAGCCGAGGGGGGAACTCTCATTTCTGTGTTACTTTATTCTATATCTTTGTATATATTGTAGATATTGTAAATTTGTAAATATTCCCCTGCAAATCCTACACTGCTTTGTAAATATAGCTCCACTGCCTTGCTAATTCAGCTTGTGAGTTTTTTTTTCTTTCCCTTCAATTTTTCTTTTCCCTTTACTTTACAGGGGGGAGGGAAGAGGCTTCTTGGCCTTACCCTTCCACCCCACCACAGGAAGTCTGCTTTTTAGCTTGGAGGAATATGCCAGCATATCATTAAAGCAATGTCCATGCCACATATTGTCACACAATAAAAAATAAAACTAAAAAAAGCTACTAAAAGCCTCAAACTGATTCAAAGAAACCCCCCTCAGACTGACAACAGACTCTACTGCACTGAGGTTCCACCACTGAAAAAAAGCACTATAAGCACTACCATTTCTGAATTTCAGAGACCTTTGAAAGATATGACTAATGAGCATGTGTGAAAACAGCTAGAAGCTGATTTTATGGTGTGACTGACAGGTTTTGGCACACTAAGTTTCACAATGGAAGAGAAGTAAGGCACGACAAATTCTATTCCCCTGGAATTACCTGAATTCTATTTGAGGCAACAATAAAACTCAGGAAGTACTTTACAAAAGGTAACTACTCTCACAACTGAAAACATTTGTCAGTATTACAAAGACTCTAACAAACTCAATCTCTTAAACATAAAAAACTTTAAAAGCATAACTTAAAAAGTGGAAGAGACAGATTAATTTTCCTCCCTCTGTTACAGCTTCAAAACTAGTGAAAGGAAAAAAAAAAAGTATTAGGAATACCAACATTAAGAAAGGCTACTGGCAAAACATTTTCTTATTAGTCTTAAGAGTATTAATGTTTGTGGTGTTTGGAGAGGACAGATCATCATCAGTGCATACTGTTGCAAAATAACATACAACTTCCTTTAATTGCAATTGTGAAACATTACTGTGTAACATCATAAAATCTGCACATAGTATTGTGACCGTTTGAGGCTGTGCCTTTAAGAAAAGGACAGTACTGGGGCACTGTGGCTGAATGTTTTGTAAACAAAAGACAGGTCTAAACGAATTTCATTGGTAGATTGGTAGGATACAACTTTAAGTTTCGAGTGCTGCTGAGACTTTCCTCAGTTCACTCTTCCCTCCTTTCCAGCTTGTCTGCTTCTAGGCTCTCTGCCAGACTGACCTTGGACCGATAAACGTGAGGTCTACTAACATTTTGCTTTAATTTGTAACTGCTTTAATTAACAACTGCTCTTTTTCTCTCTTTCTAACCCTCTTTGGGGAAAAAGGGGAGAGAAGGGGGTATAGGGTGGGAACCCTCCTCCAGAGGGGGGGGAATTTTGTTCCTGTATTACCGTTTTTCTTTTTACTTTGCTGTATATTTCTGTGTATATACTGTAAAGACTGTAAATTGTGTATATATATCCTGCATTCCCTAAAAATTGCTTGTAAATATAGCATATCCCCTTTTGCTTCTCCAGCTGTGGCTAGCTGTGGTTTTTTTCTCTTTGGGGGAATGCTGGGCCTTTCTCTCTAACCCTCGACAAGTATACCCATTTCTGATCTCATAGAACCTATTCTCATAAACTCCACACTAATTAGAACATTTCAAAATGTGAAAGTAAGTACTTTATGATCTTCATTATAGAAATTAGTATGGTGTCACAGTGAACATTCAGGAATAATTTTAACTTACAAATAGAAAGGTTTTAGAAAGCTGTATCTGAAAGTACACCATAAAGAGCAAAATATTTTGAACCATAACCAACTCATGGTCTCACCTTCAGTGGAAGACTGGAGTTCTCATAGATCTTTGCCACAGCAGATAAAATACCACACATGAGCACAGAAATCAGCATCATCACTCCAGCTGCTGTTAACCAGGACATACTGCAGAAATAGCATAAACTTTCTGTTGATGTGCACACAATGACATGAACTGCACCCAGCATCAGACACATCAAGTAGAACAGCAGAGAGAAGAGTGGAGGAGAGAGGGGCACTTCAAATTCTGCCTGTCTGCTCAGGGCTTTTGGCACACTGAGCAAAAGCAGCAGCAGAACCTAGAAAAACATAGAGAATTAATATTTAAAGAACTACTGTTAGCTAAAACACTATAAATTCAAACAAAAAAATCATATTGTTGTCATTCATATCACATACTTCATAACAATAAAGAAATAAGTACAAAACAAAAAACAACAGGAGGGGAAAAAAACTGTGAAGAATATGCTGGACATTTTGTTTCTAGTAAGATATCACCATATCTATGAAAGAATCAAATACTGTGTTTTCATTTATTAAGTGCTTGGACAAATAGGTTACCAGAGTTTAATAAATTACCAAGCACCTTCTTACCTCTGGGAACAGATCACATACATGGCATTCATCCTCTGCAAGAGCTTTACCCCCAATAAGAAAACAGTTTCTAAGTGAAATAATTTGACCTATTATTTGCCTCTGGAAATGTCTGAAGTTACAGACATACTATGCCAATTTATCTCACAATATGTGAAATATGTACACACAGATCCTGCTGAGTTTAATAGCTTCACAGATTAGGGAAAGTTCTCACAGCATTGCAGAAGTGTAAGCTACATTTTAAACTTATTTATTGTTTGTACCTCTTCTCATCTGGACTTGATTTATTGCTTTAACCTTTTTTTTTTTTCCCTAACCTGCACACAGATCAGGCAGAACTTTGAATTTCCTCTCTGGTTAACTGTAGCAGAGGAGATGAGTAATTTCTGCCAACCATGTGTACAAACTTTTACAAGGGAAAATGCAGCCACCTGCTAAAATGCTTTGCAAGGGACATATATGCAGCTAGGACTAGACTGAGTTCAACTAGCTTGTGCAAGGGCAAGATTAATCCAAATCAAGGTAAAAACAACTGTATCAGACCATTGCCAACCTGCAATCTATCACTTGTGAAGAACTCTGCCTAAAATTTTTCCCACAGTACAGTGAATGTATAGTAAAGTAGATAAAAAAATCTAATGCATTGCAGTAGTAGTTTTTCATCCATATTCTACTTCACACAGTTTACTTGGTCATGAAAACAGTTTCACAAGTATCACACTGGCTTAGGTCTTACCTTTTAGCACAACACTTAAAACAAAACCACCATCCATGATAGGAAAATTCTCAAATTGTGATTATCTACAAATCTAAACTGTTTTGAGCAAATGCACTCTTAACAATTCTTGTCCCCAAAGGTACCATCCTCATCTGACACATAGTATAAATGGCATTTATCACATGGTGTAGTTTGAAACCACCTGTGATGCTCCCTACCCTTATTTATGTAGTGGGGGTAGAAAATTCATACCAAAACAAACAGATTTTGGAAAGCAAGGCCATTTCTTGAGCACCTAGAGCTACAGAAAACACTCCCAGCAGTTCTACAGTGCCAACTGTTTTACAGAGATGCTGAGCAAGCTCTTCATGAACAAAATTTTCATGAGGTGGGTGTCCTGGTAATGGAAGATAGACAGAAGTTGGAGCTACTGAATGTCTTCTTTGCTTCGGTTGTTACTACTAAGGCCAGGTCTCAGGAACTCCAGTCCCTGGAAGTATGAGAGAAAGGAAGACTCTCCTTTGGTCAAGGAGAACTGGGTTAGAGATCATCTAGACAAGCTGCACACCCACAAATCCATGGGCTTTGATGGGATGCACCCATGAGTCCTGACAGAGTGCTGACAGAGTCTTGTTCAACATCTTCATCAAAGACTGAGAAGAAGGGATACAGTGTACTCCTTGCAAGTTTGCTGATGATACGAACCTGAGAGGAGTGGCTGACACAGCAGAATAATATGCTGCCGCTCATCAAGACCAGCAGAGGCTGGAGAGTTCAGCATAGGAGAACATCATGAAGTTCAACATGGGCAAGAGTGAAGTACTGCAGCTGGGGAGGAAATCCCCATGTACTGCAGGTTAGGGGTTGGCTTCCTGGAAAGCAGCTTTGTGGAGAACCTGGGAGTCAGTGGTGGACAAGAAGTTAATCATGAGCCAGCAACTGCTCTTGTGGTTGAGAAGGCCAGTGCCTTGGGAGTGCATTAAGAAGAGTGTGGTCAGCAGGTGGAGGGAGGTTCTTATCCCACTGTGGGTCTCCCAGTTTAAAAGAGGGCCACGCAGATGATTAGCGGACTGAATCATCTCTTTTACAAGGAAAAACTATGAGACCGGAGCTGTTTAGACTAGAAAAGACTGAAAGGGGATCTTATCAATGCTTATACATAATTAAAGGGTGGAGGTAATGAGGATGGGGCTGGGCTCTTTTCAGTGGCATCCAGTGACAGGACAAGGGGCAATGGGTACAAACTAGAACACAGGAGGCTTCACTTGAACTTAAGGAAAAACTTTACTTTGAGGGTGACAGAGCACTGGAACAGGCTGCCCACAGAGATTGTGAAGTCGTCTTCTCTGCAGACTTTCAAAACCCGTTTGGATGCATTCCTGTGCAACCTGATCTAGGTATTACCCCAGGAGGTAGTTGAGGTCTCATCCCTGGAGATATTCAAGGTGAGGTTGACAGGGCTCTGAGCAACCCAATCTAGCTGATTATGCCCCTGCTTAATGCAGAGGGGGTTAGACTAAATGACCTTTGGAGGTCCCTCCCAACCCAGACTGTGATACCTGCTTTAGCAGGGGGCTTGACTAGATGATCTCCAGACATCCCTTCAAAAACCTACCACTTTGTGATTTCCATCCTAGGAAACAATGTGTTTTCTTACAAAAGGTGACCCTTATAATTTAAAAGGTCAGAGCAAGCTTCTGTACATTAAAAGTTCAGTGTCCAAATATGGTATCCCTTCAGCAAGGTTCTCAAAGGATTACCACTGAAAATATTTCTAGCATTTGAGATTTACCCAAAATACCAACTACAGAGAACCACTTAAAATTCCAGACATGGTACATCTTATCTGTATTCCCACATGAGATATGAAGTTATAACCTAGCACCTTAGAGCAAGTATTTCTTTTAGGGCTCTATATCTATCAGCACAAAGAACAATTCTTGGAATGGTGAAAATTGCCCACACAAGGTATTGCCTGTTCTGAGCAGCTACACTCACTGTTAAACAAAAAGGAGCAAGTAGAAACTTACTTACTAGACTTTTTCAAAATTTATTTTATTAATGCAGTAAGGCTACTCAAGTAGAAGGCCAAGTCATACGGAAGTGATTTAAGTTATAGCAATCCATACATTTAATGTAACTAATTACACCAAAACATAACTAGTTTATATCAAAAGCTGTCTGGAATAATTTGGAGGCCAAGTTACACTTTAAAAAGAGTATTAATCTCATCCAAGCAGAAAGTCAGACAACCCTAGGAGGTCATACTCAGTAATTACAGACCAGTAAGAGGATACACAACAAAGTGAAAACCAGAAAATGTTATGGTTATGCATTTATCTTTTCCACATTAATGTGTATTTTCATACCTCCATAGTGATCACAATCCCCACCATCATCGAGTACATGTCATATTGTGCCACTTGTTTGCTTAGGGAAGAACTCAGTGTCTTCAGGGCCTCCAAATACTGCTTCAGGACCTTTTTGCCAAGATTCAGGAGTATTTCTGAATTATTCCCCTCTAAATACAGTTTGATCCAATTACTGTGAGACTTCTCTGATATTTTAAAATGTTCATATCCAGGATCTAAGGAGGGGAAGGAAAGAGGTAAGATGATCCATGAACAAAGGAGGATTAATTAGAGAAGCGATTATGTTTTTATATTTGCTTGTCTGGTATATATAAAGAAAAAACTGCTGTCAGAGTTAAAACATTTTTCACACCTAGAAAGTTACACTATATTCCTGCAGCAAGAGCATAATGAGCCAGGTGTACTCAGAATAAAAGCAATTAATCCCTAACCTGATAAAATGTCAAGACCTCTAAAAGTGAGAAACGTATTTAAACACCCATTTACTCTTACAAAAGGTTTCCAGGACAAGCTTATTTAAATATCTTAAATTCTAATAAAAACTCAGGTTTTTCTGCTGGAGACACTCACTATCCAGGCCATATTCTACAAGCCAAGTATGAAATGAACAAGAGGCTGACCTCTGTTTGATTAAATCATCTGATAAATATATGTGTAAATGGGACTTTGGGTGAACACTGACAACACATACAAAGACTATGTTCTGCTAGCTGAACTGGAGATGAGAACAAGACTAGCATTACAATGTGTCTCTGAAGGACATAATTTTAAATCAACCATTGAATGCTGGGGCTTCAAGTTTTAAAGTGAGCACAGTTTTTAATACAGGTACAGAGACATTACAGTTTCTTTTATTTCTCTCTTATACTGTAGAATCACATCCACATTGCTTTGTTCTAAATTTATTTCAAAAGCCTGCATGAGGACAACAAGAAACACAAGAAAGAAGCAGACAGACACATCCTACATTTTAGAAGTCATTTGCAAGAACAGTAGCAGTGCCTTTTCTCCTCCATGTTTGCCCCTCACTGGTTCCATATAATCTTCATATCAGCTATTCTGGTTCATACCAAAGGGCAGGTGTGGAAAGACAAATGCTTCAGTTGCTTTAAAGGGCACATGAAAGGATTCTATATTTTATTTTCCCATCAATCACCATTTATTTTCATCATCAACTTTCCTACTGCTAAATATCTACACAAAAAACTGCAGCACAAAAAGCTGAGTCTTGATGGCCTTTTTACTTCCCCAAAAGATATATTCAGCAGTGACAATAACCAGATCCAGCAGGTAAAATCAGAAATTTTGTTCACGTGTGAACATTCACTACAAGCATAAAGTTAAAAAAAAACATTAAATGTTTCTGCCAAAATTATTATTGTGGGCCCTGTGGGTACCCAAAGAGCATTCTTTTCACATCACATAGTTTAATTCCAAGAGCACTTATTTAAGATAGAACAATTAGGTCAGTTTCTGTGCTTTATTAGGACTGTAGAAAATGGTGTTATTTCAGAAGGTACTTACAACATGTTTTCCTTCTTCATTTTATTGGTGCATCACTCCATACTTCCACATGCCACGTGATATTTATAATATTGGTCACTGAATACAGCGTGCAATTACAGTATCAATTCAGTTGCCAACACAAGGAAACTGAGACCATAACTTTCAGAAACGTGCCTCTTACTGGACATTGTGCTACATGTGAATATTCATATATCTCTGTGGTTTTTGCAAAAAATAAATGTTTAATTTCATTTCATATTAATAACCTTTACTGTTTCCCTGTGACTTCACTTGAAAGTCAGTGGCAACTTACAGGCAAAAAGGACAATTTGGAAGTTTTTATACAACAAGCCTATGATTATCTTCCAACCTTGCAATGCTTACCTTCTTAGCCAAAAGCAGGGCAAAATATTTGCTGTAGAGTTTCAAACAACAAGGGCTAAAGCAATGACTGACATAAGTTTGGTGTCACAAAGGCAAGTTACAGATCGTTTTTACTCCTAGTAAAACTATCTGATGAACAGTGTTACCAGTCCTGGAGAAACATCACCATGTTCTAAAAAGCAAGCCTTTTCAGCAAAAGTACATTATGAAATCCAGAAACATTTTAGATTTTATTTCCAGCGAATGAATATGAATGAAGTATGTCTGTTCAAATTTCCTGCAGTTACAAAAGAACTGTGCTTACTCTTTCTAAGGCTCCTGTCACTACAAGACATTTTGTGATCCTCTACAGGCTGAATTCAAAGTGAGAATTTTAGAAAGCAATTCTTAACTCAGAAGGTCCAGCCTGGCCTCCAAAACTTCTAACAGACTCCAAAGCGTGCTCATCGTGCTATGCAGGAGGCTTACAGATATCTGCTAGAAAGTAAAATTCTGCCAGCAGCAAACACTTGTTGTTGAGACAGCTGCCAACATGCATGGAGACTTTCATTTCTCTACTGCAGTTCTTTGAACAGTGAATTCCCTAGAAAGTTCCTCTTCCAGAATATTCCAGAATTCATTTTAAGAATATGTGAAAGTTAAATATTCATGTTTTTGAGGAATTTCAGATATACAGAAAGGATTGCCTAAAATGAGCTTTAATCATGCTGAGATTTAACATGACAGTACTTCATTTGAAAGAATACAGAAATTAGTTCACTTTCAATTTTGATATAAAAATAAATTCTCTCCACATCTTCTGCTCCTGTTCTCCTTTTTCCTGCTTTTTGCCCAGTTTCTCTCTTCATTCTTTTCAGCATTTTTATTTCATGCTCATCTGCCTTTTCATGTGCTACTGCACACCAAACCCATCCTGTCCACACTATGTAAGAGGACTGTTTCAGTCAAACCCACATTTATATCATTGATATATACCACATAAATTATTTAAACATCCTGCAGAAAGGAACAAAGCACTATGGTTATCAAATTTCCCTCAACAGCTCCAATGATTCTGCTTACTGGGACATTTGTACATAGTAAGTATAAAATGAGAAAGGTCACTGACTCCAGATTGTTAGAGAAACATTTTGGAAACCTGTGGGTAACATTTTCAAGTCACTCCTTGCAAGTATTTGCAAGATACTTAGAGGGCAAGTGAAACTGGAGGCAGAAAGAAAGATTGCCTAGCTGCAGGTTTGCTAAAGCAATGGAAATACATTACTTGTGTAGTTATTACATTAGCAGTTTCTGCCTCAGCCTCCCTCTAATGTCAGCACTTAAAAAAAATGTAGAAAGTGATTTCTCCAGCTTTAATATATAAACCTTCCAGTTACAATCACATTATTTCAATCAACACACGCACCTATACAAGCTCAAGATCAGTTCCAAAATAAAACACGGACACTCAGTTTAATAGCAACATCCAACTTGCTCTCAAGCATGATTCTTCATACCACTTTCAGGTGCCTTTCAAAGAAACCTGTCAGGTTGACTTATTCTCTCATCATTATTTCTGCCCTACTGCCCACGAGGAGTAGTACTAGTCATTAAAAAAACTTTATTCAGAGGCAATGTGTCAGAGTATGTTGCAGTTAAGACTGAACTCAGTATCATTTCTCTGAACACTGTTCTCAACTGGATGCCTAATTTGCATTCCTGTGTTACATTCCTGAATGCAAAAGCCCAAGCTTTGTTATAAACAATCTCCTTTTGCATATATAACTTTTTCATTTGAACTGATTTACCTTTTTCATATGCAAGTGTATTCTCTTGCAGCAGAGTGCTAAGCTGGAACCCATTCAAGTGCACAAAACGTAGCTGTTCTCTCATTGTCTTGCCTCCCACAATTGGCAATATAAGGTTCCCAACACTGTTTCTTGAAATTGGTAGACCAAGACATATGGCCAGTGTACTAGCCACATCAGTTTGTTGCACAACTTCAGGTTGCACTGGAGGACCTAGAACCAGCAAAGGAAAAAGAAAAAAATGTAAGAAAAAACCCATCTTATATAACAGGCCCATTCTATTTCTTCAAAGGCAGTTGGCATCTTTATAATTTCAAATTTTTTTCATTGGTGTTAGATCAGGTACTAAAGTGAACTAGAGAGAGATGAGTGATCTTTTTCACAAAATCACACAGACTGTAATGTTCTCTACTGTTCTAAAGATGAAATGTAATAAATTCTTAGCAAGTATCATTCTTCAATAATAGCAACTACTGTAAACACAACACAAATATTACAAAAGAAAAGAGATGGTCCAGGAGATCAACTTAGTATCAAGTTGCAGCCTACATCCTAAGAGGGTTTGAAAACTTTCGCATTGGAAATAATAGAAGGAACCACAAGGAACTAATTTAACGCATGAAAGAAGAATTAAGAATCTAAATGCTAACAGCATTCTAGAACCCACTCAACAACAGCCTAAGATTTAATTAATGTCAGGTTGCTAGGCAAAGAAAATTAGAATCACAGAACCGTCAATGTTAGAAGAGAGCTTTGAGAAAGTAATGTCTAGCCACTCACCCAGAGCTTGCAATTTCACCACTACTGCTAAGCTGCTATCACTAAACCGTGTCCCTAGACATCATACCCACTCATCATTTAAATGCCTCCAGTCATGGTGACTCCACCACTTAGCTTGGGGCAGCCTGTTTGATAACCATTCCAGTGAAGTAATTTTTCCTAACATCCAACCTTGAATAGCTTGAGGCCATTTCCCTTTGTCCTGTCACTTGTTGCATGTGAGAAGCACATGCCTCTGCTCTGCTCCAACCTCCTTTAAAATAATTGCAGACAGCAATAAGGTCAGCAACCCTAATTCCCTCAGCTGTTCCGAGACAGTGGGGAAGGCCCCTCACCAGCTTAGCTCCTTGGACACTCTCCAGCACCTCAATGTCCTTCTTGTAGTAAGGGGCCCAAAACTGAACACATTAGTCAAGCTCTGGCCTCGCCAGTGCTGAACACAGGGAGACAATCACATCCCTAGACCTGCTGGACACACTATTCCTCATGCAAGCCAGGGTGCCACTGGCCTTCTTGGCCACCAGAGCACACTGATGGCTCATACTCAGCCAGACATCAATCAACACTGCCAGGTCCTTCTCCACTGGGCAGCTCTCCAGCCACTCTGCCCCAAGCCTGTAACATTGCATACAGTTGTTTGGAGCAAGTGCAGCACTCAATGCTTGACCTGGTTGAATCTCATACTGTAAGCCTCAGCCCCTTTATCCAGCTTGTCCAGATCCCTCTGCAGAGCCTTCTTGCCCTCAAGCAGATCAACGGGTCCACTCAACTTGGTGCTGTCTGCAAACTTAGGGAGGGTGCACTCAATCCCTTCATTCAAATCACCGATCACAGTATCACAGTATCACTTAGGTTGGAAAGGACCTCGGGGATCATCGAGTCCAACCTATCAACACAGACCCCATGTCTAGACCATGGCACCAAGTGCCACGTCCAATCTCCCCTTGAACGCCTCCAGGGTCGATGACTCAACCACCTTCCTGGGCAACCGGTTCCAATGCCGAATGACTCGCTCGGTGAAGAACTTCCTCCTCACCTCGAGTCTGAACCTCCCCTGGCGCAGCTTGTGACTGTGTCCCCTCGTTCTGGTGCTGGTTGCCTGGGAGAAGAGCAGGAATCAGGCCTGGGGAACACCACTTGGAACTAGCCACCAACTGGATTTAACTCCACTCACCACCCCTCTTTGGGCCCAAAGAGGCAGCAGATTTTCACCCAACAAAGCATGCACCCATCCACACTATGAGCAGTCAGTTTCTCCAGGAGGATGCTGTGAGAAGTTGTGTCAAAGTCCAGGTAGGTCACCTTGTCACAGAAGGAGATCAGATTGGTTAAACAAGACTTGCCCTTCACAAACCCATGCTGACTGGGACTAATCATCTTCTTGTCTTATGCATCACTCAAAATCATCTGCTCCATGTCTTTCCCTGCCACTGAGGTCAGGTTGACAGCCCTGTAGTTTTCTGGATCCTCTTTTTAGTTCTTCCTATAGATGGGCATCACATCTGCTAACCTCCAGCCCTCCAGGACCTCACCAGTTAGCCAGAACTGATGAAAAACTGATGGACAGTGCCTTGGCAAGCTCTTCTGACAGCTCCTTTATCACCCTTGAGTGGATGCCATCTGGACTTTTGTGTCTCAAAATGCTGTAGCATGACCCTAGCTATTGCTTCTTGAAGCCTGGAGGCCTCACTTTCCTATCTACCAGTTCAGGGGGCTATGTACCCAGAGTACATTCCTGCTAATAAAGGCAAAAAAGGCACTGAGTACCTCAGCCTTTTCCCCATCCTTTGTCATTTTGTTTCCTCTCATATCCATTAAAGGATGGAGATTCTCCTCAGCTCTCCTTCTGCTGTTGATGTATTTATAGAAACAATTTTTATTGCCTGTCACAGCAGTAGGCAGATTAAGTTCTGTATGGGCCTTGGCTTTTGTCATTTTCTCCTCACAGTGTCTCACCACATCTTTATAGTCCACCTGAGTGGCCTGCCCTGTTTTCCAAAGGTGACAAACTCTCCTCTTGATCCTCTGGGTAAGGTGCAACAGCCCTGGTGGATGCAGAACACATCACAGTTTCACAGAATCACAGTGTATTAGAGGTTGGAGGGAGCCTCCAGACATCAATGGGCCCAACTCCCCTGCCAAAGCTGGATCACTTAGGGTAGTCCACACATGAATGCAGCCAGGTAGGTTTTGAAAGTATCCAGAGAAGGAGACTCCACAACCTACCTGGGCAGCCTGTTCCAGTGCTCTGTCACTCTCACTGTAAAGAACTTTCTCCTCATGTTGAGGTGAAATCTTCCATGTTCAAGCTTGTACCTGTTATTTCTTATTACTGAGCACCACCAAAAAGACAGTGGCTGCCTCCACTTGACACCCGCCCCTCAGACATTTCTACACATTGTTGACATCCCCTCTCAGTCTTGTATTCTCCAGACTAAACAGCTCCAGGTCTCTCATTCTCACTTCATAGGGGAGATGCTCAAGTCCCCTAAGCATCCTCATGGCTTCTCTCTAGCAGTTCTCTGTCTCTCTTGAACTGGGGAGCCCAAAATTTGATGCAGTATTCCAGGTGTGGTCTCACCAGGGCAGGGTAGAGGGGGAGAAGAACTTCCCTAGATCTGCAGGACACACTTGTCTTGATGTACCCCAGGATACCCCAGGATACCCCAGGACGTGACTCTCTTGGCCACAAGGACACATTGCTGTTCCATGAAGAACTTACAGTCCACTAGAATTCCAAGGTCTTTCTCCGTGGAGCTACTCTCCAGCAGCGCAGCCCCTAACCTGTACTGGTGCCTGTTGTTATTCCTCCCTAGATGCAGGACCCTGCACTTGTCCTTATTGACCTTCATGAAGTTTGCCTGCACCCAGCTCTCCAGCCTGTCCAGATCTTGTTGGATGGCTGCACAGCCTGACAGGGTGTCAGTGACCCCCCCCAGTTTTGTATCATCAGTGAACTTGCTGAGGGTGCTCTCAACTCCCTCATCCAGGTTGTTGATAAAGATACTGAATAAAACTGGACCAGTACTGATCCCTGGGGAGCACCACTGGCCACAGGCCTCCAAGTTGACTCTGTGACAGTGATGACAACCCTCTGCTGTCAAGCCAGTTTGCAATCAGCCTCACTGCCCAACCATCTATACCACATTACTTGAGCTTTTCTATGAGGATGTTGTGGGAGACAGTATCAAAAGCCTTACTGAAGTCAAGCTATATGACCTCCACTGCTCTTCCCTCATCTTCCCATTAGGTCATGGTTTCATAGAAGGCTATCATATTAGTCAGACAGGATCTCTCCTTAGTAAATCCATGTTGGCTACTCCTGATAACCTTCTTGTCTTCCATGTTGTTAGAGATGACCTCCAGAATGAGCTGCTCCATCATCTTTGCAGAGATGGAGGTGAGGCTGACTGGTCTGTAGTTGCCTGGGTCCTCCTTCTTGCCTTTTTTGAAGACTGGAGTGACATTTACTTTCTTCCAGTCATCAGGCACCTCTCCTGTTCTCCATGACTTTTCAAAAATGACAGAGAGAGGCTCAGCAACAGTATCAGCAGCTCCCTCAGCATTCGTGGATGCACCCCATCAGGGTATAAGAGATCTCTAACCCGGTCTTGACTGACCAGTGGAATGTCCACATCTCTCCAGTTCTGCTCCCTTGCTTCTAGTGACTGAGGTTCCTGAGGGCTGGTTTTAGGAGTAAAGACTGAGGCAAAGAAAGCATTCAACAACTCTACCATCTCTGCATCATCAGTCACCACATCTCACATACCATTTAGTAGCGGGCTCACTTTTCGCCTGCTCTCCTTTCAGTATTGACGTATTTGAAAAACACTTCTTCTCTTTCACCACCCTGGCAAGACTCAGTTTCATGAGGGCCTTGGCCTTCCTTGTTGCATCTGTACATTCTCTGGTTATATCTCTATAATACTCCCAACCAACCAGACCTTTTTTCCACATATTGTAAACCTCCTTTTTGAGTTTTAGAGTTCCTTACTTATCCATGAACATCTTCTGCCTACCTTACTTGATTTTGTTTTCAAGGGAATACATTTCTCTTGAGCTCAGAGGAGGTAATGCTTGAATATTAACCAGCTTTCTTAGGCTTCTCTTCCTTCCAGAGCCCTTAGCCCACTGGATACTGCTACGTTGAGTCTCAAAGAGGGCAAAGTTAGCTCTGTGGTAGTTTTAGGCTGTACCTTTAAAATTTTCCATAGATCTTGAACAGAAAGTGGTAGGATGTAAATAAATCACCACTGGGTGTAAAAAGGAAAATAATGGCCGTCCTAAATAATCCCACTGGAGAGATATCTACCATAAGAATTGTTTTGGTAAACTTTCTGTCTCTCTTTTAATTTCCTTGCTCTGAGAGATACCAACTTTGTGCTGTCCTGGCCTCTGCAACCTTGGCTGCATTGTTTTGGCTGAATTCTAACAACTCTCTGCTCTCTCACTTGTCCCTTTGTGTCCCGAAGGGTGAGCAGGAAGGTAGGGAATGGGAAGCTATTAGCAGCTCCCCTGGTTTTTGGCCAGGGGGGTTCTTGTGATGTTTATAAATTGTAAATACCAGTAAATATTGTAAATACTGTATATGTTGTACATATTCATTGCATTTCATTGTAGGTTGTAGTTTTGCTTGTAAATACAGCTTCATTTGTTTCCAACTGGTCTGGTCTGGCAATTTAATGTTGGGGGGGAATTTTCAACCCACTACACCCTCTTGAAGTCCCAGGTTGAAATTTTATTTATCACCCTGCTTCTTTGTCTGTTGATATTAAACTCTAACATGTCATGGTCACTACAACCATGACTACTCCCAACCTTAACATCTACAACCAGTCCTTCTTTGTTTGTTAATACCAGGTCCAGCATTGCACTTCTCTTTCTTGGTTCTTCAACTACCTACAGCTGTCATCAATGCCTTTTGGACTGTTCATTCTTGGCTGTGTGATCTTTCCAACTAATATCAGAGTAGTTGAAGTTGCCCATGAGCACCAGGGCACTTGATCTTGAGGTTACTCGTAGCTGCCCATAGAAGGCCTCAACAGTACCTTCTTCCTGGTTCAGTGGTCTGTAAACACCCATAACCATATCATCCGTGTTTGTATGTCACTTCACTCTTATCCATAAGCTCTCATCACACACACCCCAGGTTAAACTCAACACAGTCTAGTTGCTTATTCACATAGAGCAACTTCACCACTTTGCCTTGTCAGTCTCTCCTTCCTGAAAAGTACATAGTCATCCATGACCACATTCCAGTATTAGGAGCTGTCCCACCATGTCTCTGTAATTGCAACAAGATCATAGCCTTGTGATTGCACCCAGATTTCTAGTCCATCCTGCTTATTTCCCATGCCTCTTCTCTTGGCATACAGACACTTCAGAGACTCAGCAGAGCAGTACCTGTTACCATTGCGAGTGTCACACAATCCACCACCCCCTACAGCCCCTGGGATAGCAGTGAAGCTGGTACCCTGCCTCACAATTGTCCCAGGAATGCCCTCAGTGAGTCTGTTTTTTCCCTCTTCCCCCTTCAAAATTAGTTTAAAGACCTATCAATTAGCCATGTCAGTTCTTGCCCCAGGATCCTTTTTCCTCTTAGAGGCAAGCATTTTCTATCTGTAGTCAGCAGGCCTGGGATCTTGTAGAGTAGCCCATGATCAAAGAACCCAAAATCCGGTCATTGACACCAGTCCTGCAGCCAGGCATTAATCTGCTGGAGGCCACAGCTTTCTGCCAGGTGGTTACCCTTTTACCCTGGCTGTGCCAGGTCAGGTATAGAACACTGAGGCCCAAATCCACAGCTCCATGTAGGCAAACCTACTGATTTTTAAAGGGTTCTGTGCAGGGTCCTGTTGTCTTACTGCAGCTATCAGGATTAGCCTTCAGTTCCACAGGCACAAACAATTTCACTAACGTACTTTCACATGAATAATTTCATTAACATCTTTCGTTTAACACCATTTTGCCTGTTGTTTCTTCATATGCTTTACTAGTTCACAGGAAAGTGAGTTACACAAAAAGCTAAACTCACATCAATTATTTAAAACTAACTGCTGGGCAATACAGTAAAATACACTCACATTCCATATTCTTTCTTTAACTCTTAGCAATCAGTAGTCATATTTCTACTCTTCTCTCAACTTCTCACATGAGCAAGTTTTTAATTTTCCTGTTACCCTTGGCAAGAGAATTTTCATTCATTCCTCTACCCTGGCTGTCTAAGGAAGAATGGAGGCCAGAATGAAAACATTGCAGCCAAGAAAGACAACATTTAAAAATTCACTTCAAATAGGCTTATAGTAAAATCCTATCTCATTAGCTCTCAACACTCACATAGGACAGATGCAAACTCTGGCTAAAACCAGAGTTTTGGTTCACACAGATTTGTCAGATATCTGTAGAACAAACCAAAGCATTTCTCAGGAAAATTCTATAGCTAATATAAATTAAAGATGGCAAAGTGTTCCTTAAAAGGCCAAATTTCTTCGATCCTTACCACTTCTCTTTTCAAAAGCAGAACTGATAAACAGCAGTGGTGTGTGCACTTCTCCTTCTGAAGAGCCACCATGACTACCTGTTTCAGACATCCCATGATCCCCACAAACAACTAGCAAATTGGGCAGAGAAGCTTCTTCCTGCAAGTCACAGAAATAAAATTAAGTTGTTCTACAAACAATATGCACATATATAATGCTTCACTATCTGTATAATTTTTACATGCTAATATTTCTCAAAATATATTCTGTTTTTTAAATTGGCTCACACTTGAGAGAGATTAAAAGAGATGTCTGCCACTGTTACACAGTAATACACAGTAATACTTAGCACTTAAGGCACACAGTAATATTTAGCATTTAAGGCACATATGTGTCTAACATACCAATAGATTACAAAACTCACCAAAAAAGCTTTGAAAAACCCTCTCATTTACAGAGTCACAAGTAACTGACTGAAGGATTAAATAAAAGTTATCATATTGTAAGAAAGAAATCAGCAGTCCAGTAAGGGGACGGAGATTGGAGTCAATACAGCTGACCAATATGATCAAGTACTGTTCCTTTATTGTTCCAATATTGTAGGACTATAGTGCGAGTATAGCACAATGAAGTAAAGCAAAGAGGAAGAAGGGAAAGGAAAGATAGAAGTGCATATCAGGGGAACTTCTACAACTTATATAAAATTGGAGTGCCTTGTTGGCATAGCTCCATTGGTTCCCTGCGAGTGACCACACATTGCACTATTACAGATTAGTTGGACCAATGGTCCAACTACTAACGACACGTGAGGTTTGTTGATGCAGGTGCATGTCCTGTTGTTCCAAGATAACTTTCTGTGTTCATAGCTACCAGTGTCCTGTTTTAGTTACATGCTGCAGGCACAGCACTGTTTTGCTACACTGCTAGCTGGCTCTGCACTTATGCTGAGCATGGCCTACCACCATGTCAAGCTCTAGGCTTGCACTGCCAGATTGCTCACACTGCTTGTCGCTGCCATTACAATAGTCCAGGAGCAGCAGCATTAAGAGAGAAGTGTGCTCCCACTGCATCTCTCCAGATTCATTGAGTATTTAATATAATGTAAATGTCACATTATATTAGTACTTAAGATATCAATAAGAGAAATTTAAAGGAAAAATATAATCCTCTTTGTAATAGTAGATACAAAATCATAGGGTTGTGTTCCTTTATCTGAAGAAAGAAAACAGAAGCAAAGCGAGGCCTGTCCAACCATTCTGAGCAGAAAAAAAATATTCTGGCAGAAAAAAAATATTGTCATTCCATAACGAAGTAGCTTTTAGTCATCTCTAGTTATTACCATCTAGTTATTATCTGTTCACCCAAAAGTAAAATGCTTTTGTTGTTTCTGTGTTATAAAACCGAGATAAAGGCTTGCATGCAGGTGCCAAAAGCAAGACATACTAACAAACTGCATCAAGCCACCGTAAATTCACAAGAGCATAACTTCCACAAGCAAGATTTAACCTCCCTTTTCATAGAATAGTATCCATCTGTCTAAAAATACTATTGAAATTTTGTGAGCTGTGGGAACCCAGGGATCAGCTAAGGGGATGTGTAGCTGGCCTTCATGACTGTGTGGGGCCCTGGCATGTAATAAGAGATGTTGTACCCCGAACCACGTGAGTGAGGATGGGACTAAAAGATAGTAAAGTGTTGCATCCTTGAAGTACATGGGAAAAGCAACTGGGGAGGTAAGCACCCATCTGATTTTGTGGTAAACAGTGGGCTTAACAGGGGTAGGCTGTGGGAAGGTGAAATTGTACCATGCACAAACTCCTTAAAAAACAGCCACCAGCTCTGCAGAGGGGGGCCACTGGGCCCACCTTGCGGCCGTGGTCTCTCCTCACAGACTGCTCTGTCAGTTTGTGTCCCAGCTGACCACGATGGGACCAGATGGGTCAGGCCCACTAAGGTTTTCACAATTCTCTCAGCAACACCACAGCGAGCAGCTATTCTGAATTGCAGTTGCCAAAAATGAACCAGAAAAAAGCTTCAGGACACTTGGAATCAGGACTCAGTACAGCAACTGTTTAGATAAGTGACGTCCTGTATTCCCAAACCTAAAAACCAGACCCAGAGATGGTAATTTATGTGTGCTACATTTAGCAAAAGAAAAACACTGTTTACAATCGCCATTTGAATGTTTCAATATCTAAGAACTAAGCATACCTTCACAAACATGGAAATCGAAGCCATTATTCCTCCCCCTGAATTTCATTACTAGAAAGAACATGCCATTTTAATCCATGAGTGGGACAAAAGAATTTTGGCACACAATTCCTCTCCTCTTCCTATATACCAAGAGGAAGTTATTTCCCACAGCTGTTCAGAAGAGACTGTTAACAGAAGTTACTAATGTCAACCAATAAATTCCTAAAAATATTACACTACACTGTTAACTGGGGAATGGTCAGGGAAGGAAAAGAACAGAAGAATACCCATTTTGGTATGGGAATAAACAAGCTACCACCTACAAACAAGCAAGAATTTTAAGAATACAAGTAACATACATTGGTCCAAGAATAAGTTGTATTACCTTTGAAAGAAGAGAAATGTGAATCTTCTTCAGGATGTTATCCATTTCACGAAGTTTTGGTCCCACTAACGGGCTGTTTGGCCCAGTCATATGTCCAATATGGTCCAACCCCAGGTAATGTAATATCAGGAGATCCCAGTCTTCTCTCTTTAACACTCTATCCAAATGTCTGGTAACATTATCATCAACCTCAGACATAAAAGCAAACCAATCCAAATGTAAAAATAATTTCCCAGTAATTACTTTGCACTACACATGAGAATTCTGCAGGAACTGGTGAGAATTACAGCCATTCACAATGTTAATAAGAAAAGAAAAAAAATCAGATTGATTAGTTCAGTGCCAGGCAGTCAAAATTTCAAAACAGATTTGTCACCTCATTTCTTTTTCTTTTTTAATTACGAGGCATCAGATTACATATAAACAGAGAAAATGGATTGCTATGCTTCCATAGATACTTTTTAAAAGTTATTTAAAGAAAAATTCAGTTGCTTTCAACATTAACACTCCTTGTTTATCTCTCCACAACAAGCAGGTACAGGGAAAAGCCTCTCTTTGGTGCTTGAAAGTACAGGGCAAAAATTAAAACACCTATGCTCTTTCGACACCATTTTTGATACTGTGCAAACACAAAAAAATATTGTAATTGCTGTGAAATAACGATCTGGTGGCACAGGAAGTAAGACCAATTATTTTTAAAGTGTTATTGGGGGCATAACTCACATGTTCTCCTGCTTGAGCTGACAAGTCATTTTTTAGTTGCATATATTTTTCCCTGGATATTCAAAATCCGTACATAATCCACACGCAACACTGCTTTGTTGACTCTAGATATAACTTAACTACCTAAAACACCACAAAAAGCTCTCTGTTTAATAGGCTATATTCAGAAAGCAAAAAGACTGTGTAAAGAGCTTGAGACCCATACAGTTGCTGAATCAGCAGCACATCTACATTTTTCCACTTCAAGTTGAAGTTTCTGCAAGTCTGACTGGTTACTCTAATTAAAAATGTCTTCCAATTCACATCAGATCAATCAACTTCCTTAAACACGGTAATAAAGTACTTACAACAGTATCAGCAGGAGGGCAGCCTGAGTTTTTACAAATCATAAGGTTTCAAAATACAAACTGAAACTGCTAAACCATTTACTCTTTCAATATGCTCACAGTAGGAAGGTTCACAATTTGTTTTGTTTCTTATCTAAATGTTCTCTTTGATAATATACGGAAACACCGCTCATACTGTAACTACAAAAGTGACAGAATACTACAGAAAGTATGTCTCTAAGAGACAAAGATAAATGGGCCCTTTAAAGATGGTACATACTAATACTAATGTGACATCCACAGATAGTGGAACTTTCAGACAAAGCCAGTGGTCTAACTTCCTACCACAAGTTTCATAGGAACACAGTATGTTTAGCAAAGCTATACAGTAACAGTAGGTTAGCCCAACACATCCCACGGCATATGTATCAAAGACTGAAATGCTTAGCTTCACATTGTCAATACCAAGCACACACAAAAATTCAATTCCTATTTAATTGCCAAGTTAGCATTTCAGAACAAGAATCTTCATACTCATTCATTCTTTGAAGTTCCCACTATGTGTTTGTACAGATTATTTAACCCAAGATTACACAAAGCCTCTCACCTCTGTAAAATCTGACACAAAAAAGGATGTTGTACCATCATATTCCACAAAATGCTTTGGAAACAATTTAACCCAAGTATCATCACCATAAAAGATTATTCTTTTCCCAGCTGTTTTTGCCTGCCATATCAGATTGTCATCCAAAAGAGCTGGGGAATTGAGATTCACAACAACATCAATGAAACCAGGTATGCTGCCCGTCATCAAAGCCTACATAAAACAAGAAAAGAGACATATTAATTGAAACAAAAGATTTTCCAGTACTCAGAAAACAGTACTAGTGTATGAGGAAGCAATGAAGCAGAGAAAAAAGAAATCGTACTTTCAATGAAGACCTTCCTATCACAGAGCTATCAAATAAGGGAACAATACAAGACAGAGTAACTGAAGCGGAAGATGCCACCTCCTCCTCTTACTCAGCTCTGCTTTCCTTTGACCACTGACCTGATCTTCCCTGCAGGAAGCACTTCTGAGCTCTATCACATACACTGTAACAGCAAGGCAAGTTTCAGCCAGGAATTACAACAGCAACAGGGAACCTGCCCTTCTTGCCAGCCCTGAGGATCAGAAACAATCCAGTCTTCAAAATTTTCTCAGAAAGCTCTAACTGGGAAAAAAGTCTCAGACTTACCTTAATTCGAGGCATAGTCACAGTGGGTGGCTTTGCTTCAGCAATAAAACTGTAGGATGTCCCTTTTTCAACAACTTGTGTAGTGTATGGCATGAACTGTTTACCTTTGGATCCAAACACAAAGTCATCTCTCAAAGCATCTATCAGCACAATGACAACTTTTTTGAAAAGTGGTGGTGGAATTTTGGTCCAGTTAGAAACTGTTCCTAAGCAACAGAAAAAGCATATATAAACATCACTAACAAATGTTAACAGCTAGACAGAAGTTAAAGGACAAGGTCACTGCAGAAATCAGTGCTTCCAACTTCAATATTAACTTTACATTCAAAAGGAAGAAGTTGCAACCAATGGCAAATATCAGAAACAACCAGAGGAAGCTGCATTTTCAGGCCATCCAGCACAGGAATGACAAAACAACAAGCAAATAATCCTATGCAGTATGTAGAAAGGAACAAAGCATGAATGGAATGCAAGATGGGAAATTGGGAGAACTAAGGAAAAGATAAAAAATGGAGAATGTTCAAAGGAATAAGAAGAGATAGGTGCTACCTCCTCTCTGGTTAATCCAGTAAAGATAAACTACATATCCCCAAAAGACAACTTTTGTTAGAAAAATTATGCAGCATTCACCTGTGCTAGTACCAAATTCTGCACATCAGAACAGAACTGAAGCAGTGCCTCTCAATCAAATTCCACCACAAAAGAACAGGAACATCACAAAGAAAGAGATAGTTTAACTCAAATTTAAACAGAAAAGATTTGTACACAATTGCATCCTTGTAGGTAGAAGACTGTATGCCACAATAGTTAAGTGACGGCAGATGCAGGACCAACATCCAGTTACAGAATTCTTTGAATAGGTTGTGTGGGCACATACAGCAAACTGCAGTGTCATGCCTTCTTCGCCATGTATGGACTGGCTGCCCCAACTCTTCATTTGCATTGTGCTTGGTCCACACAATGACTTTTAGCTTTTGTAGCAGCAGTTTTTGGCCCAACCTCTACAGGTCTCATATCTCTACTAGGAAAAAAAACCCAAACCAACACTAAAAAAAACTAAAAACCAAACCCAAATAAAGACAATCAACAGAAGAACAAAATGGAGGCAGAGTATATTCTACTTGCAGATACCCACTTGGACAACTTTGTGGTGAATCAACTTCTCAGCATATATTAGGGGATTTACACACATTTAGAGTAGGACAAGGGTAAGAGAGTCCTAGCACTAGAGTTGTCAGGGTTCATTAGGAGGGCTTTAAACTAGGTCTGAAGGGGGTGGGTGAGGAAATCGGTCCCTCTGCAGAGGAAAGAGCAGGGCACAAATTAGGGTCAATTGAGAAGTCGGGAACCCAGCTGAAGTGCATGTACACCAATGCATGCAACATGGGCAATAAGCAAGAGGAGCTGGAAGTCCTGGTCCACCAGGGTGACTATGATGTAGTCACCATCTCAGAAACTTGGTGGGATAACACGCACGATTGGAGCGCTGCACTGGAGGGGTTACAGGCTCTTTAGGAGAGACAGGCAAGGGAGAAGAGGAGGAGGGGTGGCTCTGTATATTAGGGAGTCACTCTCTGCCACAGAACTTGAGGTGGAAAATGAAGAGATTGAGAGCCTGTGGGTTAAAATCAGAGGGCAGCCTAACAAATCTGACATCCTGGTTGGAGTCCGTTATAGACCACCCAACCAGGATGAGGAGGCTGACAAATTATTCTATAAGCAACTGGAGGCTGTCTCAAGGTCATCAGATCTTGTCCTTGTGGGTGACTTCAACCTGCCAGATATCTGCTGGGAACTTCATTCAGCAGAGAGGAGGCAGTCCAGAAGATTCCTGGAGTGCATGGAGGACAGCTTCCTGATGTAGCTGTTAAGTGAGCCTACCAGAGTCCAGGCTCTGCTTGACCTGCTGTTCTCCAATAGAGAAGGGCTGGTGGGAGACGTGATCGTGGGAAGCTGCCGAGGGTGCAGTGACCACGAGATTAGTGAAGTTTTCAATATGCAGGGAGATAGGGAGGAGCACCAACAGAACCTCCACCTTGGACTTCCGGAGGACAAACTTCAGCCTGTTTAAGAAACTTATTTGTAAAGTTCCCTAGGTGTCAACCCTCAAGAACCATGGGGTCCAGGAGGGTTGGACCTACTTCAAAGAGGACCTCTTGAAGGCACAGGAATTGCCAGTTCCCACGTGCCAAAAGGCAAGCCGGCGGGGAAGGCGACCGGCCTGGATGAGCAAGCAGCTCCTGGAGGATTTAAGGGGAAAAAAAGAGGCTGTATCACCTTTGGAAAGGGGGGAAAGGCTTCTCAAGGTGTGTTCAAGGAAGCTGTTAGATTATGTAGGAAGAAAACTAGAGAGGCAAAGGCCCAGCTGGAACTGAAGCTGGCCACCTCTGTCAAAGACAATAAAAAGCATTTTTATAAATACATTAACACTAAAAAGTAGGGCAGGAAGAACCTGCACTCCTTATTGGACCTGGGGGGGAACACGGTGACTGAAGATGAGGAAAAGGCTGAGGTCCTGAACACCTTCTTTGCCTCAATTTTTAACAGCAAGGCAGGAGTTCAGGACGAGTGGCCTCCTGAGCTGGGTAATGGGGTCAAGGAGTTGTGTAATGCCCCAGAAATCCATGAGGAATTAGTTCGGGACCTGCTGAGCCACTTGGACACTCACAAGTCCATGGGACCGGATGGGATCCATCCTAGGGTGCTGAGAGAGCTGGCAGATGAGCTGGCCAGGCCGCTCTCCATCATTTTCCTCCAGTCCTGGCTCACCAGTGAGGTCTCAGATGACTGGAAACTGACCAATGTGGTCCCCATCCACAAGAAGGGTCAGATGGAGGAACCTGGAAACTACAGGCCGATCAGCCTGACCTCAGTGCCAGGGAAAGTGATGGAGCAGATTATCCTGGCGGCAATAACTGCGCACCTGAAGGATGGCCAAGGGCTCAGGTCCAGACAACATGGATTTAGGAAAGGCAGGTCCTGCCTGTCCAACCTGATCTCCTCCTATGATCAGGTGACCCGTCTGGTGGATGTGGGGAAGGCTGTGGATGTGGTCTACCTAGACTTCAGCAAGGCCTTTGACACCGTCCCCCACAGCAAACTCCTGGCCAACCTGTCAGCTCGTGGCTTGGACCACTACACTCCGTGCTGGGTTAGGAACTAGCTGGAGGGCCAAGCCCAGAGAGTGGTGGTGAATGGTGCCACATCCAGCTGGTGGCCAGTCACCAGTGGAGTCCCCCAGGGATCAGTGCTGGGCCCCATCCTCTTTTAACATCTTCATTGATGATCTGGATGAGGTGATTGAGTCAGTCATCAGCAAATTTGCAGATGACACCAAGTTAGGAGCAGATGTTGGTCAGTTAGAGGCTAGAAGAGCTCTGCAGAGGGACCTCGACCAACTGGACAGATGGGCGGAGTCCAATGGGATGTCATTCAACAAGTCCAAGTGCCGAGTGCTGCACTTTGGCCACAATAACCCCATGCAGAGCTACAGGCTGGGGTCAGAGTGGCTGGAGAGCTGCCAAACAGACAGGGACCTGGAGGTGCTGATTGACACCTGCCTAAACATGAGTGTGGTGAAGGCACATTATGCCCTGGTACTGAATCTTGTCCCAGCATGTGGGCAAGTTCCCCCTCCCTCTAGGAGGAAGACAAAAGCCAAGGCATTAGCCAGGCTTGCACGCACCCAGCGCATGCAGCGCTCGTGCTGGCACCAAGTATGGGCATAATTCTAGCTTCACGCTTTCTATAGGCTGAAGCCAGTTGCTTATGAGAGTGCCCATTGGTCAAGCCCAGCCTCGAGGAATCTATAAGTGTCACCCCAGTTGGTGAACACGTTGCCCCCCCTCATTTACTTTGTCTCTGTGCTTGCTCGAGAGAGTAACTCTCGAGCTGCAGCCTTTGCCATTGAGCTTATTGTTGTTAGCTTCTGTTATACATGCATGCATACTGGAAGCCTCTGCATTGTTGAAGAAGCCCAGAGGGAGGACCTTCGCTGAGCCTGACGAGCTCAGCATTGCTACAACCAGTCGTGCCGATTGGAAGAGCCCATCGTGCCACCGGAGGACTGGACCAACCCCTGCAGGTAAGATCTGCCCAGTTGCCGGGGAGAAGGGACTTGATCAATACCGAATCCACATATGCCTAGCCCCGCCGTAGCGGGAGAGGAGCCGCCGAGTGCCGCTCTGAGGAGCCGCCGAATGCCGCTCTGAGCCCTGTGGATCCCAGGGAAAACCAAAGCATTGTTCGTGCTTATACTGCACCGAACCCGGGACCACTCTGAGAGTCCTGTTGCTCCTTTAACCTCGTTAAACGAGAATCCGCCGCCTAACGCAGCTGCATTCTCTCCCTGAGGCTGTTTGCATCAGCCCCAAGAACCGCCGTGGTTGGGCCAACCCCCATAGCTTCGCCTGCTTCCGTCGTTCGAGCCCACCTACCGGCCACCGTCGTCCCGCCCTGCCGTGCAAGCCGACTTCTGAGGGCCGACCCCACGGACCGACCCCGACCAGGACCGATCCCTGTTGTCTGAAGGGGATTGAATATCGTCCACGTGCTTTCCACCCACTAGCACTCAGTTCAAAGTATCCGCGTCTAGCAGAGTAAGCGCTGATGCATAGAAAGATTGTAATATTGCTGTGTACAGCCAGAAGCCGCCCGCGTCCCGCCGAGTCTCCATCTAGTGGCCAAGCGGCAGAACTGCACCCTTCGTTATATAAATATAGAAAGGGTTTATAGATAGTTCAATTACGTTATAACACTAAGCCAGTTGTGGAATCTATTTCACAAACGTGCACTAGAACATGTATATAAGTTGGTGATTCATCGGTTATTAATAGTTTGATAATTAATAAAAATTATATTTTTCATAATTCATATTTCATATTCATACATTTAATAGCCTCTTCACCACAATGTGGCACAGCGAGCAGGGTGCACAGCTGTGAAATATTTCCATAACTTGGGATACAAAATTACAGCCCCAGACTTGGAATGGGCAAAATTAAATTGTAAAAATATAGATGGCATTTTCGCAAAGCTAAGCAAACCCAGCAGCAAACACGCTGTCCTGATGGCATCTTGTATTATACAGATGCAGGAGGAAATTAAATTCTTTGACAAAAAGGTTTCCCAATTGGAAAGGGAACTGGCGAAGTCAGAGGCACAAAACCAGGGACTTCATGATTTATTTGAGCTGCATATAAAAGAGACCATGTCTGTCTTCAAGTCTCAATGGCAATCACATGCTACCTATGAAGTAGCCAGGGCACATGACACACGAGAGCCAGGCTCTCCTATTCTGCTTGTTCCATCTGACAAGCAGAAACCTGCTGATTTTGGTTCAGCAGCTGCCCAGTATCAGCACATGAGCAATGTTAGCTCACCCACACCAGACAGGTCGGCAGCTACAGCACCGGTGCAGCAAGCCAAGCCAGGCTCCACATCACCGGATGATAACAATGAAGCCACCAGCTTCAACCAACAATGAATCCCAAAGGAGGTGAGATTCAACTTAGCATTGCTAGATGACTCCGAAGCCAGCAGCGGACCGAGTTTCCCACAGCATGGCAGACCAAGAGGTAACCAGGGAAATAGAAGCTCCTGCAATAAGGTAGCCAAGCTGACTCGACAACAGCTTGCACAGCATCCCAGCAAGAGAGCTTACTACGATCCCAGAGACACACAGAGCACCACATCAGACTCAGATTCTGGATGTGAGTCTAGCCCACAACGTTACCACAAACTGCGGAAGAGCCAAGCTGCTATAGAAGCCAATGAGGCTGAACCTCGCAGCATCCTGAAAGCAAAGCTCCAGAAAAAGAACTCCAAAAGGGAGAGTTCCAGAAGGGACTACAGACCCAGCAAGGAGGGACACCGGCAAAAGGTATATACTGCCAGCCGTAAAGCGATACCGCATGGCCAGTGAAGGGAAGAGCAACGCTCTCAAGCATCCGCTTCCACCAATCCAGGCAGACATGAATACTGCACTGGAAGACTGTGGTGAAGAGGTTATTAAATTTATGAATATGAAATATGAATTATGAAAATATAATTTTTATTAATTATCAAACTATTAATAACCGATAAATCACCAACTTATATACATGTTCTAGTGCACGTTCGTGAAATAGATTCCACAACTGGCTTAGTGTTATAACGTAATTGAACTATCTATAAACCCTTTCTATATTTATATAACGAAGGGTGCAGTTCTGCCGCTTGGCCACTAGATGGAGACTCGGCGGGACGCGGGCGGCTTCTGGCTGTACACAGCAATATTACAATCTTTCTATGCGTCAGCGCTTACTCTGCTAGACGCGGACACTTTGAACTGAGTGCTAGTGGGTGGAAAGCACGTGGACGATATTCAATCCCCTTCAGACAACAGGGATCGGTCCTGGTCAGGGTCGGTCCGTGGGGTCGGCCCTCAGAAGTCGGCTTGCACGGCAGGGCGGGACGACGGTGGCCGGTAGGTGGGCTCGAACGACGGAAGCAGGCGAAGCTACGGGGGTCGGCCCAACCACGGCGGTTCTCGGGGCTGATGCAAACAGCCTCAGGGAGAATGCAGCTGCATTAGGCGGTGGATTCTCTTTAATGAGGTTAAAGGAGCAACAGGACTCTCAGAGCGGTCCCGGGTTCGGTGCAGTATAAGCACGAACAATGCTTTGGTTTTCCCTGGGATCCACAGGGCTCAGAGCGGCACTCGGCAGCTCCTCAGAGCGGCACTCGGCGGCTCCTCTCCCGCTACGGCGGGGCTAGGCATACGTGGATTCGGTATTGATCAAGTCCCTTCTCCCCGGCAACTGGGCAGATCTTACCCGCAGGGGTTGGTCCAGTCCTCCGGTGGCACGATGGGCTCTTCCAATCGGCACGACTGGTTGTAGCAATGCTGAGCTCGTCAGGCTCAGCGAAGGTCCTCCCTCTGGGCTTCTTCAACGATGCAGAGGCTTCCAGTATGCATGCATGTATAACAGAAGCTAACAACAATAAGCTCAATGGCAAAGGCTGCAGCTCGAGAGTTACTCTCTCGAGCAAGCACAGAGACAAAGTAAATGAGGGGGGGCAACGTGTTCACCAACTGGGGTGACACTTATAGATTCCTCGAGGCTGGGCTTGACCAATGGGCACTCTCATAAGCAACTGGCTTCAGCCTATAGAAAGCGTGAAGCTAGAATTATGCCCATACTTGGTGCCAGCACGAGCGCTGCATGCGCTGGGTGCGTGCAAGCCTGGCTAATGCCTTGGCTTTTGTCTTCCTCCTAGAGGGAGGGGGAACTTGCCCACATGCTGGGACAAGATTCAGTACCAGGGCATAATGTGCCTTCACCACAAAGACAACGCTCAGGAGGTTCCTGCAACCCCAGTAGAGGGAAAGAGAACATGCAGAGTGACAGGGAATGCTCTAATTCACAAGATTCACCTGACTCACTAGATCCATGGTGTTGGATACTCCTCAAAATGGAATGTCCCGAGGAATGAGCCAGCAGTGTGCCCAGGTGGCCAAGAAGGCCAATGGCATCCTGGCCTGCATTAGGAATAGTGTGGCCAGCAGGAACAGGGAAGTCATTGTGCCCCTGTACTCTGCATTGGTTAGGCCACTCCTTGAGTCCTGTGTCCAGTTCTGGGCCCCTCAGTTTAAGAAGGACATCGAGACACTTGAATGTGTCCACAGAAGGGCAACGAGGCTGGTGAGAGGCCTTGAGCACAAGTCCTATGAGGAGAGGCTGAAGGAGCTGGGATTGTTTAGCCTGGAAAAGTGGAGGCTCAGGAGTGACCTCATTGACCTCTACAACTACCTGAAAGGTGGTTGTAGCCAGGAAGGGGTTGGTCTCTTCTCCCAGGCAACCAGTACCAGCACAAGAGGACACAGTCTCAAGCTGCACCAGGGGAAGTTTAGGCTCAAGGTGAGGAGAAAGTTCTTCACCGAGAGAGTCATTTGTCATTGGAATGGGTTGCCCAGAGAGGTGGTGGAGTCACCATCCCTGGAGGTGTTCAAGAGGGGATTGGACTTGGCACTTGGTGCCATGGTCTAGTCATGAGGTCTCTGGGGACAGGTTGGACTCAATGATCTTTGAGGTCTCTTCCAACCTTAGTGATAAAAAAAGTAGAAAAAGTAAAAATTGTTTCTGAGTAAATGGTTGGTAATTTGGAAGGGTCCCCGATAATGCTGTCTCTAACAAGATAATCAAAAAACCCCAGCCTCAGAACCTGTATTTTTTTTAGCATATAGCTAAACATCAACAAACTGACATTCACAGGCAGAGGTTGGTCTCTTCTCGCAGGCAACCAGCACCAGAACAAGAGAGCACAGTCTCAAGCTGCACCAGGGGAGGTTTAGCAAGATGTTCTTCACAGAGAGAGTGATTGCCCATTGGAATGGGCTGCCTGGGGAGGTGGTGGAGTCGCTGTCACTGGAGGTGTTCAGGAGGAGACTTGATAGGGTGCTTAGTTGCATGGTTTAGTTGATCAGGCGTTGTTGGATAATAGGTTGGACACAATGATCTTGAAGGTCTGTTCCAACCTGGTCCATTCCATTCCATTCCATTCCATTCCATTCCATTCCATTCCATTCCATTCCATTCCATTCCATTCCATTCCATTCCATTCCATTCTTACTGCTAGCAATTTGCCCTGATAAGGAAAATGAGGACTGGGGTGCACAGCAGGGAAAATAAAAAAATATCAACAATGAAATGGCAGAAATCCTGATTAAAATGACCAAGTTGTTTTTCCAGGACTTTAGCTAACAACTTAGTGCTTTGACCCTCAAAACAGAAGACACAGCAAGATGTATCGTGCTGTTACTTAAAGTCCTTTTCTTAATTTGTTCCTATGCACCTGCTTAAGGAAACAAAATTTGCTGGACACCAAAAAATGTTCAGATCACAAACACATACACCCCACGCAGGAGCTTCTCCCATTCATCAGTAGGTCAAAGTACTGACATACGCAAAGGAATCAGCTATCAACACCAAGCCATCTGAAAACACATTGTTACAAGATAGCTAATGCTACACATCGTGCAACTTCTGGCATGCAGCATGCTTATTTATCCCTACTATGGTTATATAGAACACTGTCACTTTAAATGAAGCTGAACTTCTGTCAGCAGTAAAAAAAACCACAGATTCTACAACTAACATACCATAATGATATGCTGCAGAAATTCCCTATTATACAAGCAACTACATCACTTTATCACTCATCTCACAGGCAGGACAGCATGGATTCAATCGTACTCAGGGCTCACACAGTGAAACATTCAGGAAATTCAGGAGCATTGAAGAAATAGTCTTTACTGAACAGAACTGAGGTAGGCTGGTGCCACCACACAAGCCATACCTGCGGTGTTCTGACGGTCCAGCCCAGTGGGGTGGATAGGGGAAGCTACATATTTCATCCCATAATGTCCTGCTCCCTTATAAAACCATCAGCGAGGTCCTGCACTTTCTCTTTCTTCCCTCACCGCTCTTATGGAGGTGGCCCTTATCTGGTAATGGGGGGAGCCATCTCGCAGCCTCTTGGGCCTGGCTAGGACTAAGGCCAGGGGAAAGGGCAATCTCAGATCTGGCCAGCCTAACACGGGAAGATGGGGGGGGAAGGGAAAAAGAAGCCTGGGGGCTTTGGGTGTACCCTGAGGTGGGGATAGGATGCTTCTGGGTATGCTTTGGGATCTCTTTCATCACTGTGACTTGTGGTTCTCTGTAAAATATTCATTGCTTTTCCTTTTAAACTTTCCACTACTTTTGCAATCCGTTTGTCTGAGTCTCACTTGTTTTGCCTGGAGGGGAAGGGGGGAAGGGAGGATCAGCCCTTCGACCCACCACAGGAAGAATCAGAGAATCATAGAACTGTTTTGGTAGGATAAGACCTTTCAGATCATCGGGTCCAGTTATTACCCAACTCTCCCAGGTCTGGTGCTAAAACATGTCCCTTAGCAACAGAACTGTGTTTCTTCCCTGGGAAGCTTACTCCAGTGTCTGATGACCTTTTTGGTGAAGAAGTTGCTCATCCCTCTCTCGTCCTCTTACTTGTTGCTAGGGAGAAGGGACCAACACCTACCTCACTTCAGCTTCCTTCCAGGTAGTTGCAGTGGCAACAAGACCACCCCTCAGCCTCCTCTTCTCCAGTCTGAATAACCCCAGTTCCCTCTGCTGCTCCTCAGAAGTCTTATTCTCCAGACCCTTCACCAGTTTCATTGCCCTTCTCTGGGCAAGCTCCAGCAAGGGCCCCAAAACTGAACATAGAGGTCAAGGTGTGGCCTCATCAATGAAAAATCACTTCACTTATACTGCTGGTCACACTATTCCTGACACAAGCCAGGATGCCCTTGGCCCCCTTGGCTACCTGGGTACACTGCTGGCTTATGTTCAGACAGTTGTCAACCAGCATCCCCAGGACCTTTTCTGCCAAACCACTCTATAGCCACTCAGCACCAAGCCTGTAGTGCTGCATGGAGTTGTTGTGACCTAAATGCAGGACCTGTCACTTGGCCTTGTTAAACTTCCAATCCAGCCAGCCCAGGTCCCACTGGAGAGCCTTCATACCTTAAAGCAGATCAACACTCCCTCCCAGCTAAGTGTCATCTATAACTTACTGAGGGAACACCCAATTCCATCCTCCAGATCACAGAATCACAGAATCACCAAGGTTGGAAGAGAGCTCAAAGATCATCAATTCCAACCTGTCACCACAGACCTTGTGACTAAACCATGATAAAGATATTAAACAAGACTGGCCCCAAAGCTGAGCCCTGAAGAACACCACCTGTGACCAACCACCAACTGGATTTAACTCCATTCACCACCACTCTTTGAGCCCACCCATCCAGACAGTATTTTACCCAGTGAAGTGTCCACTCATCCAAGCCATGAGCAGACAGTTTGTCCAGGAGGATGCTGTGGGAGATAGTGTCAAATCCAGATAAGCAACATCCACAGCCTTTCCCTCATCCACTGAGTCACATTATCATTGATGGAGACCAGGTTTTTCAAGCACTCATGAACTCATGTTGGAAGTGCCTGATCACCTGGTTGCCCTGCGCATGCTGCATAATAGCACTGAGGGTGATTTGCTCCATGGCCTTCCCCAGCACAGAGGCCAGGCTGACAGGTCCGTAGTTTCCTGGCTCCTCCTTCTGGTCCTTCTTGTAGCTGGGCATTTGCCAGACTTCATTCAGCTGGCACCTTCCCAGCTAACCATGGCTCCTGGTAAATGATTCATTGTTCCACCGTTGCTCCATTTTTTGCCTACCTATATTTAGGATTGCTAATGACATGCCTAAGTTGAAATGGTTCATAAAGCCCTCTGGCACACATTTAGACTCTTCAACTCAAACTAGTCTTTTCAAAACCCAGTTGTCTGACAATTCCTTCCTCCCAAACAGTATCACTGCAACATTTCACTCACAACAGCATATCAAACACTTCTGACAGTCTTGGTAATCTCCAGATAAAAAGCAACATGCCATTTGACAGCACCAACTCAGATCTATTAACAGATTCATTTCTGATAGCTCTGAACTGCACAACCTACTTGTCCCTCCACTGTTTTTCACAGTTTAGGTAAGCCTGTTTCACCATAGTAATGTCCATACTTTATCAGAACAATAACAAGCAGTTAAAATCCAGTTCAGCAGTTGCAGTTCTGTTCCACCAAGCTGCCACGTAGATGTCTCAAGCAAAAGTCTTATATGAACAAAATACTACCCAGTTCAGCTGCCCACTGAACCTGAAGTTTCACCCCACAAGCTCCAAAAAAATGGTGAAGAATAATCCTTCAAATACACATCCATCTTCTTCACATTATTTGACTACAACTTGTGACTGGACACGCGAGACAGCTAC
This sequence comes from Melanerpes aurifrons, assembly GCA_011125475.1. Lineage (NCBI taxonomy): Eukaryota > Metazoa > Chordata > Aves > Piciformes > Picidae > Melanerpes > Melanerpes aurifrons. Next base: position 8,260,311 of record WWNC01000030.1, on the reverse strand, counting down.
ATATCAGCATATCCTCTATTGAATATTCATTAAAGTGATGCTTGAACCTTTCACAATTTCAGCTAAGGAATACATGACCTGTAGAAGCCATGATTTCAAAGAAGCAGTAATGGACAGTAATACTGTGCATTTTGCAATCTGACCAGACTGTGGAGGAAATTCATATTACTACAGTTGCCTTCCTCACTACCCCAGTATCATTCCAGTGGCATTAAGGCACTTGCACACCATAGTGAGAATCGCAGAAACAATGATTCTCAAGCACAGCACAACCAGTAACTTAACAGAGCAAGTGCATGAAGTATTATACCTGAAAAGGCATTATTTAATGCAGACAACTTACCATTAAAGAGTGTATGACGGCTGTTTCAGATATAGGGAAAGGGTTTAAAACAACAGATACACACTCCCTCCAATAATGTGACGGCCGATACTTTTTGCGACCATGTGCAGATACTGCTGGCAGTGATCAATACTAACATGCAAAATTAGTTAAGTTCTAAACTGTTTCGTAAACGAGTCTGGAAACACGATGGCACTACACTAAACTCTCCTGCAGCACCGACGAACCCGGCAGCACTGGGCTCGCAGCGGCTGCTGTTTCTGCGACCTGGCTACACAAACGACCTAACACAAGCCGAGGGCGACAGGCACAATGCACAATGCGCAAGAGATCAGCCCCACTGGGGTTCCTCCGGCCCGCCCCATACCTAACCAGGCTCTCGCCGAAGAGCGGGGAACAGCCAGGGCCAGCTAAGCCGGGCCGGGGCTTACCGCGGCGACTGCTGCTAGGGACGCAGGAGGGGGTCGGGACGCGGTTGCCCTGGTGACATGGAGCAGCCCGCGTTCGGACGAGGAGGAGGGGTGCTGCCTTGGCGACCACGGGAGGGGCAGACTGCTCGCGTTACCTGCGCCGGGCGGGGCCGGTTCAGCGGGAGGGTCCCCACTGCCCTCTCTGCGGGGCAAGGACCTGACAGGCACCGGGAAGAAGCCACGGAGGAACAGCGCAACCCCCAGAGCCTCCACCAGGAGGCAGGCGGAGGCGAAGACACCTGAGCGCAGCCGCATCCCCCTTCGGCGGCGCCAAACCCCCACCGAGCTCCCGCTTCTCCGGCTCACCAGGTCGGACCTCCCGACCGCTCCGCTCCACCCCTTCCCGTCTCCCCACCTCTACCCCCGCCACCATTCCTGTCCGCCGAGCTTTACTATTGGCTAGTGGCCAGCCAACCCCTACGCGAGTGGCGCGATCCCGAACCGGAAGTAGAACCCCGCAGATTCACAAACGGGAAGCAGTCGGGCGGGCTCAAGCTTCCCAGCTGTTGCCGCTGGGTGCTGCCCGTTCGTAACTGGAGCTTTGCGTTCCCCGGCCGCCGGGAAGATGCTGCAACGGGTAGCGAAGCGGTGTGGGTGGGCTCGATGATCTTAAGGTCTTTTTCCAACCAGGCGATTCTATGAAAGGTCGTAGCGTTAAGGGGTAGTATCAGTGGGCTGCGTCGGGCCAGGGGCTGAGACAGAGAGTTGGAATCTGTCGGTCGAAAGGCTCTCGACGTGAGGCCTTGGCCAGCTGCCCTGTCGTGCAGCCTTCAGCAGCCCAGCCACAGTGAAGTAAAGTCGTCCCATCTCGAAGTTGCGACGCTGGCGGAAAGAGAAAAGGCGGAAGTGTGAGGGCCTCAGCTTTCCAAGGGTACCTTGTGCTGCATCCACCCTGCTTGTGCAGTCCGTGCTGAGAGCTGATGTTCGCTCCAGAAACTAACAGTGACGTGAGCAGCGTCCTCTAAAACAGTTTTGAAGCCGGAGCTGTGACGACAGGTTATATGTGAAGTTGTAGTAAAGGGTGCATGGTAGGTGAAGAAGGAGACAGACGTCTCTGGCCGTTTCTGGTGGTTGGCAAGCAGACTCTGAAATAGTACTGGATAGTGGTAACCTTTTAGCCTTTCCCATTTGTAAGGAAACATTGTAGCAGTGGATCATGGCAGATCGAGGAGAAACATGGTTTTTAAAGGCCTTAAAAGGGAAATGAAAGACATTCTGCAAAATGAAGAGTTGATACTGATCTTGCCGTGCCCATTGATTCAGGAAGATAGCCTCAAAATTAAAAATTCATTCCCCCAAACAAAACTTTATCATCTCAACTTGAGCAGTTTCTGTGTGTCCTGCCTGTTTGTTAGCTGTGGTAAATTTTTTTTGTGGCATATGTAACTCCTTAGCTTTGCCTGTGAGCAGCATAGGCAGCGTGCTTCTCCTGATCTGGCACATATAGTGTCAGATTAGGATAGATTAGGCTCCAGCCACAGATAGCCTGACTGGCAGTCACCATCCTGCGCATAGCTCACTGTTTCATTACCAGACAAAGCTGCACTGTAACAGCTTGATGCCATTGTGCCACTTCACCTGTTTTATATCCATTATCCCAAGGTAACTTCTTGATGTCACTGCAGGCTCTTGTCTCTGATTCAAGCTCTAAAATAGTGTTATGATTATGAAAAATAATATGGCAAATGTGAATAATTGAAATATTAATTGTTATTTTATTAATACGAACATTTGGCCAAAATTCACTAACAAGTTCAGTGCACAGCTGGAATATGTGTTTACAATGGGAATGTAAAATGTTTAAGCAGTGTAACAATGTAACCAATTTTGAGCAAACTGGAAAAATAACTGGGAAGGAGAATTCCCAGTGCTGTATGGTGCTCGATCACTGGGGGATACCTGACACAAACCATTAAACAAACAAGGCAACAAATACTCACAGTGAGTTCCACTCAAGTTGGGGGGAGGAGTGCTACTGCTGTACCTTAGCCTTTAAGGCTTAGTGTGCCTGGCATGGTGAGAGGCTGGTGGTGGTTGCCAGCAGGGATGCTGCGCTGCCTCAGTGGCTGGACTGGCTTCAGCTTGATGGCAGGAGGCTCTCGAAGCTTCTTCCCAGGATCTGCAGGCTGTCCTGGGCTTTTGCAAAGTGGGCACTTGTACTGGTAGTGTCTTATTGCTGCAAGGGAATGGTTCCTGGGGTCTTGGCTCACCCAGGATACATCCCTCTGCCCAGCAAGACATGTCTGTCTGCTCCTGGGCTTTATAATGCATTTCTGTGAAGGGCACTGTTGTAGTGTGATGGTTTAGCCCACCTGCACCAACAAAACGCTCAGCTGAGCCCAGACAGAGAAGTGAATGAAGCTGTATTTTACAAGCAATAATGGAATGCAATGACTATGTACAAAATATACAGTATTTACAATATCACACAAAAATTTACAAAAAGGAAACAACAAAGACAGAAATGCTCCTTGGGAAGAGGATTCCACCTCGGGGTCCCCCCAGCCTCTCTCCCTCCCCTTTTCCCTTTAGTTAATTAAAATAAAAGAAGGATATGTTAGGAGAATTTCAGTTAGCTCAAAGCGTTGTTAGAAGTTAGCTTTGCTTATCTTATTAGTCGCTATCCAAGGGCAGCATGCATGCATTCCAACCAAGAGACAGAAGACAGACTGACTACAGAATGTAAGATTATAAAACTACATCCTACTCATCTACCAATGAAATTTGTTTAGAATTAATCCTTCTTTTCCTTTTTACACCTGACTGTTCAGCTAGAGAGTTTTGCAGCTATCCTTCTTAAAGGCATGGCCGAAGCTGTCACAGGCACTTGCATATTTCTGGGTGTACTGAGGCACAGCATGGATTCCAAATTGCAAGGCAAGCAAGGTTTGGCTTCTCATGCTTGCAGGGTAAGGCTCATTGCTTCTCTCCTAGATCTTAGGCAAGGCAAAGCAAGGTGAATACTGTTTGGCCAGTACTTATCACTTGGCCTGAGATTCAATTTGGGCCAACAGGACAAATGAAGCCAGCAAACAGCCAATTAAATGGGATTCTGCCAGGCCATGACCCCAGAAGGCAAAGACACAAAACTGGTCTAGGAGAAGCATGGCCACTGCACCTGCTCTTGTACCATAAAGGGAGGAGACGTCCCTTTGTTTACCACACTTACTGGTGCCTATTCTTTTGTCTGTTTCCCACATTTCCCTGGCAGGAGGGAGGGGGATCATGTTTGGATGTAACAGGACTTGTCTGGGTCTGTGTTGGGCCCATTTGACCCTACCACCACAAAAGTCTTTAACATGCCTCAAAGTTACATTATTTTTGTATCTAGAAAAGCTGTATTTCTTACTTTTTGTTGCATATTCTGCACTTCTTTAAAATGCTTAACTACCGAGTGCAAGCACAAAACAAGGAAGGTTAATTGCACTAACAAATCACAAAACAGCAACTAAGAAACGGCTGTTGTCTTTATTTTGTGGGCAAATACTACAACACTTTCCTTTTTAGGAATAAGGTGGAAATTCCCCAGACACTGCACCTTTCTCTGTAAGGCGTACCTTCAAATCCACAATGTTTGTGTTTAGGCAGAAGGATTGCTCCAAAGACATGTACTAGCTGGCATGTGGTTTACACTCCCCAAGACCTGTCTCTGGGCATTTACACAGTAGCATCACCATTTCACCTCCACCACCATTTGGTAAGGTCTTGCAGCAACATTCTTTCAAATTCATTATTATTACACTTTACTGAAGGCATTTCTGCAGCCATGTTACAGAGTTCTGGTGGTAGCCTCTTTCATTGTGTATAACAGATTTATGCCCTGTGAGAGATGGTCCTTTCATAGGAATTCCTCCCCAGTGTGTCCTCCCCAGTTTGTTAGCATACAACCAGCATTATGTGCACCAATTTATGCCAAAGGGAACTGTCTAGGTTAGCCTTTAGAACATTAAACATGTCAGTATCAGGAAAGGTTGTGCAGTAAAGTTTGACTCATGCTGCTCAGAAGGCTGTTTCATTAGAGCCAGTGCAACTCCTGTGCGACACTTTAGAGCACAGTACAACTCCTCCACCTGGGGGATGGATTGTTGTCTTTCTCTGCAGAATCAGTGTGTTGCTATTGCTGCTGTTGTGAAGAGCCTCTCTGGCAAATATATCTCTCTGTGTCTTGGGGAAGAAGAAGGAATTTAAGACTTTACAAAGCCTTCACAAGAGACATTGCACCAAACCTGCTGAGAAATCAACAGACAGAAGGATTGCCAACCCTTTGCAACCAACGAGGTTTCATCTTTCCAAGGTGATCAGACACTCTGAAAGCACTAGCACGAAGTTAGATAATCCAGAGGGACACATATTTTCTCTTCAATAATTTTCCACTCTTCAGTACCTTGCAATTTCAAAGTGTGTCAAATCTCTTCTGTGTTTAAGCCATGGTTACACATCAGAAAAGGTTATCAAAGACTGCTGAAGTCTCCCTCTTCCATTCTGGTGCACTGCAAAGCCCCCAGAGGTTTGTAGTTGCTGAGGCAAAAGGCAATGTAGAAGCACTGTCACTGCAAACCCTGCTTCTCAAATCTGAGACAGAGAGTTTCTACACATACAGGAGAATTAAACATAAAGAATGATTCAACAGATTTATCCACATCATCAACTGATTGTCTGTCTTCACACATAGTTTCATAGTTTCATAGTTTCATTCAGGGTTGGAAGGGACCACAAGGATCATCTAGTTCCAACCCCCTGCCATGGGCAGGGAAACCCCACACTAGATCAGGCTGGACAGAGCCTCATCCAGCCTGCTCTTAAACACCCCCAGGGACGGGGCCTCGACCACCTCCCTGGACAACCCATTCCAGGGTCTCACCACTCTCATGGTGAAGAACCTCCTCCTCACATCCAGCCTGAATCTCCCCACCTCCAGCTTCATTCCATTCCCCCTAGTCCTATCACTACCTGACATCCTGAGAAGTCCTTCCCCAGCCTTCCTGTAGGCCCCCTTCAGATACTGGAAGGCCACAATTAGGTCACCTGGGAGCCTTCTCTTCTCCAGACTGAACAGCCCCAACTCCTTCAGTCTGCTCTCATAGGAGAGGTGCTCCAGCCCTCTGATCATCCTTGTGGCCCTTCTCTGGACACGTTCCAGCACCTCCACATCCCTCTTGTAATAGGGGCTCCAGAACTGGACACAGTACTCCAGGTGGGGTCTCACCAGGGCTGAGTAGAGGGGGAGGATCACCTCCCTCGACCTGCTAGCCACACTTCTCCTGATGCAGCCCAGGATCTGATTGGCCTTGCGGGCTGCAAGTGCACATTGGGAGCTCATGTTGAGCTTTTTGTCCACCAGCACCCCCAAGTCTCTCTCCTCAGGGCTACTTTCCAGCCAGTCACTGCCCAGCCTGTATTTGTGCCTGGGATTGCCTCGACCCAGATGCAGGACCCTGCCCTTGCTCTTATGCTCATGCATGCACACAGGGTGTGTCTTTAGGTTTAGATACTTTGGAGACCATGCTTATAAAGCCTATGGGATTTGAGATGAAGGCAGCCAGAGATCACTGAAGAAGATAAATCCCAATAGCCTCTGAGGCGATGAACTGTAGGACACCAAAGTCTGTTTTGTTCCTGTAGGATACAGTATGGAATTATTTTCATTCAAAGAGGAAACAAAGATGCAGAGCAAGAAATGATTGAAGAAGAAAGAGATTGGTTCTTAATTTTACCCAGAGCCCTGCACTCAAAGTTTGTACTGCTTGGTAGCAATACATCTATCCCTCTTTCTTTATACAGATCAGTACAGGGATGTAAACAGTCATTGCTGATTAAGAAAATCCCATCTTTAGAACTATGTGCTCCCATCCAGGCAGATTCTCTGAGAGATACAAGCATAGACTGGGATCACTGAGCCTGATCCCTACACATGCTGCTGGTTAGAACAGATCTTGGGATGCCCTAATGCAATATTAGGGGTTTTTTTAATTCAGTCTAAATGAGCCAGATAAAACATCAATGAAAAGTCTTCCTCGAGGAAGACTTCCAAAATCACTTAAGTGGATGGACTGAGATTGGTGCTGTAAATACCTGAAATGTCGTAAGTAGCAGCAGATTCCCCTAGTTAATAACAGCCATCTAGCCTTCAGAGCAGGCACTGTGGGAAGGAGCCAGATCATGGTACAGCTCAAGAGACAGCTTTGCTTTATACATGAAAACTAACCATGTGCCTTACCGAATCTTCTAGGAGGATCTATGATCTTCTATGATCTTCCCAGGCACAGAGGTGAGGCTGACAGATTGGCAGTTCCCAGGGTCCTCGTTTCTACCCTTTTCAAAATTAGATGCAATGTCTCCATTCCTCCAGTCACCAGGGACTTCACCTGACTACTAGAAATTTTCAAATATCATGAAGAGTGGCTTGGGAACTACATCATCCAAAACTAAATCTCTCAGGACTCTGGGATGTATCTCATCAGGTCTTATAGACTTGTGTATGTTCAGTTTTCTCAGGTGGTCATGAACTTTGTCTTCACAGGTATCCCAAGATACCTGTCCCTGCTTGAACTGCCTGTGTACACCCTTCTTGCCTTTTAGTTTGACCAGCAGGTCTTGACTTCGGCCACACTGGTCTCTTTCCTTACTTGCCTAATTCCTTCCACCTGGGGACTGAGAGCTCTTGTGCTCTTGTGCTATGTGGAAAGTGTCCTTAAAGATCTGCCATCTCTGTTCTGCTCCCTTGAACCCAAGGACCATTTCCCAGGGGAACCTATTAACTAACTCCCTGAAGAGCTGGAATTTTGCTTTCTGTCGTAGGTTAAGGGTTAACTGCTGGACTTTAGGGTGAAATTCAATTTCAATGGGTGGAAAACCTAACTCAGTGAGTGGCACCAGATCATGTATCATGTTGTTCCCTTCCCTTTCCTGCATGCCCTCTATTTAAAAGGCAAGAACTTCCAAAGGTCCTGACTATGCTCCTTGTCTGACTCATATCTCTTACCAGTGTATGAGAACTGCACCAGCTGAAAAGTCCACCAGTATATGAACTCTGCAGCCCAGGCTGCATCCAGTCTTGACATCCCTGATGAGCTCACCTGCACTTGTGACCATCAGATGCAGTATCACATCCCCACATGTAGGGCTATTTTCTGTTTTAAGAAGTTATCATCAAGGCTCTCCAGGAGTCTCCTCGATTGCCTACAGCTCACTGTGTTACTTTTCCAGCAGATGCTGCAGTAGTTGAAACTTCCCAGCAGGATGAGATCCTGTGAGTGCAATACCATCTGTAGCTGGAGTAAGAAGGCTCTATCGGTAAGCTCCCCTTGATCAGGCAGCAGCAAGTAGATATCAACCACAAGGTCCCCCTTGTTGCCTTGGTATCTGATTCCTACCCGTAAACTTCCTCTACTTGCTCCTGGCTATTCTTTAGGGACATCTCTTCAGAGTCTATCCATTTCTGAACATGGAGGGCAACGCCTCCTCCCCTCCTTCCTCTCTTGTCCCTTTTGAACATCTTGTAGCCATGGGTAGTCACACTCCAGTCATAGGATTCATCCAACCAATGTGCAGTAATGGCCACTTTGGCTTTCCAGCAGCACTGTAGCTTCCAACTCCTGTTTGTTACCCATGATACAGGCATTTCTGTAGAGACATTTCAGCTGTCCTGTCAGCCATGTCACCTTCTTAGAGAAATACTTAGCCCGGAGAAGAGGAGGCTCAGGGGAGACCTCATTGCTGTCTACAACTACCTGAAGGGAGGTTGTAGACAGGTGGGGGCTGGTCTCTTCTCCCAGGCACCCAGCACCAGAACAAGAGGGCACAGTCTCAAGCTGTGCTAGGAGAGGTTTAGGCTGGATGTTAGGAAAAAGTTCTTCACAGAAAGGGTGATTGGCCATTGGAATGTGTTGCCCATGGAGATGGTGGAGTCACCATCACTGGAGGTGTTTAAGAAGAGACTGGATAGGGTGTTTGGTGCCATGGTTTAGTTGATTAGATGGCGTTGGGTGATAGGTTGGACTCAATCTCGAAGGTGTTTTCCAACCTGGTTAATTCTATTCTTTTCTACTCCTCAATTTCCTTAAGGTGTCTCATGGAATTTTCTCTGTTGCCTCCTACTACCTCAAGAGCCCCTTCCTCATTTCTGTAAGACTTTGACTGTGCTGAAGTGTCCCCAGCATCCCTCAGGACAACAGGGTGAAGGCCCTTACTAGCACCCCATCCCTCTAACCCTGATGTATCATCTCACAGCTTGCCACAGACAAGCCTGATATTATTAGCCCCTTCCCTGTTCACCTGTAGTTAAAGCCCTGTCAACCTGCACTCTCTTGGGCAAAGATCCTTTCCCGTTTGAGAAAGGTGTCAGAAAGCCTGGTACCATGTAGACCATCCTGTTGTCAAAACAAAACAAAACAAAACCCAAACATCATTGTGGTGTTGACACCAACTATGGAATAATATATTAATAAACTGAAATCTATAGAAGCAATGCAGACTTTCTTTTTTTTTTTTTTTATGCTCTAGTAGCTCACACAGACTACAAGACAGAGCCACAACAGTTCTTGTAAAGCCAAAGTAACAAAACTATGCTGCATCTGTGCAATGTTTGGCTACCAGTCTGTGGTATTTCAACATTTTCAAGTTTTCAGAATGTCCACTACAAGTAGTGTTATATTTATGGAATTTATGTTATGTTTAGGGAATTTATATAACATGTTATTTGTTCAATTTATGACTTATAATGCATGCATTTAAATGTACCAGCTGCAATACACATTTTCATTATCTTCTAATTTTGCTTCCTTTGCAAAGTCTGCCTTCTCTTCAGCTGAGCTCTAGAACTCATCTAGAGTCTGCTTAAACAACAACACATGCTCTGTATCCTCATGAACCTGCCTGACATTTAGGGCCATAACAGTGTTGATCTTATGCCTGCTGAACCTGGAGGGAAAGCAGCAGGCACCAAACCCCTTCCTTCTTACCAATGCAAGGAAAGCAGAAAAAGTCATGCAGCCATTACTGTCAGGGTGAACCCCACTTCTCCAGCTTCCCACTCAGCCTGAGCAAAGAAACAATAAGCAATATTTTGGCCATCTTTCTGTTGTGGCCACACTGGTCATGTTGCAGCCCTGAAAATAATGTGAGCTTTACTGGAGACAACCTTTTTTCAGAACAGGCACTAGACATCCTGCTCTGTAGCAAAGTCATTATCAGTGAAACAGAATTTGGGGCACAGTGAATGAACTTCCTTCAGCTTGTAGCTTTTTTCAGGTGGGGCAGGCAGTTCCTGGCAGGCACTTATGTCCTCCAAGCACTCAGTAATCATTCTCACTGGCAGCCAGAGCTCCCCTAGGTCCTGGGGGAATTTTCTCTCATCCTCTTTAAGGCACAACAGTGTGTCTGTTCACAGATGCTCTCAAGCCCACATTCTGTCTGTCTTCATTCTCACACTCAGCTTCCTGGACAGCTTGACTACCCTTCAGCACACTTGTCTGTTGCCAAACAGATGCTGCATTCTCTGTGTTCACAGAACAGTGTTCTTTAAAAGGTGTGTTACCACAGAAAAGACAGATGCTGTACACCAAGATCACTTTTGTTGATAGAGCTTCATTTGCTAGAGCTGCAGAGTCTATGCAATGCAGATATACCAGGGGAATGAGACTAACAAAAGTTTTAGATGGGGCCCAATATAGAGCATTAAAAAAAAAATACCTTATCTTTTATTCAGTTCTTGAGACACAAAGGAATACATGTTCAGTTCCTTTAGGAATTAAACCATTGACCTTTCCAGATGCAGAGAGAGTAGAAATAGGGCAGAGACAGTATGATTAGCATGTCATTAAAACAGCTTAACTCCCAAATCTAGTTGATGTCAAACTTGACGCAAGCTGGGGAGAAGGAGGAAGACAGGATGTTGTCGCTAGAGCAGGATCTGTTTGGAGACAGAGGAGAGGGTGGTTGCATAGGTTTTGACACAGGTTTCTCTGCCTTTTCATGAGGCATTTGACTTATTTCTGTGTGACAACTGAAACAAGTGGCACCTTTACTAAGGTTGTTTGCAAAACACAGGAAGCATCAGTGACCTGAATCAAGCAGGTTTTCTCCTTGGGAGATCCCTCTCAAAATTGTTTCTGGGAGAAGTGCTCAGACATGGCATGTTTTCTCCTGGGTGCTGGAAGTCCCCATGGTGGTGGGATGCCAGGTGGCACATAGGCTGCCTCCAAAGGGGTTTGTCTGAGGGAACTTCCTCAGCTCCAGGGGTGGCAGTGCAGAACACCTCAATTGCAAGGGGCCCTTTCAAAGGGCATGTGCAGACTACCCTCATGATTCATAGTATCATAGTATCATAGTATCATGGTATCAGTCAGGGTTGGAAGGGACCACAAGGATCATCTGCCATGGGCAGGGACACCCCACACTAGATCAGCCTGGCCAGAGCCTCATCCAGCCTGCTCTTAAACACCTCCAGGGACAGGGCCTCAACCACCTCCCTGGACAACCCATTTCAGGGTCTCACCACTCTCATGGTGAAGAACCTCCTCCTCATATCCAGCCTGAATCTCCCCACCTCCAGCTTCATTCCATTCCCCCTAGTCCTATCACTACCTGAGATCCTGAGAAGTCCCTCCCCAGCCTTCCTGTAGGCCCCCTTCAGATACTGGAAGGCCACAATTAAGTCACCTCGGAGCCTTCTCTTCTCCAGACTGAACAGCCCCAACTCCTTCAGTCTGTCCTCATAGGAGAGGTGCTCCAGCCCTCTGATCATCCTCGTGGCCCTTCTCTGGACATGTTCCAGAACCTCCACATCCCTCTTGTAATAGGGGCTCCAGAACTGGACACAGTACTCCAGGTGGGGTCTCACCAGAGCTGAGTAGAGAGGGAGGATCACCTTCCTCACCTGCTGGCCACACTTCTCCTGATGCAGCCCAGATCTGATTGGCTTTGCGGGCTGCAAAGTGCACAATGAGAGCTCATGTTGAACTTTTTGTCCACCAGCACCCCCAAGTCTCTCTCCTCAGGGTTGTTTTCCAGCCAGTCACTGCCCAGCCTGTATTTGTGCCTGGGATTGCCTCCACCCAGATGCAGGACCCTGCACTTGCTCTTATTGAACCTCATGAGGTTGGCTTGTGCCCACCTCTCCAGCCTGTCAAGGTCCCTCTAGATGGCCTCCCTTCCCTCCAGTGTGTCTGCTGCACCACACAGCTTGGTGTCATCAGCAAACTTGCTGAGGGTACACTCAAGATTCACAGAATGTGTACAGGCACCAAATAGTGACACACTGACAAGTCCCTCTCCCAGCTCAGTGTTCCAGAAGGGGTGAAGTAGGCACTGCTTGCGGACACCCATTACCCTAACTGCTTGGCTGCCTGTGATTATCCATTTAAAAGCAAATTTCCCCTTGAGTGCCTTCAGAGGTAAGAGAGCTCAGTCTGTGTCTGGGTTTAGGAACATCCCCTTTAAATGTGTAGGCGTGGACAGCCCTCAGTGAAGATGACACAGGGTTGCTTGTACCCAGTCTCATGGTTCACTGGTGGAACTTGGTGCCAGGCCAAAGCTTGGGCACTGGAGGTGCCTGGTTTCTGTGCAGCATGGTGGGCTTGTCTATGCTGGCAGAGGTGGATTTGATGTCCAAGAATATAAGGCGCTGAGACTCTTCAGGAACTTGGCTTCCAGGCAGCCCATGAGTCAGCATGACCCAGCTTCTACAGTGAAGGGAAATGTGGGAGTAAAGGTGAGAAGGCAGCAGCATTTCCAGGAGCATGTTGCTAAGGTGACTGCACGTTCAAGCCAGTAACCTCCATGAACTAGTCACCATGTTGCAGAATTACAGCTGAAGAGCAAGCACACACCTCTGAACTGGACCTGATAATGTGGAGTCCAGGCTGTATCAGCAGAAATAAGTTTTTCCAGTTTGCACCTGTCTACCTGCTTGATTCATAAACACTTGGGAGCAGCAAGGAAGGGACAGGTGCTTCCCTGCATCAAGCAGCCAGCTGTACCTTCCTGCAGACCAGGGTACAGCCTCTTGAGAAGATGAGGACCTGTTCCATTTTCATTTGATATTGTCCCACATTTCTTCCAGGACTGAACTGGGAACATTACTGGGAGCCAGCCCAAACTGCAGTGATAAAGCAGGTATTTCTTTGAATAAACCAAGAGCAAGTCATTGTTTATTTACAGTGATGTATTGCTGGTAGCAAGAGGCCCTTAGGATTATTATTTTTTTTCTTTTAATTTTTATATCTTTCTGCTTTTCCCTGCTATCTGTTCCATGTGAGAAAGCATGTCATGAGCAGGTTGGGACAGAATCTCAGAATGCTAGGGGTTGGAAGGGACCTCCAGAGATCATTGAGTCCAACCCTACTGCCAAAGTAGGACCGTGTAGGGCAGAGATCAGCTATTTTTGCAGGAAGGTTTGGCCATTGTATATTTTATGAAAAAAATAAAATTGTTTTGGAAATTAGTGACTGCTAGACAATGATTTTTTTTTCTCCTTCAAAAACAAACCCTGTGTTTATACTCTGTGAAGCAACCAGATTCCTTTACCAACAGTGGTAGGATGTATTTCATAGAATCATAGAGCTGCCAGTGTCAGAAGAGACCCTTGGAAGATCACATTGGAGATCATCAAGTCCAGCTTCTGGCCTAGAACTTGCAATCCCACCACTACCTTTAAACCATTACTGTTAAACCCCTACCACCAAAGCATGTCCCTAAGCACCACACCCACAGTCTTTTAAATACATTCAGGAACCTCCTCCTTGGACAGTCTGTTCCAATGCTTAATAACCCTTTCTGTGAAAACATTTTCCCTAATGTCCAACCTGAACCTCCCTTTGAACAATTGTTGCATGTGAAAAGAGAGCAAGCCCCACCTTGCTCCAGCCTCCTTTGAGACAGTTGTAGAGGGTGATAGGGTCTCCCCTCAGCCTCCTCTTTTGCAGGTTAAACAATGCCACTTCTCTCAGCTGTTCCAAGACAGTGTGTATTGTGGTTTGAGCCTTAACTGGAATTTAAGAGTTCAGATGTTGGCAAGACTGAGAACTCCTCTGCCACTCCCCCTTCTTCTTTCCAATTTAAAAAAAAAAAAAAAGGAAAGGGAAAGAATAGGGAAAATAAGGGAAGTAAAAGGCAAAGAAATGGGGATAAGTAGAAAGGGGAGGAGGCAAATCTACTGAAAAATAATTTGGAGTCAGTTTGGAAGTAGAGAAGTGATTTTTTTCTTTATATATATATATGTGTGTGTGTGTGTGTGTGTGTGTATAAAAATAACAGGAAGGGTTCACAAGGGTAAGGAACAAGGATGCATAGGGAGATATACAAAAGCAACAGTCCTTTGGAGAAATGTGGATGTGGCAGGGAGAAGACCAGGGCTGACCAGGTAGCAGAGCCAGGAAGCCAACAGCAGCTCTTGGTCCTTTCACACAGGCAAGGCAGGAGCAAAAGACAGGAAATGGTTGTTGTACCCTCCCCTTTATAGTCTTACTGGACAAAAAGGGAGAGCGGAACAGACTCAATCAGATGCGGGAAGGCGGGGGCTTAGCTGTTCTTATTTGGACACTCTCCAGCACCTCAATGTCCTTCTTGTAGTAAGGGGCCCAAAACTGAACACATTAGTCAAGCTCTGGCCTCGCCAGTGCTGAACACAGGGAGACAATCACATCCCTAGACCTGCTGGACACACTATTCCTCATGCAAGCCAGGGTGCCACCAGAGCACACTGATGGCTCATACTCAGCCAGACATCAATCAACACTGCCAGGTCCTTCTCCACTGGGCAGCTCTCCAGCCACTCTGCCCCAAGCCTGTAACATTGCATACAGTTGTTTGGAGCAAGTGCAGCACTCAACGCTTGACCTGGTTGAATCTCATACTGTAAGCCTCAGCCCCTTTATCCAGCTTGTCCAGATCCCTCTGCAGAGCCTTCTTGCCCTCAAGCAGATCAATGGGTCCACTCAACTTGGTGCTGTCTGCAAACTTAGGGAGGGTGCACTCAATCCCTTAATTCAAATCACTGATAAAGATGTTAAGCAGGAATCAGGCCTGGGGAACACCACTTGGAACTAGCCACCAACTGGATTTAACTCCACTCACCACCCCTCTTTGGGCCCAAAGAGGCAGCAGATTTTCACCCAACAAAGCATGCACCCATCCACACTATGAGCAGTCAGTTTCTCCAGGAGGATGCTGTGAGAAGTTGTGTCAAAGTCCAGGTAGGTCACCTTGTCACAAAAGGAGATCAGATTGGTTAAACAAGACTTGCCCTTCACAAACCCATGCTGACTGGGCCTAATCATCTTCTTGTCTTATGTATCACTCAAAATCATCTGCTCCATGTCTTTCCCTGCTACTGAGGTCAGGCTGACAGCCCTGTAGTTTTCTGGATCCTCTTTTTAGTTCTTCCTATAGATGGGCATCACATCTGCTAACCTCCAGCCCTTCAGGACCTCACCAGTTAGCCAGAACTGATGAAAAACTGATGGACAGTGCCTTGGCAAGCTCTTCTGACAGCTTCTTTAGCACCTGAGTGCATTGAGTACCTCAGTCTTTTCCTCTTTTCTTTGTCACTATGCTTCCTCTCATACCCATTAAAGGATGGAGATTCTCCTCAACTCTCCTTCTGCTCTTCATGTATTTATGAAAACATTTTTTATTACCTTTCACAGCAGGAGCCAGATTAAGTTCAGGCTGGGGCCTTGTAGTTTTCTCCCTTGTAGTGTCTCACCACATCTGCACCTGAGCAGTCTGCCCTCTCTTCAAAAAGCAATAAACTTTGCTCTTATTCCTTTGGAAGAAACTAAAGAATACAGATACCAGCAGATACACACCTGCTTATTTCTAGACTGCCAGGAAGTAGACCATGGCATTTCCAGCACAGGAAACGGTGCTTCCCAGGGTGTCTGGGAACAACTCTGAGTCCAACACACATTCCTGCTAACTTGACAGCAGAGGGCTGTTTATGATTGAGAGCTTCTCTGACATGCTCAACGGGGCAGAGCAACAGTGCTGTGAGTGATTTAGCAAGTGACTCTTTCTCTGAAGGGAGTTCTCTGAAATGCTTACAGGATCCCTCTGAGGGTGAGAAATGCCAGGTAAGAGCTGCCAAATGCTAGAGATCAAAATATCTGAATGGATTGATTAGGGAAAAAATGCTGCGTCCAAATTCATTGTCATGCAGTCCCTCTTTTGCTGAAAGTCTGTTTGATTAGGGTTATTTTTGCAATATTTCATACAATAAATGCTCAAACACCAACGTAAATTAGAGATACAAGAACAGCTTTTGCACTCCTAGGATAGTTTCTCCAGAGAAGGGCCGTGAGGATGATCAGAGGGCTGGAGCACCTCTCCTATGAGGACAGACTGAAGGAGTTGGGGCTGTTCAGTCTGCAGAAGAGAAGGCTCCGAGGCGACCTAATTGTGGCCTTCCAGTATCTGAAGGGGGCCTACAGGAAGGCTGGGGAGGGACTTCTCAGGATATCAGGTTCCCACATCCCAAGGTGCACTCAGGGAGCACTCTTCATGCAGAAGCCATGGTTCACACACCTCTGTGCATCTTAACAGTGGTGGTTAACCCGTACATCAGTTTCCTAGATTAATATCTACCACTTCTGAGATCCTGTGGTAGAGATGGCTGTAGGTGACCAGCTACTAAGGTGGCTACTAAGCTACTAAACTACTAAGGCAAGTTTGTGTTTTTCTACAGCTATACTGCCTGAGGATGCAGAGGGAACCTCTGCATCTCCTTTCTGCTGTTCAGTGACCAGCAGGTGATTGTTAGCAGGTGTACTCAGCACGAAACAGTGTTGTGTAGGGTACCATTTTCCTTCATCAAGCCAGGAACTTGTGTAGTTTTTCTAACTTTTGTGATTTTGCCCAAGAAATCTACTGAAAAGAGGGAAAAAAAAAAAAAAAAAGACTATTCATATCAGTAGAAAGAAAAATTTGTAAGCTACTGGGTAACAGGTATGAGGGGGTGGTGAGGAGTTTACTACCTGAAGGGAGGTTGTAGATGGGGGAGGGGCTGGTGTCTTCTCCCAGGCAACCAGCACCAGAACAAGAGGACACAGTCTCAAGCCACAGCAGGGGAGGGTCATACTGGATGTTAGGAAGAAATTCTTCACAGAGAGAGTGATTGCCCATTGGAATGGGCTGCCTGGAGAGGTGGTGGAGTCACCATCATTGGAGGTGTTTAGGGGGAGACTTGATAAGGTGCTTGGTTGCATGGTTTAGTTGATTAGGTGGTGTTGGGTGATGGTTTGGACACAATGATCTTGAAGGTCTCTTCCAACATGGTCTATTCTATTCTATTCTATTCTATTCTATTCTATTCTATTCTATTCTATTCTATCTAGACTTGTCTAACAGCTTTAAGATTCTCCTATATGATGAACATGAGATACAAGGCAGATTGGTACAGCTCTAGACCATTCAAGACCAGCAAACAAGTCCTTTGAGAAAGCACTAGAACACTAGCACCTCACCTGTGGGGACAGCCTATGACAGGGGGCTGTTCTGCCTGGAAAAGAGATGTGTCCAGGGACATCTTCAAGCAGTCTTCCAGTATTTAAGGGGGGCCTACAAGAAAGGTAGAGAGGGACTTTTTACAAGGGCTTGTAGCAATAGGACAAGTGGGAATGGCTTTGAGCTGGAAGAGGGTAGATGTAGAGTGGAATTAGGAAGCAGTTCCTTACAGTGAGAGTGGTGAGACACTGGATCAGATTGCCCAGGCAAGTTGTAATTGCCCCTCTCCTGGAAGTGTTTGAGGCTAGGTTGGTCAGGGCCTTGAGCACCCTAGTCTAGTGGAAGGTGTCCTCGCCCATGGCAAGGGGGTTGGAACTAGATGATCTTTAAGATCCCTTCAAACGCAAACCATTCTATGAATCTATGATCTGTGAAATTATATTTGCCCTTGTTCCACATGCCCCATTCTGGATGTCGAAGCCATTCAGATTTGTGGCAATGAGTTTGAAGAAGGTGGTAAGCTCATGCTCTTGGCAAACATGATGAGGCAGAAACTTATTTTCAGATATGCGGCTACAGCAGAATTATTTGCTTATCAGTCTATCTGCTAATCAGTTTCTCTGCCACTCCATTGTTGAAGTAATCTGTAACAGTGGTGCTTTTTTCTGTTTTCCTCTCTACAGCATTTTTTTGAAAACTGAAGTGATTCCCTTGGCATCGACAATAACTGCAGTCACACTTCTGCTTAGCTCTTTAACTACAACTCAGGCTTCCACAGCAAAAGACCAGCCAATGCAGCTGTGTACTTGGCCGGAGCAGATGTATGTCTTTGGTGATTCATAGGCACCATGCTGCCTGGGCCATGCCCCTGGGCTGGGCACAGGGGTGGATCTGGGGGAGACTGTTAGCCTTCCTGGAAGAGAGAAGGAGTTTCTGTGGCATTAGCAACCTGCTGTCTTCCCAGCAGGAGACTTTAGTAAGAAAGTTATTTACGCTGTGCAGTTCTGCATTTTGCTAAAAGGCAGAACAAATATTGAAATGCTAGGAAGATCCAGCTGACCTCTCTGAGTAATCCTCTAATAAACTGCATAATAAAGGAGTGAACTCAGTAGGAGATCAGCTGTTTACACTAGCCTGTAACTGATCTCTAGGAATCAACACATTTACTGGGCATCTCTCCTGCTTTCAGATAAGCCCTAGGGACACGGTGGATGGAAGCCACAAGCCATTTCCTTTTTCTTTATTTGCACCCTCATGGTTTGGATAGTCACCAGGACTGGGTGCATTCTGTGCAGTGGGAGCTACTGTTGAGCAGTTGAGCTGCGAGGCTTAATGTGAGCAGCTTGCAGCCACACAGCCTGATGTTTGCTGTTCGCTGGCTGGCAGAAATACTTCACTCAGCATAAATGATTCTGCTCCCATGGCTGCAGACTCAACAATGTAATGTGATAAAGAAGTTCGTTCAGCACTGCCACAGAGGACTGCTTGCAGAAGCTTGCTCCAGAGCTTATAGAGACTACTGCAGGGAGAATGGCAGCTCAGGAGTGCTGAGTACCTGCTGTGGTCCTGAACCTCTGATTTCAGGGTAGGCATTTTGGAAACATGGCGTATGACACCTGGAATCTGCATGCTGCTTCCCAAGGACCCTGCCCTAGATCCATCTGCCTTTAGTGATCTGCACTGCTGGAATATTCCTGCTTTTGCTCTTGTGGCTTCAGGGCAGATCAGACCTTAGGGTTTCTGGAAAGTTTCCTGATACACTGTCTGTGATGGTGTGAGCCTGAAGCACTGAATAGCCAACCATGCAAACACAGGTTTAATAGTTCAGTACCAGGGAAAGGATCTTCCCTTCACCCGTGGCTTATGTCATGGCAATGTACCCTTTGTGCCACTGGGCAAGAGGAATTGGGTGCCCTCAGCCAGCCCTCTGGGGACATTCTACCCTGTGGCCCCTGCCACTTCCCCCTGCATACCACATGATGGGAGAACCTGCATATTGCTGTGCGTCCTGTAAATCCCATCCCAAATGTCCCAGAGAGGGAGGTGATCACTGCCCTTCCTCCTCTTCCTGTCACAACAGCTGCAAAGTGTGGGACGTAAAGTCCTTACAGTCCAAAGCCAGACTTTTAAAATTTTGTACATGCCCTTCTGCAACAGACACATCTCTGCTAGTACAGCTGCATGACTGGCTTTGCTGTTCAGCCAGGTCATTCCTCAGTACTGCGGTAGGGCTGTCAGGTATCAATTCCCTCAGGCTTTCCTTTCACTCCCCGTTGTCTGATAACTGCGCTGAGCCTTGAGCCATGTGACCGTTTAAAGATTCCCACCCTCTGCCCAAGTTGCTGCCTAGTAGCTGAGCCAGGAACGATAAGGCCTACCTATAGCACCAGACCCAGAACAGGTTATACATATATGCTGTAGAGTCCTGCTGCACACCTGGTGCAAGGCTTACTGGGTTGCAATGCACCTTCTCAGTCAGGAGGGTCTGGGTGGTGGAAACTGGCTGACAGCCTCTCCTTTCTGTCATCTGCACAGCAAGATCTGTCTACTCCTTGCTCTCTCCCTGAATTCTGCGGCACACAGAGACTTAATTTGCTAGTGAACAAACATGTTAGATATGCAGAGCACAATGCCATATGCATGGCCAGTTTCACTGCTAGGAAGGCTTTAATGGCTGTGAAAGGAGATAAGGCAAATAGCCTTGTGTTGGTATCAGTGGACAAAAGAATTTTAAGTAAGGGTTCTGCATAGCAACAACAAAAAGAAAGATGTATTAAGTCTGATGTTAGATGGTTCATGAAATAATTAGTGTTTCTAAGTGTGTCCTAATTTCAGACAAAAGTGAAAATACAACAAGATGAACAGAAAATTAAGGGTTATGCTTTTAGAACAAGGCATTTTAATTGAGCCAGATGGGCCCAGATGTTTCCTCCCACTCTCTGACTGGAATGATCACCTATTCAGAGAGAAATGTTATGGGAGAAACTGTACCAAGATGCAAGAGGAAATTTTCCACAAGCAATGATTACATTAAGAGGACTTCAGGCAGCTCTTAATGATCTAGTGAGGCTAATTGTGTATGAAAATAGGAACAATCAAAGGCTGAGTTAAAGAGGTGCTTGCTGCTGCTCGCACTTCAGTTTGCATTTTGATCCAAGAAGGACTTTATAATCTGTCTTCTCTCTTGTTAACTGGTGTTGACTCCAAGTTTCTTTTTGGTTATTTGTTCTTTGTGTTCTTGGTTAATGTAAGCAGAGCTCTTCTATGTTTCAGGTTTCCTGATGAGTTTGATAACAGCAACTATTTTTCTTCTAATCTATTTTTAGAGTTTCAGTTTAAAGTTGTACCTGAGAGGAATGTTTTTAAATTACTGCAACATTTGACGTGATGAACCTAACCAGAGATCTTTGAAGAGTGTCTCACACTGTCAAGGTCTCCCTTCTTCCCCATGCATGCATTTGAGACTGCCAAGGGCTTAAGTATTGCACAGGAAGGTGAGAAGCTTGTGTGCACTCATATCCAGGTGAGAGCACATTAAAAAGTGAAGATTTAAGACTGTAATAGTTTAGTAAGTGTAAGGAGGATGTTGAGGCCACCAGGTCTAGAATGGCTCCAGGTATGGGGATGCCTGATACCTAATATCGCAGAGCAGAATTTCTCTCCAAGGTGTCTGTGACCTTGATCCTCCTGAAACTATGGGAATAAAAACCTCAGAGGACACTTGCTGCTTCCTTCTCCTCCCTGCTTGATGGGAGAAATGCAAGAATTCAGATTACAATCAAACAGGAGATAGCTTCCTAAATCAGGACTTACCCACATGCCTAGAATGCTGTTGCAAAGGGGCAGGCACAAATGTGGGGATCTGTGGTGGGGTTGGAAGGGTAAGGCCAAGAAGCCTCCTCCCTTCCCCCTTGTAAAGTAAAGGGAAAGAAAATTGAAGGGAAAGGAAAAAAAAACTCACAGCTGAATTAGCAAAGCAGTGGAGATGTATATTTACAAAGCAATGTGGGATATGCAGGGGAATATATACAATATTTACAATATTTACAATATATACAAAGATATACAATAGAGTAGCACAGAAATGAGAGTTCTCCCCCTCTGCTGAGGGGGGTTTCCCACCTCCGCTCTCCCCTCTTTCCCCCTTTCCCCAGAGTGGGATAGAAAGAGAAAGAAAAGAGAGAAAAAAAATTAGAAGCAGTTTGTTTTAATTGGAAATGAGTTAATACAGGCCTTATCAGGTTTGTCAGTTTGAAGGCCAAAGCCTTGGCAGAAAGCCCAGCACAGAGAGAGCTGCTGCACTGTGGAGGAGTGGAAGCAAGACTGAAGATAAAAGTGCCAGAGTGCCCAGGATACCTCCTGCACTCCCAGTTCAGAAGGTGCTTCCTCCCACTTCACCAATGAAATTAGTTTAGACCCTTCCTTTTGTTTAACAACTTCCGTCCACCATATTCCCTTTCTTAAGGGGACAACGTCAACTGGTCACAGTATCCAAGCGGCTGAGTAGATCTCTAACTACCCCCTCCTGGAACAGAGGGAAACTAAGCCAGGAAGCAGCATAGTTTCCCTCTGTTCCAGGAGGGGGTAGTTAGAGATCTACTCAGCCACTTGGATCCCCACAGGTCCCTGGGACCAGATGGGATCCGTCCTAGGGTGCTGAGAGAGCTGGCAGATGAGCTGGCCAAGCCACTCTCCATCATTTTCCAGCAGTCCTGGCTCACTGGAGAGGTCCCAGAAGACTGGAAGCTGGCCAGTGTGGTGCCCATCTACAAGAAGAGCCAGTTGGATGAACCAGGGAATTACAGGCCTGTCAGCCTGACCTCAGTGCCAGGCAAGATTATGGAACAGGTCATCTTGAGTGCAATCACACAGCACTTCCAAGATGGCCAAGGGCTCAGGCCCAGCCAACATGGATTTAGGAAGGGCAGGTCCTGCCTGACCAACCTGATCTCCTTCTATGATCAGGTGACCCGCCTGGTGGATGTGGGGAGGCCTGTGGATGTAGTCTACCTGGACTTCAGCAAGGCCTTTGACACTGTCCCCCACAGCAAACTGCTGTCTAAGCTGTCAGCTCGTGGCTTGGACCGCAACACTCTGTGCTGGGTCAGGAACTGGCTGGAGGGCCTAGCCCAGAGAGTGGTGGTGAATGGTGCCACATCCAGCTGGCAGCCAGTGTCGTAGGGTTGAGGGAAGGGCCGGACATTCTCCTCCCCCCGTAAAGAGAAGGGAAAGAAAGTTGAAAGGAAAAAAAAAACCTCACAGCTGGATTAGCAAAGGAGTGGGTGCTGTATATTTACAAAGCAGTTTAGAGAACGCAGGGAAATATATACAGAATTTACAGTATTTACAATATATACAGAAGTATACAACAAAGTAGCACAGAAATGAGAGTTCCCTCCTCTGCTGAGGGGGTTCCCCACCCCTGCTCTCCCTTCTCTCCCCCTTTCCCCAGAGAGGGTCAGAAAGAGAGAAAAAAGAGAAACTGTTAATTAAAAAGAAGCAGTTATGTGTTAGAATGTTAGAAGAAGCCTCACGCTTTTATCAGCTTCAAGGTCAAGCCTGGCCGAAAGCCCAGAAAACTGCGAGCTGTAAGCCACCGAAGGAGGGGAAGATAGACTGACCAGAAAACTGTTGTACTCCCAGTTCAAAAGGTGCTTCCCCCCAATCTACCAATTGAATTAGTTTAGATCCGTCTTTCGTTTACAAACATCTGACCACAATATTCCCTTTCTTAAGGGGACAGCCTCAAACGGTCACAGTCCACCCCTTCTAAACAATTTCATTGGCTGTTCATACTGTCCATCCAATCCAAGACGACATTTACAGTTCATGAGTAAAGTTCGTAGTCCATTCCGGCTATGCTCAGATGTAGATGATTCGAAAGTCCAAGAAAATCAGAAAATGAGAAAAATGGAAAACAGTTCATTTCTTCACCAACAAAGCGAAGAAAAGGGAAACAGGGATTCTCAGGGTTTCTTAGTTGACTCAGGGCTCTCAGGGATCTCAGGGTTCATGCACCGTAGATTCCTCGTTGATTCTTCCTTTGGACGTGGTGTAGGTGTACAACAGTTTGAAAATAACCCCTTTCAGCTAAAGTTAAATTTCTTTGTGGAATACACTGAATTTCCCCATTGTGGTGAAGAGGTTATTAAATTTATTAATATGAAATATGAATTATGATAATATTATTTGTATTAATTATCAAACTATTAATAACCGATGAATCACCAACTTATATACATGTTCTAGTGCACGTTCGTGAAATACATTCCACAAGTGGCTTAGTGTTATGATTATAACTTAATTGAACTAGCTACAGACTATCTCTATATTTATATAATGAAGGGTGCGGTTCTGCCGCTTGGCCACTAGGTGGCAACTTGGCGGGATGCGGGCAGCTCCTGGCTATACACAGCAATATTACAATCTTTCTATGCGTCAGCACTTACTCTGCTAGATGCGGATACTTTGAACTGAGTGCTAGTGGATGGAAAGCACGTGGAAGATATTCGATTCCCTCTAGACAACAGGGATCGGTCCTGGTCGGGATCGCCCGTGGGGTCGGGCCTTCAAAGTCGGCTCGCACGACAGGGCGGGACGATGGTGGCTGGTAGGTGGGCTCAGACGACACGGCAGCAGGCAAAGCTACGTGGTCGGCCCAACCACGGCGGTTCTCGGGGCTGATGCAAACAGCCTCAGGGAGAGAATGCAGCTGCGTTAGGCGGCGGATTCTCGTTTACTGAGCTTAAAGGAACAGCGGGACTCTCGGAGTGGTCCCGGGTTCAGTGCAGTATAGGAACGAACAATGCCTTAGTCTTCCCTGAGATTCACAGGGCTCAGAGCGGCACTCGGCAGCTCCTCTCCCGCTACAGCGGGGCTAGGCATACGTGGACTCGGTATCGATCAAGTCCCTTCTCCCTGGCAACTGGGCAGATCTTACCCTCGGGGCTCAGTCCAGTCCTCCGGTGGCACGGTGGGCTCTCCCGGTCGGTACAACTGGCTGTAGCGACGCTGAGCTCAGACATCGCTAAGGTCCTCCCTCTGGGCTTCTTCACGATGCAGAGGCTTCCAGTATGCGTGCATGTATAACAGAAACTAACAACAATAAGCTCAATGGCAAAAGCTGCAGCTCGATAGTTACTCTCTCGAGTAAGCACAGAGACAAAGTGAATGAGGGGGCAACTTGTTTACCAACTGGGGTGATACTTATAGATTCCTCGAGGCTGGGCTTGACCAATGGGCACTCTCATAAACAATTGGCTTCAGCCTATAGAAAGCGTGAAGGAAGAATTATGCCCATAGTTGGTGTCAGCACGAGCACTGCATGTGCTGGACGCGTGCAAGCCTGGCTAATGCCTTGGCTTTTGTTTTCCTCCTGGAGGAGGGGGAACTTGTCCACATGCTGGGACAAGATTCAGTGTCTGGGCATAATGTGCCTTCACCACACCCATTCTCTTGCATTACCCAATAAGTGTGACCCAGACCTTCAGCTGAAACCACCCCTCGGACAGGTTTAGCCTCTCCTGAGGGTGAAAATACCCAAACAGTTTTACCTAACAGATTCTTTTCTCTAACAACAGGAACTCTATCACCTTCTACTTTCCGTAGCAAATCTGATTGTGCAGGTCCAGCTCGGTTCACTGAACCTCTACTATTTACCAGCCAGGTTGCTTGTGCTAAATGTTTTTCCCAGTTTTTCAAAGATCCACCCCCCATGGCTTTAAGAGTGGTCTTCAACAAACCGTTGTAGCGTTCAATCTTCCCTGAAGCTGGTGCATAGTAGGGAATGTGGAATATCCACTCAATGCCGTGCTCTTTTGCCCAGTTCTTTACAAGGCTGTTCTTGAAATGAGTTCCGTTGTCTGACTCAATCCTCTCTGGAGTTCCGTGTCTCCACAGGATTTGTCTCTCCAGACCGAGAATGGTGTTGCATGCAGTTGCATGTGGAACTGGATAGGTTTCCAACCATCCAGCGTTTGCCTCTACTATAGTAAGCACGTATTGCTTACCAGAACGAGAACGTGGTAGAGTGATGTAGTCAATCTGCCAAGCTTCACCATACTTGTACTTGGACCATCTGTCACCATACCACAAGGGCTTAAGTCGTTTTGCCTGCTTAATAGCAGCACAAAATGTCACAGTCATGGATGACTTGTGTGATAGCATCCATGGAAATGTCTATGGATCTGTCGCGAGCCCATTGGTATGTTGCATCTCTGCCTTGATGTCCTGATGAATCATGAGCCCACCGAGCTAAGAATATCTCACCTCGGTGTTTCCAGTCGAGATCAAGATTAGAGTCCACGTCTACTTGAGAAACTCTTGCAGCCAGATCTGCCTGATGGTTGTGTTGCTGTTCCTCAGTAGCTTTGCTCTTAGGAATGTGAGCATTGATGTGTCTCACTTTCACTGGAATTCTCTCAATTCGATCAGCAATGTCCTGCCACAGGTTGGCTGCCCAAGTGGGTTTTCCTTTTCTCTGCCAATCACTCTTCTTCCAGTTCTTTAGCCAACCCCATAGAGCATTGGCTACCATCCATGAGTCGGTGTAGAGATAAAGCTTTGGCCATCTCTCACGTTCATCAACGTCGAGAGCTAGCTGGACAGCTTTTACCTCTGAGAACTGACTGGATTCTGCTTCTCCATCCTTTGCCTCTGCAACTCAGCATGTTGGACTCCACACTGCAGACTTCCACCTTCGCTTGTTTCCAACAAGATGACAGGAACCGTCTGTGAACAAAGCATATTTCTTTTCATCATCAGAAAGGTCATTGTAAGGAGGAGCTTCCTCAGCACGAGTTACTTTCTCCTCTGGAGGTTTAGCACAGTTGGTACCTTCAGGCCAACTTGAGATCACCTCCACTAGACCAGGTCTTTCAAGATTTCCCATCCGAGCTCTCTGTGTTATCAGAGCCATCCACTTAGACCATGTTGAGTCTGTGGCATGATGTGGTGTGGAGCCTTTGCCTTTGAACATCCAATTCAAAACTGGTAATCTGGGAGCTAAGAGAAGTTGTGATTCAGTTCCAATCACTTCAGAAAATGCTTTTACTCCTTCATAGGCAGCTAGAATCAGTTTTTCTGTTGGAGTATAATTAGCCTCTGAACCTCTGTAATCTCGACTCCAGAAACCAAGAGGTCATCCACGTGTCTCACCTGGAGCTTTTTGCCACAAGCACCAGGTTGGACCATTGTCACTTGCAGCCGTGTACAAAATGTTCTTTATGTCTGGACCATCTCGGACAGGTCCCAGACCCATTGTTTGAATTACCTCTTGCTTTATTTGGTCAAAGGCTGCTTGTTGTTCAGGTCCCCAGTGGAAATGGTTTCTCTTTCGAGTCACATCATACAGAGGTTTCACAATCTGACTGTATCCAGGAATGTACAGTCTCCAAAATCCCACTATCCCCAAGAAACGTAGGGTCTCTTGCTTGTTTGTGGGATTTGCCATGGTAGAGACTCTATTTACCACATCCACTGGAATGTGTCGGCGTCCATCCTGCCATCGCACTCCCAGAAATTGAATCTCTATGGTAGGTCCTTTCACCTTGTCTCGCTTGATGGCAAAACCTGCATTCAGAAGAATGTCAATGATTTTGTTACCTTTCTCAAAGACTTCCTCAGTAGTTTTACCCCAGATGATGATATCATCGATGAACTGGATGTGTTCTGGAGCACCGCCTTTCTCCAGAGCATCGTGGATCACTGCATGACAGATGCTTGAGCTGTGGATCCAGCCCATTGGCAATCTGTTGAAAGTGTACTGGATTCCTCTCCAGGTGAAAGCAAACTGAGGCCTGCATTCCTCTGCTATGGGAATAGAGAAAAATGCATTAGCAATGTCTATGGTAGCATACCATTTGGCCTCTTTGGATTCCAGCTCATACTGAAGCTTCATCATGTCTGGCACTGCTGCACTCATAGGTGGTGTCACTTCATTCAGGGCTCGGTACTCTACCGTCAGACGCCAGTCTCCATTCTGCTTCCGCACAGGCCACACTGGACTGTTGAAAGGTGAATGAGTTTTGCTGACAACTTTCTGACTCTCCAACTGACGAATCAGATTCTGAATGGGCAACAAAGAGTCATGGTTGGTTCTGTATTGTCTGTGATGCACAGTCTGAGAAGCAACCGGCAATTTAATGTCCTGTATCTTGTGTTGTCCCACAACTGCAGATTCTTCAGAAAGCTCAGGTCTAGCAGACAGCTTTAATTTTTGTCCATCAATTTCTACAGAAGCTGCTCCAAAATCCCATTTGTAACCTCTAGGGTCTTTGAAATGCCCTTCTCTCACAAAATCAATTCCCAAAATACAAGGTGTGTCAGGTCTGGTCACAACTGTATGCTTCCTTCACTGTTTACCAGTTAAACTTATATTAGCCTCCACCTTACTTAACTCTTGAGATCCACCTGTGACTCCCAGAATAGTTATAGACTCTGATCCCTGATAATTTGATGGTATTATGGTGCACTGAGCTCCTGTGTCAACCAAGGCCCTGTATTTCCGAAATTGTGAAGTGCCAGGCCACTGGATGTACACATCCCAATAGATTCTATTATCTCTGTTATCCCTCTCCTCCCCCTGGCAGGAGGCAGAGCACCCCTAGTTATGGGGACCATGCGCACATGTGCATTGCACATAGTGTGCAGTGTTATAACTTTGCATGTTATAACTGGAGCCACTGTTGGAGCTACTAGAGTTGTTCTGGGGAACTGTGGAAGTAACATCTACCCTTCTGGTATTGCTACCTTGGGTTCTGCCACTTTGCAATTCCCTCAGTCTCCTGAAAAGATTAGAAGTTGGTTGGCCATCGCAGCGGTTCATGTTCTCACCAAACTGATCATGCAGAGTTATCCAAATGAGTCCTATGTGACTGCCTTGGTGGTCTGTTTTGATTTGATCTGTTTTGGAATGACCTCCTTGGAGGACGTGTATTCCTCACAGATGAAACTTGTATCCACCTGGAGGAAGAATTAGAATTATCCTTCTGTGCCAATTGGTATATGGAATCTTTCAGATCCCTCATGCAACTCTCAGTTTTTCCAGACAGAGTTTCAATGGCTGAAACCAAAGAACCACGTGTCATGCTATCCGCCAATTGTCTCATTTGATCACTGAATTGGCCAACCGTAGGAGGAGCTCCACCGTAATTTCTTGACACAATTCTGCTCGCCAGAATGTTTGCATAATTAGAAGGAGCAAGTTTGATGATCTTTTTAGCAAGACCAATACCCACAGGAATATCATCAGGATTCAGAGTTTCATGTTCACCATAGAGTATCTCTCTAACAGCAAATTCTCTCAGGTGCTTAATTCCCTCATCTATGGTAGTCCAGGGTTTAGGATTCCATGGAAGATCATCTCGGGAAGGGTATCTCAGGGCAACCGCCATTAAAAGGCGTATCCAGAGATTAACCTTACCGACAGCTCTGCCTAGATGTCTATCTATTCCATTATCCCTCGAGTGAGTTCCTAACCGAGCTGCTGACTTGTCTCCAACTGTTAGATCTGGAGCACCTGTATCATAACACCTACTAAGCCAAGCTAGAACTGGCTCCTTATCTGCCCTGGTGTAATCTTTACGGACATTTCTTAGCTCCTCCCTCAGAGACGAACACTTAGTTATGTCATCTGATTCATCCTCTTCCCCAACTTGTTGCCCTAATAATCCTCTTGCCATTTTCTCAAGGATCTCTTTAAACTGAGAACCACCTTTGCCAGCTCCTTTCCTAGCTGCATCTGTATCCTGCTTTGCTCTTACTAGGTCAGCTAGATCTTTAAAACAAATCTTCTCTCCCTCCTCAGCAGGATTTCTTAGAGTAGAGGGCCCCTCACCAGGATCAGTCTCCTGCTCTTCTTCTCCATCAGCTTTGGTCTTTCCACTTCTAGTCTTTAAAACAGCCACCTTAACTGGAGCTGTGTTTGAATTTACAGCCACCTTAATAGAAGCTGAGAGATCCTGAGATAAATCAGCTGCTGGGGCAGTGACTTCCGGTCCCACCGAGGGATTGGGCGGAACTGACGTTGCTCTGTTAATGGCTGACGGAGAAGAAGGAGGAGGAGAAGGAGTAGATGCCATGTTGATACAGCCAGTCACTAGTGGCGTGCCCCAGGGATCAGTGTTGGGCCCCATGCTCTTTAACATCTTTATTGATGATCTGGATGAGGGCATTGAGAGAGGGACCTGGGGGTACTGGTTGATGGTAGGCTGAACATGAGCCTGCAGTGTGCTC
Organism: Melanerpes aurifrons; assembly: GCA_011125475.1. NCBI lineage: Eukaryota > Metazoa > Chordata > Aves > Piciformes > Picidae > Melanerpes > Melanerpes aurifrons. The sequence goes on along the minus strand of WWNC01000030.1, from coordinate 8,230,824 downwards.
AGGCAGCCAAGAGGGCCAATGGCATTCTGGTCTGCATCTGGAACAGGTTGGCCAGCAGGAACAGGGAGGTCATTCTGCCCCTATACACTGCACTGGTTAGGCCTTGTCTCAAGTACTGTGTCCAGTTCTGGGCCACTCAGTTTAGGAAGGATGTTGACTTGCTGGAGCATGTCCAGAGAAGGGCAACAAAGTTGGTGAGGGGTTTGGAACACAAGCCCTATTAGGAGAGACTGAGGGAGGGGGTTGCTTAGCCTGGAGGAGACTCAGGGGTGACCTCATTGCTGTCTACAACTACCTTAAGGGAGGCTGTAGACAGGCAGAGGTTGGTCTCTTCTCCCAGGCAACCAGTACCAGAACAAGAGGACACAGTCTCAGGCTGCACCAGGGGAGCTTTAGGCTGGAGGTTAGGAGGAAGTTTTATGCAGAGAGAGTGACTGCCCATTGGAATGTGCTGCCTGAGGAGGTGTGGAGTCACCATCACTGGAGGTGTTCAGGAGGAGACTTGATGGGGTGCTTGGTTGCATGGTTTAGTTGATTAGGAGGTGTTGGTTGATAGATTGGATACAATGATCTTGAGGGTCTCTTCCAACCTGGTTTATTCTTTTCTATTCTATCAAATGCAGTGTCTATGGAGATGCTTGAGGTGTGGGAAGCTGCTGCATCTGCGAAGACAAAGAGGTTCTTCTTGAGAAGGGATTCTGTAAAGGAGAGCAGTGAAGGACTGACAGCATGAAACAACAAACCTCCCTGCAGAGGCTTGCTTGCCTTCAACTTGGCAGCTTTCTTCCGAGCTTCCATTAAGCACTCAGCCACCCCTGAGTTTTAAGTATTCAATGTGCTGATGAGAAAAATCTTATGGGGTGTAGGGATACTGGTAAGACATCAATCTTTCCTATAAGAGTGAATGTCACGGATTCCACCCCCAAAACTCCTTGCTTGACAAGGAATTGCTTGCAACCACACAGGAACAGACGATGATGGCTCAAGAACCTCTGATGCAAATGGGGTTGAACAGTCAGTACAGCCTCATTTACTGAGGACTCAGTAAGTATTGGAACAGTACATCAGTCTGCACTGCCAGGAAGCTTTGGCTGCTCAGCCTATTTTTAACTTCTCCCATTGCAGTCAACTGTGCCTGAGTATCTGCACTCTCAACACTTCTTTGTTTGTACTGAGGTCACATATTCTCACCACAACCTGGATGCATGCAATGCACAGCCTTGTGATCTACCTACTTCCTCCATAGCCCTCTACTTTTCTAGGCTGTTTCCAGTAGTATTCCCCAGCCCTGCTCAGAGACTCCTGTGGGGAACATCTCTTCCTCTTTTCTCCATCTCTAAAAAGGCAACTGCAAGGTCAGGCAGTTGCTCCTGCTTCAAGTAATGGATATTCTGATGTGATAGGAAAGCCGTTAAAAAGCAGCAGTGGCAGAACCTGTGGGCTCTTGGAGAGGTAAACAGGCAACACTGCTCCTGCTCGAAATGGGAGCAGCTGCACAGCATATTCCAACAGAGCGCAGATGAGCTGGGTGCCTCTGCGTCTTTCAGCCCCTGCCCTACAAATAGTTGTAAGCTCTGCCGCAGGCATCACCAGCTTGATAAAATCAGACATCCAAACCCAGCCCCTCTTTTGCAGCATTCACACAGAATACACAAATGTGTGCAAAATGATTGCTGTGGCACAGGCTTGGTTAAATACCTGGTGACAGAAATGTGAAATGGCTACGGAAATGTCCTTTTGCCAGCAGATGGCAATTAGAACAAAGAAAAGCAATTACTTCCGATATTCCAGTTATAATCAGGTGCATGTTATTCAAGGGAGCAGTGCAGCTGCCACACACCCCGAGGTGTGTAAGGCAGGGGATTGGTACTTCTCACCCTGCAGCTGCTGCTGCCTCTAGCAAGGACTGCAGCTGCCTCTTCTCCTGGCTGAGCTGTGCTGGCCACAGCACTGCCTGCCATCAGAATGGCTGGCTCAGGGCAGGCACCTCTTCATCATCTCCCATCCTCCTTTCCTGGCAGGATGGAGACAATTATCAGCTACCATAGAACCCACAAGGCCAAGGATCTATCTGCAGTAGGAAAAGCAGAGCACAAAAGACTCTCAGTCTTGCCTGAATTCCTAAGAAGATTTTGTAGTCCTTGGAAATCCCCAGACATCTTTTTCTACATCTGGAGACAGTAAACAATTGCAGCCCAACTCTCCTTGGGAGATGGGTACTTCATGACACTCCTAGAGGTCTGAAAGTGGCCCATTCTGTGCACATATGGGTAAGCAGCTGCAGTGGGTGGGGACAGAAGTGGATGAGAAATTTCCAGGTCTAAGTGGTATTAGTTACAAGCAAGAAGTAGAGCCTGATGTGATTTCTTCCTATTTTTTTTGTCCTGAAGGGACAAAAGGCGTTAAAAATGCTCTGGACCAGACAGTGAGGCAGGAGCCAGCAAGTCTGGTTTTTCAGGAAAATTTCCACATTGCCCAGGTGCGTCTGAACATGCCCTGGAGTCCAAGTGGGCCAGGTGTGTGTGCCTTTGGCCATGTTTGGAGAAAACTCATTCTATAGGTTACAGTGTCAAGTTTTTATCTCTTAATCTTTGTTATCATTGGCCATCATTGTCTCAGAAAATCTATAAATACCAGCCAAAAGAGCCAGAGCGTTGCCTTGCAATTGTCTGAGCTCTGGCAAAAGTCACAAGCCTTGCTTGGAATCCTAGCTGTGCTTCAGTTTACCCAGAAAAAACTGCTAGACCCCTCACAGTATAGAATTGTAAAGCCCAGGAGCCAGGCTGAGAGACAAACTCCAGGAGGAGCTGAGACTCCCTGGGACAGTTTCATTTTATTGGAAGAAGCAACAAGCACTGCTGCGAAGATTGCAGCTGAAGAACCTCTCCAAATAGGCAAAGGTACAAAGCCAACAAGCCCTGCAAGCTTCAGCAGCAGCCTCATTTCTTTGGCGATAAACCCTCTATGTGCCTCAGCAACAAAGCTGCAGAAGCCAACAGAAAGTGAAACTGTGTTCCTGCAGATTTCATGTGATCAGCGCCATTTTGGTTTTAACTCCCCACACATACCACGGGGTGCCACGATCAGTGAGTAATTATGAAATCTAATTTTTTATAAGCATCTGTTAAAGGTCTGTTGCCCTAGAGGATTCTAGAGTCATGTGTGTCCCCCACCCCCTGTGGGCAATCTTTGGCTCTGTTGCCAATGTTCCCTTTTTTCTTTACAGTTTAAATTGGTGTCTATTGTTTCTGGATTTTTGCTTGTATTGCTTAAATTGCTACACGTTCCTGCTGGTAAGATACCTGTTCCACAACTGAACATTTTGAACCAGTAAATAGGTTTTATTAATATTTTCCATGGGTTTTTTTAATTAATAAAGTTATTAATATTTTTATTTACCATTCCATCTATTGACCATTAATAACCTCCTTACAATCATAACACACTTCCATTCTACTTTCCAAGTTGTTCCACAAACATAATATTCCCTTTTCCAAAGCCAGCAAAGTTTTGGCTGATTATCAAAATTCACAGCTATGTACTTCAGTTTGTTTCATACACGAGAAATAAACAGATTTAGCAGCTGCAATCTTAAACCTTTGAAGAGGCTTGTCATTTAAATTAGCTTCCTGAGGAAGCTGGATGAGCTGTCCCTTTAGGTTTCATCTTGCACATTAGAAGCCTGCTGAATACATTGAATGTTGTTTGGCAGAGAGGCAAAGCAGTGACAATCCCATTACCTCAGAGTGCCGCTTGCAGAGTGCTTCTGCTATCTTGTGGCTTACCAAAACCATGCACAGGGAAGTAAGCAGCAAAGTTCAGCAGTTGGTAATGGCCAAGTGAGACCCCAGGCACATCACCCCGCACACCCCCAAATATAGCTACTAAACTCTTGGGTCTTCCACCAGCATTACATACCAGAAATTCACAGCCATTGTTTCATGTGTGCCCAGACCTTTGATTAGGAACTGAAGCCAAGCAGAACAGCCACCATTTTATGCATTATAAGAAGTGAAGAATCCTTTGCAGTCTTTACTAAAAAGAAATTTTTCTAGCTCATCTTTACCTACCTGTATGTTCCATTTTCCCATCTTCAGTGTTTTTTGTTCAGTTCTATCACAGAGGGTAAAAATCTGCCAGAAATAATCTTCTCTCTCCCACAAAAGAGGCAGTGCTGAGGTAGGGCAAATCATATCCCCTTCAGTACTTCAGCATACAGATCAGGCGTCTATGGTGCAGACTTGGAAGGCTTTGGCTCAGATTTCTACAGGCTGCTTTACACACCACAACACACACTGCCTTCTGCACAGTGTTTCTGCTATTGTTTTGGGTTTTTTTTAATCCCCCATTTGCTCATCCAGTTTTGTTTGCTCTGCTTGATATTGAGCTTAAGGCCATGCTATTTCTTTGTAAAACAATCCACCTACCTGGTATAGGTAAGTAGAATTGTCTGCACCTTGAATACTGTGTTCAGTTTTGGAGCCCTCACTGCAAGACACACATTTTGAAGAGTAGGAGCAGGTCTGGGGAAGGGTGACAAAAGCTGGTGAAGGGTCTAGAGAACAAGTCTTATGAGGAACAGCTGAGGGAACTAGGATTGTTTAGTCTGGAGAAACAGAGACCAAGGGGACACCTTACTACTCCCTACAGCTACTAGCTGCCTGAAAGGAAATAGTAGGAAGGTGGATAGTCAGTGTGTTCTCCCAAGTAACAAGCTTTAGGACAAGAGGACAGCCTCAAGTTGCACCAGGGGAGGTATATTGGCTATCAGGAAAGATTTCTTCACTGAGAAGGTTGTTACACACTGGAACAGACTGCCCCTAGAAAGTGGTTGAGTCACTGTCACCGGAGTTGTTTAAAACACATGTAAACATAACACTTACGGACATTGTATAGTGCTGATGTGATAGTGATAGGTTAATGGCTGAACTTGATGATCTTAAGGTCTTTTCCAGCCTAAATTATTCTATTACTGCATAATTACTTACTGATGTTTGTCAGCTTGACACTGCACAATTTCTATTTACTGTGAATTGAACTCCCAACTTAGTCTTTCTGAGTACATGCCAGAGTAGTTAGAGACTTTGTATAGGACAAAGAATGATGCAACCAACTAACATCATCCTTCTTTGCTGCAGCAGTAAAGGACTGGAAATAGGTATCAAGTATTTCAGCTGCTTTGCACATTAAGAGTGAACAAATTAACAGAGAAAGTAGCAACATGTTCTGTATGAGATACACTGAGATCATTCAGCAAGAAAATGCTAGAACACCTATCTTTATTTATGAATTAATTAAACTATTTGAAGTAGTAAGCAGAATATGAAAAATACTACCAATGGCAATGGCCTTCAGGCTGGAAAACAGCCCTGTGATCAAGTCCAACCATTAACCCTACTCTACAAGGTTCATCCCTAACCCATATTCCCAAGCACCACATCCAAATGGCCTTTAAAAACATCCAGGGCTGCTGACTCAACCACCTTCCTGGGCAGCACATTCCAATGCCTGACCACTCTTTCCGTGAAAAAAATCTTCCTAATGTCCAGCCTCAACCTACCCTGGTGCTCTTTGAGGTTGTTCACTCTTGTTCTATCACTAATTACCTGTGAGAAGAGACCAGCATCTACCTCTCTCTGTCCTTTCAGGTAGTTATAGAGAGCAACGAGGTCTCCCCTCAGCCTCCTCTTTTCCAAACTAAACAGCCCCAGCTCATAGTTTCATAGTTTCATTCAGGGTTGGAAGGGACCACAAGGATCATCTAGTTCCAACCCCCATGCCATGGGCAGGGACACCCCACACTAGATCAGCCTGGCCAGAGCCTCATCCAGCCTGCTCTTAAACACCTCCAGGGACAGGGCCTCAACCACCTCCCTGGACAACCCATTTCAGGGTCTCACCACTCTCATGGTGAAGAACCTCCTCCTCATATCCAGCCTGAATCTCCCCACCTCCAGCTTCATTCCATTCCCCCTAGTTCTATCACTACCTGAGATCCTGAGAAGTCCTTCCCCAGCCTTCCTGTAGGCCCCCTTCAGATACTGGAAGGCCACAATTAGGTCACCTCGGAGCCTTCTCTTCTCCAGACTGAACAGCCCCAACTCCTTCAGTCTGTCCTCATAGGAGAGGTGCTCCAGCCCTCTGATCATCCTTGTGGCCCTTCTCTGGACACGTTCCAGCACGTCCATATCCCTCTTGTAATAGAGGCTCCAGAACTGGATGCAGTACTCCAGGTGGGGTCTCACCAGAGCTGAGTAGAGGGGGAGGATCACCTCCCTCGACCTGCTAGCCACACTTCTCCTGATGCAGCCCAGGATCTGATTGGCTTTGCGGGCTGCAAGTGCACACTGAGAGCTCATGTTGAGCTTTTTGTCCACCAGCACCCCCAAGTCTCTCTCCTCAGGGCTACTTTCCAGCCAGTCACTGTGCAGCCTGTATTTGTGCCTGGGATTGCCTCCACCCAGATGCAGGACCCTGCACTTGCTCTTATTGAACTTCATGAGGTTGGCTTGTGCCCACCTCTCCAGCCTGTCAAGGTCCCTCTGGATGGCCTCCCTTCCCTCCAGCATGTCTGCTGCACCACACAGCTTGGTGTCATCAGCAAACTTGCTGAGTGTGCACTCAATGCCACTGTCCATGTCACCCACAAAGATGTTGAACAAGACAGGTCCCAGGACTGATCCCTGAGGGACTCTGCTTGTCACTGGCCTCCACTGGAACATGGACCCATTGACAGCCACTCTTTGGGTGCGGCCATCAAGCCATCAAGCTCCTTCAGTCACTCCTCGTAAGATTTATCCCCCAGGCCCTTCACCAGCTTCACTGCCGTGCTCTACACTCACTCCACCACCTCCTTTGGTCATGCACATTAACTTTCTCATATACTCTGTTTTAAACACTTCTCCTCAAGGATCCCCTGCAGTAATCCTACACTGCTATGCTCTTTTTTTTTAAAGAAACTTTCCTACATGTCACCAAGTGACTTGTTAACAACTATAAAAGATCCTGCTTCCCTTAGTTCCATTAGTCCTGTCTCAAAAGCAAGCCCCCCTTCTCCATCATTCCCTCACAGATCCCCTAGATCTGCAGTCCATCACTGTATGCTCTATTCACTCAGTCTCTCTATAGGCTGCTCATCCTTCACTCCTGCCTCAGCCTTCTCCACTTGTCACTGCTCTCCTTCCCTTCAATTACTACCATGTACCTATGTGAGAGCTTCCCTTAGGGCACAGGATGGCACTGCATTGCACCAAGTCCTGTGCAAGAGCTCTTCACAGGCAGCAGCCTAAGAAATTCAGATGCCAAACCAGAGCACACAGCAGGAGCTCCAACTAGAGAAGTGACACTTCTGAAGAGACACTTGATTTCTAAGAGGTTCAGTCAACCTCAACATACTAATGGGAACCATTTCTCTAACACTGGCATATTGTTCTGAAAAAGGCAGTGGAAATGCTTTGGGTATCCTGGCCATTTCTCCCTTACTAAATAAAGAAACATGCAAAGTAATTTTGTTTGATTTAATTGATCACTGGTTAAGTTGAAATACATTTCAAAGCAAAAGAATCTGTTCAAGAACATTGTGTCAAACATGAACTCTATGTTTAAACAAGGCTTAATTTGACTGTATTTATCCTTATATACATCCAGATATAATTTTCATTTCACTAGTGGCAAAAATTACTCAGTACATTGCATTTCCTGAAAAAATGGCAAAAAAGTAGGACTTGGAACATCTGTTCTATTCATTCACACACTCCAAACCAGGAAAATCACAGGTATAGAAAGTACAATCACAAATACAATAAAGATCTCAAAGCACACACTAAGTCCTTATCAGAGATGAGAACTGCATCTACAAGTCTACATTGCACATATACAGTACATTCCACTAAAGAGTTTTAAAAGTTCTCACAATGCCACTTAATCCTCTTTTGGTAATAAAAGCTTCTATGACACCATGAATCCTTCATAAAAATGATGGAATTTTTGGAGAGTATTTTGTAGTTCAAGGCAGTCTAAACTGCAGCCTACAGTAAGCTCACCCAAACAAAGAGCAAGCGAGCATTGCAAGATTCATCAAGATCAGAAGCGCAGCTCAGCTGAGTCACCCTCTGCTCCTAGTCATTGGTCATCTAGGAACTAAAGCTACTCTGCACCAGGGTCAGACTCAATGGGTGGGAAATGATACATTCCTTCTACAGCTTTTGTAGAACCTGCAAGTTCTTGACAGAATAGGTTGATTGACTCAAAGCACAGGCAGCTGTACAACTGGAACTTTATTTATAAAGCATTTGTTACATTGCAATTGTCAGACAATTAAGAACACCGCTAAGGAGCAACAAGGTTACCACATTGATGCTACCCCTGAAATATTCCTGTGAGCCACAGAGAATCCAATGGTCAATGACTATGCAAACATACTGCCACTGTCAGGGAGACTGGGAGGTGGAATGGTTCATGTAACCCAATAGTGACAAAGGGCAAGTGAGACTTCAAGTTATGCTCAACCTCTGCTTTGGTTTATGTAACATAATGATCCTGTGCATGCAGCTTTGAGATGTAATCCCCATTCAGGAAGTACCTCTTACTCTGTGCTTGGCAAGACAACACTGGAGGAGCTTTCTAAAATTACCAAGAAAATAGGAGTAAACAAGGCATATTTCATGAGCACTAGGTACCCTTACAGGCGCAGTATCAAGGACTCTGCCACTGTTCCAAGGAAATGCACTGCAGCACTGCTCCAAGTTTTCCATTCTGTACTTTCTGAAGTCAGGTACCACCAATTAGTAAACCAGGTGAACTTCATCAAATGGCAATGCAGACTTTTTCTAACAGGCTTGATGCCTGGGAACCACTACCAACTAACAATATTGAGCACAACCCCGTGATTTAAGATTCATGTCAATTGCTTAACTGCTTATTTTCTTGCTCGCTCTTTCCTGCTGTTAAGTTCAAGGAACTGTGACAGCACTAAGAAAAACTAAACAGGCATGTGCAAGGTTAAAGATACCAACTAATTTTCTTCAACATGGTCAGAACATGTCACTTTTTTATCAGGTTCTAGCCATATCCACTCATAACACCAATTCCTTGCCACAGCCCTCCATTTTAAAAGTTAGGTTGTTTGCCTTTCCACATCTAACAATAATATAAGAAATGGAATTAAAAAATAACTTGTGGAAACTTGCCCTATCATTTGCTAAGCTCTGCTTTATAGCAGCTTCTGCAAAAAAAAGAAGAGACAAGCACTTGATACTGCCACTTGTCTACAGCCAGTCAGCAGCATTTCTGGAAAAATGCAGCTTAGAATCAGATTCTTTCTACTAGTCTAGACCTGATTTTACAGAGGTAGGTAGGAGCAGATCAATGATGACAGAATTAGAAAACATTTGAGATGTAGGTTAGCCTAGATGTTTTTCTCCACTCTTCCCTTAATCTTTGTTGCAGTGTTTTTCACTGCTCTTGCAATAACCACATCAAGCTATTCACTATTAACAACTGGATGCTAGTAGGTTGTAAAGAACAGATGGTATTAATAGTCATAAACAGTCAAAGGAGCTACAAATATAAGCCAAAAGATGCCACTGTTTGCTGCAAGAGTCATGGGGATGCTTCACTATAGAACTTTGAGTGTCACCTGTGAATTATCTCAAGCACTGCAGTCAGCAGAAGCAGGTACAAAGTTTTGCTTTCAGGGCATGATTTAACTTCAACATTTCAAAATTTAACTGTGCAATGAATAATAAGCATGAATGGAAAACATATATTTTAAGCCCAGAGAGAATTCACAGTATCTAATCCAGTCTCAGTTTAATTTTTCTGTAGCTTATTCTAAAAGATTTTCAGTTTGTGGACATTAAGAATCCAGCTGCAGTGAAGTGTAATAATTTTAGTGCAGGCCTACCCCACCTATTAACTGTGAACTACACAACATAAAAAAGGTGGAAAAGCTCTTACTCCCACATTTTTTTAAACCATGTTTTATTACTGCTTTAAGAATAATTTAAAGAGAACTTCTGAACTTTTTTTAAATGGCCCTCTCCCTTAAAAATTACATTAAGACTATACATCTTTATATAACATTTACCTTAAATTCCCCCTTACTAGATTCCTGTGAAAAAAAGTAATATATAAGCCTTACACTATGAAATACGTGCAGTAGTCCTCATGCTGCTTTATCTTCTATAGAAAACAAAAGTTCAATTTACTATGTTCATCACTGATACAGGAAGACATTTTCCTCCCAATTTTCAGTTTTATTTTTATACACATTTCAAGAAAAGAGCAATTAAAAATGTATCCCTCAAAATTCAGTTGCCTATACGTGCTGAAAGGAACATGAGTTTTTAAAGGAGTTCTGAGTAAAAGCAGCTCCCCCAGAAATGCTTTACCATTTAGCTGTATATAGGAGTGCAGCCAGTCGCAGTCTTCATGTATCTGTGTATGTCTTTAAAACTAGGTATCTCTGAAAAGCCATGCAGGTCTCCAACAAAACAATGTGTCCCAAAGGAAAAAAATGATTCATCTCTTTCTCTAAATGAGACAGCAAGTTAACTGGTTTTATGAAGAATTCTGCTGAGATTTAAGACTGCTTCAAAGCAGTAACTGAAATACAACTGCAGCTATGAGTAGCAATATATAGCCTTCCTGGTCCATAACTGATCCGGGCTTTCAACTCAATAAAATAAAGTAAAATAAAAATAAAATCACAGTAGCAGAATATATTCGTGACAATATACACAAAATATCCCCTTTTTATCAGTGGTTAGTAACTATGTTAGATCTGAGCTTAGGGACTGTACATTGCAACCTGTGTTCCCAGGTCTCTAACCCATGCACTCTCAGGCTGGCATGGCAGTGACAAATCTTCATCCAACACACTCTTCAGGTAGCATTAGCATCTCATGCTTTCTGTTGAAATGTTGCTCAGCTGATCAGCTACCTCTGATAATGGTATCGCTTCCCTCTCAGCTAAGCATGCAGAATGTATAAAATGGCAAAATTATCAAAATATCCCCTTGAAAGTCCAACTGTATTGTTTCAAGAAACTGCTCCTAAAGCTTTAAAACCACAACACTAATTTCCAACTTCTTCAGAACTGATATGAAAACTGCATTTTTTTTATTCCATGGAGTATAACAGTCATTGGTCATTTGCATTCATTCACCTCAGCACTAGTGGAAAAACTGTCTTCTGAATAGGGATAAGAAAACACAGCACATTTTGTCTCTACTCATCTTGCATTAGCCAGTGCGTGGAAGGTGGGTGAGCAGAAACGCAAGTCTACCAATGCACCCCATGTTTTCACATACACCAGCAAGCACATCTCAAAAAAACACAGATCAGACATGCAGCAAAATGTTAAAGCACTTTAAATACTCTCCAGATGATGATGAGTAATGTAGTATTTACTCAAATTGATGCTGAGTAAAATGTTTGTGCTTACACTTCAAGTTTCAGAATAAGATTATTTCTATCAGAGTATCTGAAGTCCAATGGAAGGAATGTTCCACTGACACTGGAAGCAAAAGAAGCCATTTAAAGATCTAGAAAAATGAACACCGGTCAGAGTACTGCCTTCCAAAGGTTCATAATAAATAACAAAACAGTAGAAACACACAGACCTCACAGTCAAGGTTTGTTTCTAGATTCATGATATATAAAAAAAAAGAAAAAAAAAAAATCAAGAACAACCCTGTCTAACTTTCCCACATTTGGGGGATTTTGGCTAAACAAATGTTATTTTACTGCATGGAACACAGGTATTGGTGGAAAATATTATTCATTATTTACAGAATGATTATTGGGTTGATTACAAAACATACAGCTGAAAAATATACACCTTCATGTTTGAGATGAGCCAAGCAAGTTCACCGCTGGTAACTAAAAACTTTCAATAAGGCAGCAGCCACCAAACATCAAAACTGAATCACAAAACTACTGAAAGGAAGAGATAAACTGGGAAAGGTAAAGCAAAGATCAATAAAATTGGAATGATTTGTCATTAATACTACAGTTACCAGAAATCAGGGATCCTGATTAAAGGTCTATTAAACTGAATGGAAATCGGTTGATTAGATCGTGTTGGATGGTAGGTTGGATGTGACGATCTTGAAGGTCTCTTCCAACCTATTCTACCTTTACTCTCATACTGTGATCTCTTTAAGCACTGAGCAGCTCTTTTCTTAATGCGCCTATGTAATGCTTTGTACTCTGCATCTCACAAGATACCACACTGAAGTGAATGACTAGAAACTTCACTGAAATATTGAAAAGCACTTCATAAGTCACAGGTGCAAGGAAGTCACAACAATGCTCAGCTCCGGTTTCTGGAAGCAGTTCTGTAAAGGATGATTCTTTAAAAAAGGGACTTCGATCCCTGGCTTTCAAACTCTGACCATGCATCATTCAATTCCATGAAGATCATTTTGGCATACTGCTCATAAGGTTGTCCTGTGGCCTGAAAACAGAACAGAGCATATTATTATAAGCATAATAATTTTAGGGATTGTGTTACTCGGAAAATGTAACAAGGGTGAGAGACATTTCCTGTCTTTTTCAACTATTTTAGACTGCTGTGTGAATATAATTTTGCTGACATGGATCTCTTCAGTCTTATCCAAAGCTTGCCATGAGTATTTTAAGGGAAGCCACAGCCTTGGTTTTCTTACATTACTTTGGATTTAATGCAAATAAATGCCTGAATCTCAGCTAATGCCCATTTTCTACACTGTTCTTCTCATAAACAGTTTTAGTCAATGATCAAACCCAAACACTCTTGGAATTGCTCCTGACAGGCTTTAAAAGTACAAGGATATAATGTTTAAGCACATTTGAGATGATTCCTTTTGAAATTCCTCCAGGGAATTCCTGGCAAAAAGTCTGTCGCCAGTTGTGAATGTTGTTAAGAATCTATCATTAACAAACACAGTTCTTCCTGTGCACTTGCTTCTACAGAGAAACAAAGCCAGTATGCTCTTGATTCTCTGCCTGTTTCATAGCAGCCCTGACTCTGCATCAACCCAGCTTTCACTGTTACTAATGATCCAAGCTCTTCCGGATGAGTAATTTTAACAGGTACTTTCCAACTTTCAGAGGGAAGCTCCAGAACCCTCTCCTGTATCCTTCCCCTTCTGCTACCTGGCTTTTGCCACCTGCAGTAATCTACTGACTCTTCAGGGACTGCCCTAACTCAAAGTTCAGATCAAAACCAAACCAACCAGCAACAACAACAACAAAAAACCCACACATACACAAGAACACAAACCGCCAAGAAAGAAAAACACCACAGAAGAGTAAAATGCCTGTAAAAAACCCATGTTCTAACACTGATGCATTACAGGAATTATGGAAAATGCCAAAACACACTACAAAGGTGGAGAAAACCACATGGCTAAGAACAGCAAAGGATGAAAGGAAGAAAAGAAAAATGTCTTGTTTTTCTGTTGCTCCCTGAACCAACAGTGAGGGAAAACCTGGAAATTCAAACCAGGTGTGTCCAACATTCAACTTTATCAAAAACAAAGCCTAGACTAATGACTCTGAACAAGAAGTTAACTTCATACATTGGGAGACTAAGCAGGAAATAACAAGCATGAAATAATTTAAAAAGACTGGAATGTCATATTCATCAAGTGTTTTTCAACTCTGATTTGTTTACTCCAGCAAAGTTTATTTTTTCCAGTTCCTAGTAAAGTTGTTTAGTAAATGAGGTTCAGCAGGTTTTTCCCACCTCACTAGTTTTGCTGTGGCAGCCTCTGAGTCCTAAAAGACCTGAAGAATTAGCTAGCAGAAATAAAGTAGGTTTCACTAATTGACATTAAACCTTCCAGCAGCCAGTCAGAACTCAGTATTACTGTTTTCAGTGCTCAGTACAACCTTTACAGAATCTTTCCTTAGCTCATGTTTATCTGTACAATTCTGTCCTGTGACAAGAAAACTCCTGTACTACTTGAATGCAGTAGGACACCAAATTCAGGAAGACAGTGGAAAGAAAGTGAAGAGTATCTAGGATTCTGATCAAGAAGCAAGGCTACAGCATCTGTCAGTAACTAGTATGGTGTGTTAAAGGTAGTTTGTATTCCTTCTATAGGCAAGATGATCAGACTCACCTTATCTGGATGAACTACAAGCACTGCTTTCCTGTAGTACTTCTTTACTTGTTCAGGAGTTACTAAATCTGCCATGCTGACTGGTTTCCACTTATTTTCCCCTTCCCAAAGCACTGTATGAAGAGTGGATATTAATGCTCTGATATTTCTCTCCTTTCCTTCAATCCATTCAAGAATCTGGGAAAAAACAGAATTTACAGAACTGAAAGAAGGACTATAAACACTCCCTCAGTATTTAGAGATATAACCTTCACTCTGTGCACAACTACAAAATTAAGACCCAAAATGCAGCTGTCTTGACGCATTCATGTCCCAAGTCCAGCTGTCTTACTACATTCTTCTTTCCAGCATCCATATCATTAGCCACTCAAAAGCAGTATTTTTCAGCAGCCACTAGGGAGTAGCTCATTGTTACTAGTTTATTGCAGAAATTCAGTTATCGCAAGACTAATTACTGAGACAGTTGCATATTACAAAACCCTATAAAATTATAAGGGAATTCACAGCAGCAATTAAAAACATTTGTTACAATTACATTAAACTCCTTGTCAGGGCATGACACTAATTTACTAAAATTCTTACTTGATTTGCATGAAAGTTTCAGGTCACATGTATCAATAGTTCTGGCCTCCATCAAGAATAGTGTGGCCAGCAGGAGCAGGGAAATCATTGTGCCCCTATATTCTGCACTGGTTAGGCCACTCCTTGAGTACTGCGTCCAGTTCTGGGCCCCTCAATTTAAGAAGGACATCGAGACTCTTGAACATGCCCAGAAAAGGGCAACGAGGCTGGGGAGAGGCCTGGAGCATAAGCCCTATGAGGAGAGGCTGAGGGAGCTGAGATTGTTTAGCCTGGAGATGCTCAGGGGAGACCTTATTGCTGTCTAGAATTACCTGAAGGGACATTGTAGCCAGAAGGGGGTTGGTCTCTTCTCCCAGGCAACCAGCACCAGAACAAGAGGACATAGTCTCAGGTTGCACTAGGGGAAGTTTAGGCTCAAGGTGAGGAGAAAGTTCTTCACAGAAAGTGCTGTTAGCCATTGGAATGGGCTGCCCAGGGAGGTGGTGGAGTCACCATCCTTGGAGGTGTTCAAGAGGGGATTGGACGTGGCACTTGGTGCCATGGTATAGTCACGGGGTCTGTGGTGACAGGTTGGACTTGATGATCCTTGAGGTCTTTTCCAACCTTGGTGATTCTGTGATGTTTACTTAAGCAATGTGCAGGGGTGCACAAACTGAAGCATTCTGTCAGGTATTCTAACCAGCTTTCAAGGGTGTAACTGGCCATTTCGCATATGTTAACTGCAATATTCAAGAAGTAACAATACAGTGACAGGGTTTTTACTGAACACTGCATTATGTAATATGAAAATCTCTGCCTTCTGTCAGCAACACGTATGGTAAATAAAATTCTGCATCCGTTTCTATTTGTGGTGATTTGTGTTAAAAGGTACCAATGTGAGCTGTGCGCACTCTGCAGGCAAGGCACTTTGTGAAAACTAATTTCAGCATCCCTCCAAAGCCATTTTATAATCTTTTCTAAAACACCAGACACTACAAAACAAAGTATATTCATACACAATGTTATCCAAAAAATCTGGAGAGCTGACCAGGTACCACCCCATAGACTATTCAACAGCTCAGCTCCAGAACTGCATATTGCTCTCATTCCTTAAGACAGCAGTAGTGCTTGTCAACCAGTGAATGCAATGATGAGTGGTCATTCTGAAGGCAGATAGTCTCAACTGCCTAGTTTTTAAACTGTAGTTCTGTGTTATCAGCCTAATACATCAGTAAAGAACAGTTCTGGCTTCAAGAAATGGACTCTGACAAGAAAATAGGCTCTTGAAGTCCTCCAAGTAGGCTGAAAAAAAAACCCCGGAACTTGTGTTCCATCCATACACTTTTTGTATTATTGTCACTGCTGCTTCATTGCCTACTGAATCTTGATCATGCTTAAGTAACTTCTAAAGTCATACAATCTAAATGCAGATAAAATTTCACTCTACTCTACCAGTTTGCTCTGTTAGTCATTAAATACTTTTTCTGTTACCAGCAGTTGTTATCCATAAGCTCAGATTTTCACATAAACGAAAATCAGTTTTAGACCAACCTTGAGTTTCAAGGGGTCCATATCTTTAGACATTTCTTGTTTTCTCATCTCAGCAATGGTCTTTGGTCCCTTTTTATCAGATTTAGCTGAAAATCCTTGATTAGATAAAAGATCCTCAAAATCATTTTCTGAAACTTTTGGCTTCTGACCTGTGAAAGGAGAAAAACATTAAATGAAAAAATGCACAGAAAAATACATTAACAGGAAATATATTACACTTAAACACACCTCTATGCCATTTATCACTATCAATAGTCAAAAGTACGTAGTCAGTGTTGAAAGCATGTTGAAACTTAGGTGGGACAATGAAGGGATAAAATATCAACATGAATAGCTATTATAGAACCAACAAACTTTAGAGAACTGTGGAATAAAGGAATTTTGAGGATGCCTCTGGAGGTCACCAAGTCAAATCTTTACTCAAAAAAGGGACAACTAGATAGAATTTCTCAAATCCTTGTCCAGCTGAAGCCCACCTGTTTCAAAGAATGAGGAAACACAACAGCCCCTGCATGCAGTTAGCATTTCATGATGCTAACTGAAATCTTTCATTCCTCATCTCAAATTTTACTTTCCTGTGCTGCAACTTGTGCCCACTGTCTCTCATTCTGTCACTGCTTGCCAGATACATACAGATCAGCATAAACACCTGCTGTTCACTTATAAGCTAAAGGGATGCATAATCCTAATATCAGCACACCTGGAAAACAAAATTTTCCAAGATTAATGGTTCAAAGAACAATACCACCTGCTGCTCCCATCCCCATCCCTGTTCGAAACACTAGAATTTCCAGACACAACCAAAATGTAGACAAAAAGATTAAAATACAAGTGGTTTTGCCTCTACCAGCACACCTGACCGACTTCACACAGGGTATTGTATGCAATGCCCTCAGGAAACTTACCAAAGTTTGGGGTTCTCACTCCTCTTTCTTCTCGTCCTCCAATGACACTAAAGCTCACTGTGTAATTTGGTTTAGCTGCTGTGCTGGATTTACTTTGGGACTGCCATGCAGTAGTAGTTGGTGGTTTTGTGGATTTCTGCCACTGATTTCCCAGTTTCTGAGATGGAGCAGTCTTCTGACCAAAGCCACTACTTGAAAGTCCACCACTGGAGGAACCTAACAATCAATACTGAATTAGTTGCTCAGCTCAGTATTTGTCAGCCTGTTTAATACAAGTAAGACAGTTTGGTCTTGACTTCATATAATTTACAGTGATGCTACTATACCAGAAAAAGAATATTAGAAAAGCATGTGTAAAATGAAGAGCCTCCTTCACAAAGTAATTCTGGTGGCACAAAGCTTGAGCAATTACTGAAGTCTTCAAGTTTCTTACAACTCAAGTTCCCAGCTCTATTTTGGCAGAAGAATTCATTCCTCTCTAATTAGCCAGGTATGTGTAAGGCCAGAAACTAATTTAGTAGTGACAGCATTTCTGTCTCCCAATTAATTACACTCAACATCTGTTAATAATGCAGAAGACAATGAAAACCTAATTATAAGATCAGGAAAATTTAATATATTAAAAAATTTTACAAGTTAATGCTTTCAAAGTCTATTGACTTCTTACACTATTGTTTAATAAAAGATGAGAAGATTATTCTAGAGCAGCATCACCAGGGATAAGAAAGCACTGAACCCTGCAAGAAACTACTGTTGTAACCACCCTGGTGTGATCTATAGGCCTCTAGCAACACAATATTGGTTCAATTTTTAATATCCTATTTCCCTTCATTAAACCACTATAAACAGCATTGTTTAGTAACTTCTCCTGCAGCTCACTTTTGACAGGACATACAGGGCCTTTTCCCCACTCTGCCATGTTCACTGTAAACAAATGGAATAGAATAAAATTCCATCCTTTTAAACTCATTATTCATTTTTTTCGCCTCGCTGATGAGAATAAACCTGAGATTATTTTTTAATTCTACACTAGGCTACTATTAAATTGCCCTTGACTGTATTAAGACAGGTTAACATGCCAGGTATCAGAACAGGTTAATGGGAAATGGTCTGTTGCCCACTAAAATTTTCAAATGTGAAGGCTGGAGATAAGGAACTGGCAGGAGGCAGTCTTGAAGGCAAGACTGCTTGGAAAAACAAGAGCTGGAACTTTAGTAACAATCCCCACAGGTACCTGTAGCCCCCCAACCTAGCAGATGAATGTGTAGGAACCTTCACTCGTACACACACGTGGAGGTGGCATTTCATCTCCCTCTGCATGTTCTGGCCAAACGTGCAAGCACTGGGGCTGGACCATTGTACAATAAAAGGGCAGACTTCTCCCCAGGAGCTCAGGCAGCTCTAAGATTGAGGTCCTGTGTTGCCCCCAGAGGGATACCTATAAAGAACTTCCACCTACCAACCTCCAGCCAGTGCATCTACCACAGGAAAAAGTAGCACCTGGACCCTCAATTCCATGAAATTCAGGCCAGTGTGTATTTGGGACTCAATAGAGGGACACGCTGTATGCTTTGCTTATTTGAGTGCATGAATGCCTTTGTCCACAGGTCTGGAGGGGCCAGACCCACTTTGGAATTTAACTAGAACATTGACTGACTTCTTTTGGAAATATTCCTAGAAATTCTGGCAACATATACCCATCACAGGGACAAAACCAGCAAGATGGCTGAATTCAGGTACATCTGCATTTTTTCCAAAAGAAAGATTTTATACGACATTTATGTCATCCTAGCACAGATCAAGACCTCTCAATGTTTGTATCCTGGCTTGTATCAGAAATGCTGTGTCCAGCAGGAGTAAGGAGGCGACTCTCCCCTTGTACTCAGCTGTGGTGAGGCCACAGCTAACGTATCGTACCCAGTTTTGGGCACATCCATACAAGGAAGATGCTGAGGTGCTGAAGAAAATGCAGAGGAGGGCAACCAAGCTAGTGAAGGGCCTGGAGAATAAATCTTATGAGGAACAGCTGAGGAAGCTGGGGCTGTTCGGTTTGGAAAACAGGAGGCTGAGGGGAGACCTCACTGCTCTCTACAACTACCTGAAAGGACATTGTAGAGAGGCTGGTGCTGGTCTCTTCTCACAGGTAATTAGTGATGGAACAAGAGGGAATGGCCTCAAGCTGCAACTGGGTAGGTTTAGACTGGACATTAGGAAAAAAATTTACACAAGAGTGGTCAGGTATTGGAATGTGCTGCCCAAGAAGGTGGGCGAGTCACCAACCCTGGATGTGTTTAAAGGTCGTTTGAATGTGGTGCCTGGGGATATGGTTTGGATGTGAACCTTGTAGAGTAGGGTTATTGGTTGGACTTGGTGATCCTGAGGGTCTTTTCCAATCCGAATGTTTCTGTGAATTCCCTAAAACTGACAGAATATGAATTCAAGACTAGTGTGTCAAATATGCTTACACATCTGAAGCCAGCCAGGAAGTATATGAATGAAGTACTGACACTTCAAAACCAGAAATATTTATCACCTGGTCTTGAAAGACAAATCCCATCTTATTATGTCTGTGAGGAAGGTGATTTGGTATTTTCATCTCCACGGAAGTCATTGAGCTGCTGCTCTGCTGATGATTAGAACCTAACTTCCAGCTCAAACATATCCCAAGCCAGTTTAAACTTTGTAACGAGAAAAATTATTTTCCCCAGCTTTTTTCACCCTAAAGCCTCAGGAAAAACCAAACCAAACCAAACAACCCACAAAAACAAACAAACAACTGCCTGAGCTTGTCAGGGCACACACAGCAATCCAGACTCGGTCTCCTCTTTCAAAACTAATTCCCCACACCTCAGCTCTCCTGATAGCACTTTTTTAGCAGCTGCCCGTAGTTATAACAGTTTACACAAGAGGCTGTCTCCCCAGGGCCGTGTACAAGATGGCATACTACATATCTACTTATCACACCTTAAATCTTAGCATGGCAATGTAAGACTTGACAAAATCTAAGACTGCACTGTTTTTTCATGAAAGCACAGAATTGTGTAGCCTGCTCAATCTTCAGTCACTTCTAACTACACAGAAGAATTCCTGTTAGTAATCAGAGTACATAGTATCATTCAGGGTTGGAAGGGACCACAAGGATCATCTAGTTCCAACCCCCCTGCCATGGGCAGGGACACCCCACACTAGATCAGCCTGGCCAGAGCCTCATCCAGCCTGCTCTTAAACATCTCCAGGGACGGGGCCTCAACCACCTCCCTGGACAACCCATTCCAGGGCTTCACCACTCTCATGGTGAAGAACCTCCTCCTCACATCCAGCCTGAATCTCCCCACCTCCAGCTTCATTCCATTCCCCCTAGTTCTATCACTACCTGAGATCCTGAGAAGCCCCTCCCCAGCCTTCTTGTAGGCCCCCTTCAGATACTGGAAGGCCATAATTAGGTCACCTCGGAGCCTTCTCTTCTCCAGACTGAACAGCCCCAACTCCTTCAGTCTGTCCTTATAGGAGAGGTGCTCCAGCCCTCTGATCATCCTCGTGGCTCTTCTCTGGACACGTTCCAGCACGTCCATATCCCTCTTGTAATAGGGGCTCCAGAACTGGATGCAGTACTCCAGGTGAGGTCTCACCAGAGCTGAGTAGAGGGGGAGAATCACCTCCCTTGTCCTGCTGGCCACACTTCTCCTGATGCAGCCCAGGATCTGGTTGGCTTTGCGGGCTGCAAAGTGCACACTGAGAGCTCATGTTGAGCTTCTCATCCACCAGCACCCCCAAGTCTCTCTCCTCTGCCTCCTCAGACTGGGCAGCCAGTCACTGTGCAGCCTGTATTTGTGCCTGGGATTGCCTCGACCCAGATGCAGGACCCTGCACTTGCTCTTATTGAACCTCATGGGGTTGGCTTGTGCCCACCTCTCCAGCCTGTCAAGGTCCCTCTGGATGGCATCCCTTCCTTCCAGCTGTGTGGATGCCATCCAGAGGGACCTTGACAGGCTGGTGAGGTGGGCCCATGACAACCTCATGAGGTTCAAGAAGACCTCATACAACAAGACATCACCTCATACTTTAATTCTACTACTCCTTCAAAGCATTCTACGTTGTTTATTTCAGTCTTCAAGGCCAACCAATTCTCCCTGTAGGAAACCCAATGCTTTATTAGCAGCAAGTTTTGAACACCACAATCCTGCTTTCAGGTACAAGATCTTCCCTTGAAATGAAGAGTGTGAGAACACACAGACCACTGGTACCCTACCACTAGCCTAATACACTACCACTAACTACCTTTAGCTATTGCTTCTTTTCTGTTTATGCAGCATTCCAAATCAAGCAGCTTTCTCTGTTTTAACTCTTCTTCCAGAATAGTGCCTTGTATGTGAAGGCTAAAGAATTCCTACAGAAAATACAACACTGAGTCTGAACTCCCATTTTCACAAATTCCTAAAAATTAATTTCAAACCTGTGAAGGTTAACCAGAATAGTGACATCTAGATACTTCTTAATACAGTCACTTTTCCTATTAAGTGTTAACTGAAGGAATAATTAATTGATTTAAACCCTGCTAAAATCAGTACAATTTCTCCTACTGGCTCAGTGTATACTCCAACTGTGCCTTCAAGTAAAACACAAACTGATTTTTTCACTGACACACTGTCTATAGATTCAACAAGTCTATATTAATCTGAATAATTAAACTAGGAAACGCTTGTAAAACGCTGGCTGCAAAGCAGCCTTACTGGTACTGCTTCAGCACCAGAACATTAGAAGTAATTATGCACAGGCAACATATGGATGACAAACATTGTGTGCTACCTTGTGTTTATACAAAAATTTCACCAGAAGGATAGTCCATTAATACACAAAGCTAACTGTCAAGGCAGCAGGATAAAGCCTGTCAGCCATAAGCAAAGGAAAAAGCACATTTCTGCAATTCAGCAACTACTGGCTGTTCCCCATCATTCCTTGGACTCCTGGCAGCTAGTTCTGTTTAACTACAGCTACAAATTAACCATTTGCTAAGGTAGTGTGGTCCCGAAATGCAAGGACTTCAGCCCTTTTTATTGCCCTTAATTTCTCTGCTGTTTGAGAATGCTGCAGGAATAATTTGGGGTGAACATAACATCCTGAACAAGCATTACCCTGCAATGTGTCTCACCTTCCATAACTTCTTGGCACACCATGGCAAATTGACAAATGTTCATAATCCCCAAGGTACTAGTGTACAAGTATGGGCTTGATTTACACTCATCTTACTAACATGACAGATTTGAGTAGCAGAGCTGTGGAGGCTTACTGAATTCAGTGAACAGTACTGAACTTAAGAAAAACAAATGTAATTTTGGATCTATCAAAGAATTTAGTCCAGCCTTTGTTTCATATGTCCCAGTATATCATCAATCGATGCCAGGTAAGAAACCTCATGCTCTGTTACTGGACAGCAAACCCTAGTTTCTCTTACTTTGTCAACCAGCTTTAAGTTTTTATACTGTTTCTAAATCACAGTTGTAGTTATCTTCTGAAGCACCATTCTGGATGTTTGACCCCATCTCTGAAAAGATTCAGTATGTTCTTGTTACTTGTTTGCTCTCAGCATCTGCCTCAAGTTGACTGCTAGCAATCAAAAGGAAACTTTCCTGTATGTAAGCTATTAGTTACATTTACTGGTACAAAATCCAAATCAAACCATACAGGTATTTTGTCTCTTAGCAGTAAGATCTTACCTGGAAGACCAGATCCAAGACTGGCAAGATCAGCAAAAGGATCAAAGTTCTGAGATTTAGCCTGGCTGAAAGAAGGACCTGAAGAAGCACTGGACTGGCTCCCTGTGGTAAAAGCTTGTCCTGTGTGATAAGAAAACGTATCATATACTTGATGTATTTGGAAATTCAGAGAACGAATTGAAGTATTATTTCCACAACACCTCATGTAAATCTCCCCAGCATTATGCTCCAGGACATCTTTCACTGCAAGAAGAATCACTATTACTACAAACCCCTGAAACTCTTTGATTCCTCTGTCTTGAACTGTTGTAGTTTTTCAGAGTAAGTACCTTACTAAAGGGGCATTCAAACACAAGGGCATGGAGTCCCTTAAACAACAAAGCAAAAAGGTACAAATGCATGTTCAGTAGTTTGAAGATGACCAAGTCTGGAGTATTCCTTATTTTCTCTAATGGAAGAAATGAATTTCAAAATACCTTCAAAAACAGGCTTCAACTGTGGTGGTGCCATATTGCTAGTTGCTGAGGAATCTGCCCAGGAATCCCATCCACCTAAGAGATCTGGGTGGCTTGCAGAAGATGCTATTTTAGGTGGCTCCGGTGTCAAATTCCCTACAGAAAGAAAAATAATCATCACAGTACTGGATATTTTGTCAGTCCCAATAGAACTGTGTACCACACTGTCAGCTACAATGGACAACTACTTTGTTTGCTTGAATTTCCCTATAACACAGTCATGCAGCCTTAAACAGGATTCAAAAGGGTTTTATCATTGGAACTGCTTAATTTATACTTTAAACATCCCAAGCACTTCATAGGGAAGATATTTTCCACACACAGGCAATACTATGAATTTAAACAGCTTAAGTCTCCTGAGCAAAGGGATTATCTAAGGGACAGCTTCAGAGCATGTTGCTGTTTCTGCCAACACAGCAGGCACGTAGAAAACAGCAGTGCTTCATAAAATGGTGCTCCATATCACTAAGCAGTCTAGGTGTTACACAGGAGAAGCCACATCACTCCAAACTGCAGGTTTATCTTTCCCAGCCTCATATGAAAAAGGGAGCTCCTGACAAACTAATTATCATTTCAGGTTCAACACATGGATGAATGCATGCGACTACTACGCAGGATACAGGAGGAGTGATCTCTTCTGGGAAACGACTGAGAATCACTAGCTCCACGGATAAAAGCTCCTTTTCTACGTGCAAAGCAAAATCACCATGGCAATCGAGAGAAGGCAATGAAAGAGCTGCATTTAACAGCCAGCTCTTCAACGCAAGTATTTGTAATCCTTAGCTGTACAGCAGTAAACCACTAGAGGTCACAGTTCTGTAATAACACTGCTCCAACCAAGTTAAAATACACAAATTAGTTGGTGGTAATCAGATCATACTTTCCAGCTTCCCAAAATAAGAGACCTGCATTTCACTATATCCTATATACAACTTCACATGAGGTATTCTTTATTTAACTGGTCATCTCTACAGGAAATCCTTTAATCAGGGGACAGCAGGATTTCCTGTGAACCAAGAGGCTGGTTTAGTACGATGCAAGATCGTGTTTAAACCCTGACTCTGAACACAGTCATCACAGAAACTAACTTCTGTTTGGGAGGAGGCTACACTGGTCTCCAAGGTTTGTTCTGACCACCTTCCACATCTTCTATCATTTGATTATTCTCATAAGAGGAAATACATTCTTGACTTGACTTGCATTAGAGATAACTTGATG
Organism: Melanerpes aurifrons; assembly: GCA_011125475.1. NCBI lineage: Eukaryota > Metazoa > Chordata > Aves > Piciformes > Picidae > Melanerpes > Melanerpes aurifrons. The sequence goes on along the minus strand of WWNC01000030.1, from coordinate 8,206,249 downwards.
TCTATCCAAATGAACAAATTCTGTTCTCAAAAACACTGACTGAACACACACCTACTGAAGAAAAATTGAAACTCCTCTAGCTACTGAAGATAGCTTGTTTTCACAAGTACAGCCACTTAAGAACAGGTTATTGATTCTGAAATGAAGTCACCCCACCTACTATCTTGAATTATCTTGTTAACACACTGCCATTTACCAGCAACTGCTCAACACTTTCAGGTCTCAGGATGGAATGTCTTAACAGACCAGATGTTCTTTAAGAACTATCCTTCCTACAAATGGAAATTACATTTTAAAGCTCCTATGATTTTAAATTTCAAGCCACATTGAAAAATGTAAGCCTAAAATTTTAGTTTTTGAATTTGTGGAAGAGCTTTTCTCCTGGTATTTAGACAGGTTTAGTTAATTGTTTACTACTGCCACTGAAAGCTTATCCATCACTAAATTTGAGCTCTAGACATTTATTACTGCTCCAACAGCAGATCTCATTGCTAAAGCTTATTTTGCAAAAACACTGACATTACTACTAATTTGCTTTTAGTGAGTTTAAATTCTCACTTTAATGACTTTATATTTGCACTCTCTTCTGCAACCTCAAAACAATTCTTCCAAATATGTCATTTGAGAACATACACTCATTTGCCTTTCCTCCTGTAATTACTAACTATCATGCCCCTTCGCTCACTCAATGATACCCATTAATATTCCTAAATTCCTATACACACTTCATTACAGTTAAACACACAGAAAAGCTGTCGTTTGAGAGGTAAACTCATGAAATATTACCCAAATTCCTGCACTTTCATTGTGTTTTTAAAGCCTGCATAGCAAGGGAGAACTATGCTTAACAGTAGACTGAAGAGATGACAGTGGGTACATTATCCCAATGTTGACAGAAAGCTTCAGAAATTACAGTAAAATAGCAGGTACACTAATGCTTTTACTAGGATGCAAGTTATCAGTCAAAATCAGAAAAAGCAAGTATAGAACAATAAGCATTGAAATCAGATGTCAAAACATCTTTTTCTTTTCTACTTGCTCATATGTTACTAACATTAATGATGGTCTCCTCGAGGTTGCAAGTAAACATTTAAAGAGCTGAAATTCACACTTTTGTACTTTTCCAACTCAAATTCAGTACATAAAAGGTTCACTGTCATGTAGTGAACTGGAACACTTCTGGTATGAGGATGGTCTGAGGGTGCTGGTAATGTTTAACCTGGAGAAGAGGAAGACTAGAGGTGGACAATCCTAATGTGCAAAAATACTTAAAGGAAGAAATAAAGGCATGTGAGATACTCTTCTCAGTGGAAGGACACAAGGCCATGGCCACAAACTGAAACACAGGAAACTCCATTTAAACCAAAGGGGGTTTTGTAAGAGCAGTCAAACACTGGCACAGGTTGGCAATAAAGGTTGTAGAGTCTGCATCCTCAGAAAAAAAACAAAAAATCAGCAAGGACATGGTCCTGAGCAGACTGCTCTACTTGACTCTATTTTGAGCAGGTCAACTAGTCTCCAGAGGTTCCTGCCTCTGGAATGAGATAGATTTTGACTGAGATGATGCTCCACAGATCAGTATTGATCAAATCTTCTACTGAATAGAAAAATCATCGTCTGTTTCATAACCTCATGCAGTGATAACAATAATAACTAAACATGGTATAAAACTGGCAACTATACAAGCATAAATGTAAAACATACAGCTGTTACTGTACCTATAGGAGAGAACATAATGTTGCAAAGGACGCCGCATGTGGGATATGTCAGCAGAATCAGTTGAGGTTGGAATGTAGTACTTATATAGCTGGTAGAAAATGCAATCATCTGGCTAGCCTTTTAGTTCAAAGAGAAAGCCCTCATCTCAGCCAGACAAATACTGCTTTTTTCTTTATCCAGTTTCTCTGTAGCTCACACTCAGACTGCATCACCAGAGGCAGGGTTGACTAGACCCACTGTGCAACAAGGAGGGCAAGTCAAAACTGTGTGCAGTAAGCTCAGGGGAAAGAAAGCTGGGAGATTCAAGAGTGAGGAATAGGATACTGCTATTTCTAACTGCCTTCCATTTTTATGTGAAGGTCTGCTCTATTTAGTAACACTCTGGAAATAATGTGCTTAGGATGGAGAAATGGGAAGACTAATCCTATTACAAAACTACTTGTTTAATGATTAATAGATTTAAAAATAAATACATGAGGAAAAGGCTTCACCAAGAATACATCAGAGAAATTAAACGAAACAAATAAGATTAAAGTATTACATAATGTACTCCGTAAGTGTATTACCAGAATGCATTGAGGTCAGGAAAGTCCAGGCTAGCCTTAGCTTGCATTTTAAGAACTGGCTATACTACAACCTGACATGCTCGTTTCTTTTCCAAGGCTTACAGAAAGTCTTTGGAAACTGACACAATCAAAACAGTATACTGTCAGCTGGAAAAGTAAGTGTGGAGATGTTTGTGTACTCTCAGATCTAACAGCTCTCAGAGGAAACTCCATCTCCTAATAGGTTAGCAATGCTAGAAATCCTCTTGCATCAAATATTTATCATGGTATTACAAAGGAAACCCTTGCTAATTGGTGCACTTTTTTCTGCATTCCCCAAATATGGAGCCAAGCAGAACAGCAGTCACAACAAGTGGATCTATTAAGACACTAATCCACCTTATCTAAGCTGCAAGACAAATGCACAGAGCAGCAGAAACTATGAGAAAGAATACCAGAAGCACTTACCTAAATTTAAGAAATCTGAGCTGGAAGAAGGCATAACTGAACTGTATGTGGAAGAAACTGTACTTGATGTAGATGCTAAACTTGGATTAAGAAAGTCCCCAAAGAGGTCTGGACCAGACAGGGCTTGATTCTCTGAACTTGATGACCTTGTGAATGGGTCAAAAGGATCAGCTAAAAAAAAAGAAATCAGAAAAAAAATATTACCCTCTGACAAATCTTAGAATAAAGTTGAACACTCTTTTGGTCCAGGTGCAAACAAGAAGCAGAGCTCATGCTGGTAACTGCAACAGCCTTCTGATTTTATGTTTTTTTTTTGGTGGCAAAGTCACCATCTATGCCTTCCTAGAGGAAGGCATCTTTCTTTCATATTTTACCCATACACAATATGAAAAGCCATGTCTTCAAACACAAATCCTTAGCATGGCTGCTTACATTTAGTAACATCTTTAATTTCATCCACGTAAGACACATTTTAAATCAGAATGATGATCTACGTAAGAACAGAAGAATTACATTTGTTAAATACTATATAATGCCAAACCACCACGACTATTAGCTACTAAACCAAGCAGACTATTAGCTACTAAAGAATAATCAAGTAAAACATTCATACTACCACTTTGACTTGAAGGCATTGGTGAATCTGGGGTCGAAAGCGTGACAACTCAAGAATGAAAACCAACAGAAGCAAGGCTTTCAACAGGTCTCTAGTAATCACAATGAACTAACTGGCCAAGTATTTATAGTCAACATGGGATAACATGTGACAGTCACCTGCAATCATGGTTTGAGATCTTCCTGTTTCTGCTGCCCTCTAGGGTCAAAATCCTCAAGAGCTGAAGGGCTCCTGCCAGATTCACTTAGAAGCCAAAGAGAAGGAACAATCGTGCCCTAGCACATCCTTAGGTGACAACCATACTACATATGACTCAGTAACACTTCAAAAACCAAACCCTGGATTGCCTTACTACAGCACTGCACACACAAACCCTCATGTCTGATGTGTGAAAGCAGCCAAATATTCTCACCTCTGCAATTATCTTTCTCTTACCCAATTCAGCTGTAGAATGACACATATATATATATGACTACTGTCCAGTTGTTTTATGGAACAGATATATGAAAGGCATAGTTAAAGAAAGACAAAGTAATAAAAATTCTATTTTATAGTCTCTGCCTAATGTTAAAAAGGTAAGTGACTTCCTCATTGAACACAGTAACAAAGCTCAATACTGAACTTCTTCTGAATAAGGAAATAGTCAAAATCACCTAATAGGCTCTACAAAACCACTTGGCAACTGTTTGTAGATTCATGCTTCTAGTCCAAGGAATTTCTGTGCAAATAATCTAAACCTTGTTATTACTTAATATGTCCAAAAATCCTATTGTTAACTTCAGGTGGAGAATAGCCATTCCCAAGAGATTAGTCCTGTGACAAAGAGCTAATTATCCATTGGTAAAATTAACAGAATGTCTGAACTAAAACACCTTGGTTTAAATAGCACATAATGTGTAGCACCCTCTCTCAGGATACAGACCTGCCAACAACAACAGTAAAACCAGTATGGAAACACCTTTAGCTATCTTACTAGTTTTCAACAGTAATCTACAGGATTTCAAGCTGCATAGCAGTCATTCCTTGACTAACACTCAAAAATCCCACACAGGCATTTGACCTAAGCAGCACAGCCTACAACGGTCACAACCAGATCTAATGCTATTGTTCTAAGTGCAAGAAAACAGTTATTACAAGTATATGCTTTAGCAAAAGAAGTTACTTGCTTGTGGTTTAAGAAACAGATCTATCATTTAACATTTGTAAGGGAAAGCTATGGATTCTTTAAGAATACTGAATCTCCTTTACATTAAAAGTTTGATACTTTTCTGTTTACATTATCTAAAACTCATAGGCAATTTGGAAGAAATGTCTGGCTAATATATAGCCACTTCTCTCCTTCATGAAGTAAAACCATCTATTTTATGCGTATCATTGCACAATGCAAGGAGTGGTTTCCATTTGTTGGGCAGCTACAGAGTACAGATATTAAATGTACGCACCTGAAGATGTGGCTGCTGCTGAAGTTGTACCCTGAGTAGCAGCTGGACACTGATTGCTGAAAAAGAAATCTGTTCCTTGGCCAAGGAGATCTCCAGTGGGCTCTTTTAAAATCTGTGATGTATTATCCACAAACAGATTGTTCAGCAAGTCTGCATTACTTGATGCATAGTTTGTTTCTGAGACAGGTGGTTTCCATTCAGGTGAAATATCAGAGTCTAGTCCCAGTAAGTCTACATTTTCTTCAGGAAGAGGTTTTTGTAATGGAGCAGATGAAGCCTCAAAGTCAGCTTCAAACAATGATTCTCCTTCTGGAGTAACAAAATCTTTTTCATCAACAGTTACTGCACTTTCTTCACTTGGAAATGTAGGTATTTCCTCATCTGAAGGATCACTCTCTTCCCTGTCATCAGACAGCTGAGCATGATCATTTCTAGGTGAACTATCCTCTACTGCACTTTCTGGACTTTTTCCCTCTTGAATGAAAAAAAAAGTTACAGCTTTAGATTACTAGGATTCTTCTGCCAACTACGATAAAGTAGCCCAATCCAGAAAAAAGGCTTACACGTGCATTATGAAATTACAATTTCTCAGTCTACACATACTGATCTTGACCCCAATGGCTAGTCTACTTTGCCTCTTGTGTTTCTCAGACAGCGTAAGTGGGGCTGTGAGAACACAAAGTAGCTCTACTTTGTAACCTCTGCTTCCTTGAAGACCTTCAAGGTTAAGATTCTTGCAGAAAAGAAAACAAACTACCTTGGCATTTAAGTTACACACAATACCACTGGAATCACCAATTGTTAACCTACATATTTCATTCTTTAAATTGCTTTTTCTTAGGGTAAGATGAAGTATTGTCTTTTGCTGCATGAGAAGGCTTAAGTACTCATTGGAAGTACCTAACAGAGAGAATAGTTACTTCAAAGAAAAATCTGTACCTTTCCAGTCCAGAGAATGAAAGAAGTTATTTGCATCAGTACTACTGCTGTGCGGGGATTCTGTATCAGTCTGTGCACTTTCTGAGGACTGCTCCATCTGGGATACTTCTGCTTCATATTGAGCAGTTGAACCTGGCTGTCTAGGCAGCTCCGGTTTCCCTGTAAAAGAGATTTTGAGCCAGAATCCTTAGAGAGAAACTTCCAAAACTCAATCCTGATAAAATAGCTGGTATTTAACTTGCACACTGACTGCTATACCAAAACAACTATCTCAAAGTAACTATTACTCTGCAAAAGCAAACTCCCAGCCCCATCGCCCCACTTGAAATTAGCGTTGTTTCAACTGGCAAGACTCTAGTTTCAACTACAACATTAACTTAAATTGAAAGCACAGCAAAACACTCAAGCATTCTATTTGCCCTTGTGGGCAAATGTAATTAAAACATGACTTGTACCAATCATCCTCTAAAATATGCAAGAGCCATGAACAACATGTACTATGAGGAATAGAAAAGAGTAAATGTAGCTCTATGGAAAAAACCTATATAAAGCCAGAGAAGAGCAAGGAGTTGCTAATAAACAAAGGTACTAAACCACTGTGTGTTACAATTAACTACTCCTTACATTTCTCCTTTTACTGATACCAGGTAACACATGATTTTTGTGCAAGACTGAGCTTGGACTAGTTACCTACTGCTACATCACCTGCCAAAAAGGAGGTTTCCTGAAGGCAAAAAAGAAGATTCCCTACAGGCAAGTAAGCATTCATCCAGTGTTTGAAAAGAATGGGTGTGGTGGGTTAACAACCATTCTGAAAAGAAACAAAACAGGGTGGAGGGCTTGCAGGTGCTTTGCCCTCCCTGCTGGCAGTTTTCCCCCCTGGGAAACTGAGTCTGTTCCACTCCCCCATCCCTGCCCAGATAGGGTATAAAAAGCAGGGCATTGCAGTTAATAGGTCTCCTTTTTTGCTCCTGCCTCTCCTGGATGAGAGCTACTGTGGATGCCTTCCTGCTCTTCTGCCACGTGGTCAGGCCTGATCCTTCTCCCTGCTGCCTCCGTGCCTCTTCAGAGAGGCTGGTTTTGTATTCTTGTTTTTTTTTCTCCTCCTCCCATCCATCCTTGTTCCTTGACCTTGTGAACCTTACCTGTTATTGTTATATATATATATTGTTTAAAGAAAACTCTTTATCTCTCTACTTTCAGGCTGACTCCAAATTATTGCTTGGTGGATTTGCTCCTTCCCTTTCCCTTTTTTTTCCCCTCCCTCTTGGGAGGGAGGAGGGGGGAGCAGGGGAGAGATTCTCAGCCTTGGCCCCATCTGAGCTCTTAACTCCCAGTTAAGGCTCAAACCACTACTCTGGGAGAAAGCTATCTGTCTAAATCTAAATACCAAAGTGGTAGAGCACTTTTTCACCTTCCTTCCACATGCTTGTATGTAGCTTACAGAGATGAAAAAATAGTAATGAGAAAATATGAAATATTACAAATTCAGTTTTACTAAGGCAAATTTTATAATACCAGTTCACAGAACTTATTCTTCCATTTCCATCCCAACAGTTGTAAGAAATATTTTTCATAGAATCAGAAACTCTGATATTTTATCAGTTAGAAAATTAAAGTGGCTTAAAAAAAAAAAATGAGTAATTTTATTGATCTTTTTTATCAGTGAAAAACCTTAACTTTGGCGAGCTAGCAGCTGTGTTCACAGTAGGATTTAGAAAACTCACAGAAACATTAAACAGGAAGTGACCAAATTCGTAACACAAACCAAACATACCCTGATAATAAGAAAAAAAATAATTAAAACCAGAAAAGAGACAGCAACAACTATCTCATATCAAAAGAAATGTAACTAAGATACAGCATATTAAGAGCAGAGAGTAAAACCTGTTCTATTGCATCCCTCTAACGTCAGCAATGGATGAGGACACACTGAGGAAGGGCCGACAGATCAATTCATGGCTCAGGGGCTGGTGCCATCGACAGGGCTTTGGGTTCCACAATCATGGATTGGTTTTCAAGGCACCTGAGCTGAAAACAACTCATGGGACACACTTGTCCCAGAGGGGGATAAGAATCCTGGGGCAGGAATTGGCAGGGCTCATTGATAGGGCTTTAAACTAGATTTGAAGGGGAAGGGGTTTATAGTCTCCTGCTGGCTGGTGACAAACAGAGGGCAGCTCACCAGCAGTAGAGAGAAGGAGAGATGGTAAGGGCTCTCAACTTGCTGCCCTGAGGCAAGCCACGAATGATTCACCAGGACATTCTGTGGAAACCGAGGGGAATTGGCACAAGAGGAGGCCAGGGCCAGCCCAGCTGAAGTGCTTCTATGCGAATGCGCGCAGCTTGGGCAACAAACAGGATGAGTTAAGGGCCACTGTGCTGCTGGGATGCCACGACATAGTGGCAGTTACTGAAACTTGGTGGGATGAATCCCATGACTGGAATGTAGGCATAGATGGATATAAACTCTTTAGGAAGGATAGGCAGGGAAGGAGAGGAGGAGGTGTTGCCCTCTATGTCAGTAGCCAGTTGGAATCAGTGGAGCTCCAACTGGGGAGGGATGATGAGCTAGTTGAGAGCGTATGGGTTAAAATTAAAGGCAGGACAGGGGAAGGAGATATTACTGTGGGGGTCTCCTACAGGCCACCTGACCAGCAGATCCAAGCAGACGAGGCCCTCCATAGGCAAATAGAAGCGGCTTCCAGGTCACAAGCCCTGGTCCTCATGGGTGATTTCAACCACCCGGACATCTGCTGGAGGGACAACACAGCAAGGCACCAGCAATCCAGGATGTTCCTGGACTGCATAGAAGACAACTTCCTCCTCCAAATGGTAGAGGAACCAACAAGAAATGGTGCTATGCTGGACCTTGTTCTCACCAACAGGGAAGGGCTGGTAAGCAATGTGAGGCTCAGAGATGGCCTTGGCTGCAGTGACCATGAAGCAGTTGAATTTAACATCCTCAGGGCAATCAGGAGGAAGTATTCCAAGCTCACGACCCTAGACTTTAGGCGTGCAGATTTTGATCGCTTCAGGGATCTGCTAGCCAAAGTGTCGTGGGACAAAGCCCTGGAGGAAGAGGGACCCAGGATAGCTGGTCAATATTCAAGGACCACCTCCTCTGTGTCCAGGAGCTCTGTGTACCAACAAAGAGAAAAGCAGGTAAGAATGCTAGGAGGCCTGCCTGGATGGGCAAGGAGCTACTGGACACACTATTACTTAAAAGGAAACTCTACAGGAAGTGGAGGGAAGGACAGGTAGAACAGGGGGAATATAAGGAAGCTGCCCGAGCAGCGAGAGTCCTGGTTAGGAAAGCCAAAGCAGAGTTTGAATTGAATCTAGCCAGGGAGATTAGAGGGAACACTAAGAACTTCTACAGGTATATTAATGGGAAGAAGAAGACTAGGGAAGGTGTGGGCCCCCTCAGAAAGGAAAATGGTGACATGGTCACAAGGGATGAGGAAAAGGCTGAGGTACTTAATAACTTCTTTACCTCAGTCTTCACTGCAAGGGCCTCTAGCCACACTCCTGATGTTATGGAAGTCAAAGCCAGGGATGGGGAGGAAGAACTGCCCATTGTAAGTGCAGATCAGGTTCGTGATCATCTGAAGAACCTGAAAGTGTTCAAGTCCATGGGACCCGACGGGATACACCCACGGGTACTAAGAGAAGTGGCAGATGAGGTTGCTAAACCCCTCTCTGTTATATTTCAAAAGTCATGGCAATCTGGTGAAGTCCCCACAGACTGGAAAAGGGGAAACATTGCCCCCATCTTCAAAAAGGGTAAGAAGGAGGAACCAGGGAACTACAGGCCAGTCAGTCTCACCTCTGTGCCTGGAAAGATCATGGAGCAGATCCTCCTGGAGTCACTACTTGCTCAAAAGAATAGTGAAGAGGTAATTGGGAACAGCCAGCATGGCTTTGCCAAGGGCAAATCCTGCCTGACCAACCTGGTGGCCTTCTATGAGCAGGTGACAACATTAATAGATGAGGGGCGAGCAACTGATGTCATTTACCTGGACCTGAGCAAAGCCTTTGACACTGTCCCGCACCACATCCTGGTCTCCAAACTGGTGACACATGGGTTTGATGGGTGGACCACTAGATGGATAAGGAACTGGCTTGATGGCCGCACCCAAAGAGTGGCTGTCAATGGGTCCATGTCCCAGTGGAGGCCAGTGACAAGCGGAGTCCCTCAGGGATCAGTCCTGGGACCTGTCTTGTTCAACATCTTTGTGGGTGACATGGACAGTGGCATTGAGTGCACCCTCAGCAAGTTTGCTGATGACACCAAGCTATGTGGTGCAGCAGACACACTGGAGGGAAGGGAGGCCATCCAGAGGGACCTTGACAGGCTGGAGAGGTGGGCACAAGCCGACCTCATGAAGTTCAATAAGAGCAAGTGCAGGGTCCTGCATCTGGGTCGAGGCAATCCCAAGCACAAATACAGGCTGGGCAGTGACTGGCTGGAAAGTAGCCCTGAGGAGAGAGACTTGGGGGTGCTGGTGGACAAAAAGCTCAACATGAGCTCCCAATGTGCACTTGCAGCCCGCAAAGCCAATCAGATCCTGGGCTGCATCAGGAGAAGTGTGGCTAGCAGGTCGAGGGAGGTGATCCTCCCCCTCTACTCAGCCCTGGTGAGACCCCACCTGGAGTACTGTGTCCAGTTCTGGAGCCCCTATTACAAGAGGGATGTGGAGGTGCTGGAACGTGTCCAGAGAAGGGCCACAAGGATGATCAGAGGGCTGGAGCACCTCTCCTATGAGAGCAGACTGAAGGAGTTGGGGCTGTTCAGTCTGCAGAAGAGAAGGCTCCGAGGTGACCTAATTGTGGCCTTCCAGTATCTGAAGGGGGCCTACAGGAAGGCTGGGGAGGGACTTCTCAGGATGTCAGGTAGTGATAGGACTAGGGGGAATGGAATGAAGCTGGAGGTGGGGAGATTCAGGCTGGATGTGAGGAGGAGGTTCTTCACCATGAGAGTGGTGAGACCCTGGAATGGGTTGTCCAGGGAGGTGGTCGAGGCCCCGTCCCTGGGGGTGTTTAAGAGCAGGCTGGATGAGGCTCTGTCCAGCCTGATCTAGTGTGGGGTTTCCCTGCCCATGGCAGGGGGGTTGGAACTAGATGATCCTTGTGGTCCCTTCCAACCCTGAATGAAACTATGAAACTATGAAACTATGAAGTCACTGCTATAATCTCCACCATGAGTTTTACTCCAGAAGCAGAGAGAAGGCTTAAGAGTGCTAACGAAAAATGTCAAAGCTGATTACTCATACCAGGAGAAGAAAGACACTGAACAATATTAAATGGAACTAATACAGGCGTCTAGAGATGAAGCACAGAATATGTAGTAGTAAAAATGCTGGACCACATTAGGAAAACTCAAGAAATTGAATTACAGCATTACATGCCTATGCATAAGAAGGACCTTGATACAAACTTTTTTTACTTAAGATCATTTGTGAAGAATGCTCACAAGATTAAGTGAAGTTACACTGGTGCCAGCTTCACCAAATACAGTTCTTTCAAGGCGTTTTGCCTACAAATCCTACCTGTCACAATTCCATTTGCTAATAAAATCCCTGCAAATAGCATGTTCATAGCTTTAAAGTAAGCAAATGGGATGACAGCAGAGGTAAGACACGGATAATCTATTACTGAAGGATAATTTATAGTCCTTCATAGAATACAGATTGAGTGATATTATTAAAAAAAGATAATTAAATCAACACCTTTAGCATTTCTTTCACCTAAAGAAATGTCAGAAATAAAAAAAAAAAAAAAGGCCTCAAACAGAGTGTATTAGAAACTTCATATATTCCCCTACTTTGTCAACAGATTCATTACCAAATTTTGATAAAATCTCCTGCTGTTCCTCCCGGGTAGAGAACAGAATCTTGGGGTTCAGTCCCTTTATATTCATGTTATCCCACGGTGGCTGTTCACAGCTGGGTCGGTCTCTGGGCTCCACCTCTACTTCCAGATTGACTTGAAATAAATCAGGATATTTTTCTTGTATGTCACAGGCATCCAGATCATACCTGCAAAGATCCATACAAATAGATTCTGGATATTGACAGCTATTGAGATTAAGTTCATAGGAGTCCAAGATAAAACTTCAAAGTAGTAAGTATAATGCTTAAAACATGCTGTATTTGGGGTGGGTTTTTTCCATACATTTTAGGTAGTATTTTCGTACCTTTTTTTGGCAATAAGAACAAAACCTTCAGTCTCCTTGAGGTGTGCAAACAAAAAAATCATATTGCAATCCAAGTAATCTACAGTCTGTCTTTTGCAATCAAAGTAATCTACTGTCTGTGTTTCCTCTACCATATGTTGGTCTGGCAGGTTAAATAGTTTAAGAAAATTTCTTTCACTCTCCTAGAGAAGGGTGTCAACGTACTTGGCAAACTTGACAGTGGTGGCATTTCGGGGCACAAACCCTGTGTGGAACTGAATCTGAAACATCTTCATTGAAGCCATCTGTTGAAAACAAGAAATACAGGGAAGCTGCATAAGTCCACATGAACAGTATGCACAGTGTTATGCCTTTAATAAACATATTTTAATACTTAAAATAATCTGCATTGTGTTTGCTTTGCCACCATATCAGTCTAATTCCATGGATACTTTATCTTGGCATATTTATGTCCAGTTTAAGACTGAAAGTAGATAAAACTATTACTACCAAAACCAAACCACAAGACCTTGAACTACATACATCTCGTCACTAACTTCAAAACCTGTGAATACTTCCATATTCTCTACTGGAGTATGAAATTGCATTGTTTCTAGTATTTTTCTGAATAACATACACTAACCAGGAAATATGTCATGTATAAAGGAATACATTCTGAACACATCTAAATCATAGAATCACAGAACATTAGGGATTGGAAGTGACTGTGAAAGATCATCTAGTCCAATCCCCCTGCTAGGGCAGGATCACGTAGAGTAGGTCACACAGGAACGCATCCGGGTGGGTTTTGAATGTCCCCAGATACAAAGATTCCACAACCTCCCTGAGCAGCCTGCTCCAGTGCTCTGTCACCCTCACAATAAAACAGTTTTTCCTTATGTTCACATGGAACTCTCCCTCCTCCAGCTTGCACCCGTTGCCCCTTGTCCTATCATTGGACATCACTGAAAAGAGCCTGGCTCCATCCTCCTGAAAAATCACCCTTCGCATATTTATAACAGTCAGGTAACCCCTCAGTCTCCTCTTCTCCTAGCTAAAGAGACCCAGCTCTCTCAGCCTTCCCTCATAAGGGAGATGTTCCACTCCCTTAATCACCTTTGTAGCACACTTTAAAGGGCACCTCCCGTGCAACTTCACAGCCCACCACTGATTCCAGACAGAATTACAGCACTTTTCCAAACTGATTCATTATAACCAGTCAACTTTCCCAAATCCATCTGCTGACAGAAAAACTACTTTAGCATGTCTCATCAGCATGTGACAGTCCAGAAGAGGCAACTAAAGAAGATTCATGTAGGTCTTGGTCTTGCACAAATCTGAATTAGAACAAATTGATAAATCCACAATGTTTTGTTCCCTGGGTTATTTACAATACATGGGGAATAGTCCTGACAAAGCAACTCATACAGTAATAGCCAAAATAACGTAACAAAATTGAATTATGAAAGCTTTCTTTGTAAATGAGCTTTTACTGAACATCATAAACAGAAGTCAAGTAACAGGCGAAGCAGCCAGCAGGTTGAGGTAGGTGATCTTTGTCTACCCAGCACTGATGAGGTCACATCTGAGGTCTTGTGTCCAGTCCTGTCTTCCTAAGTGCAAGAGAAACTTGGACAACTTTAGAGTTTCTTTGATTCATCAGTTGGAACCCTGAACTATGTGTGAAAACTTGGAACATCTTAATAAATACATTTTATTGACCCCTTGCTATGCAAGACATTTCCTATAAGATAAACAAAATCCTCTGTCAAATTAACAAACCAAGTGTGAGACATTCGCACTGCCTAGGTCCAGGCACTTAACAGCAATATTGAAACATGGCGGTTGATCACCGTAAGAGTTCTGCAGAGAGCTTCAAGGTGCAACATTTACCACACTCTTCCATCAAAGGTCCATCCCAGAATCATCACAAAAAATGCCGATGTATGGTATGTTGCAGCAGATGCATGAGAAAATCCTAATCTTATCCAGTCAGTGAATAAATGCCAGAAAAACCACACTGAAGGAACCGTATCACCAGTGAAACCAAGATTACATAAGGAATAGAAGCTAACCCCAGCTGAGTTTTCCCCAGTTGTATACCTCCTTTACTGATGACACTGAAGTATATACTAGAATAATTTCATTGAGCTTTCAGTTTTAGGGTGATCTAGAAGATCTAGCCCATAATGCTCTGAGGGTGTAAGAAAGTCTTGAACTTCTGCAACAAACTGTCACCTCCTTACACACAAAGCAGAAAAAAGTAGAGGGGAAAATCCATTAATTTCAGTAATAGTAGATAGGTATGAACATGCTTGTTTGCCCCAAATGTATGGAAACTGTCTGAAAAACATCTGTTACCAATTTTTAACAGTGCTGCCAGTGATCCTAAACTTTGTACTAATGCCTCCTATCTTTTATCTGGATCTCTATGATTAATTTAGGTTAATCATCTGTGAAAAAACCCAACTTATGCTTCTTTTTCAGGAATTTGAATACAAGCTTCATTAGCAAGTTTTCTGCAATCTTTCAGTACATTTGCATACACAGCTGAATTTAAGAAGGCTATTTTTAATAGCCTGTTCTGAACAGGAAAGTTGCTGGAATTCCACTTTTCCACTAAATGGTATTTATCCTTTGCTATTTGTGCCTTATTGCAATTTGTGTACACAGGATTAAAAACTGATGGTTTCTTGTGCAGCTTAACAGATAACAATCACTGCCTCAAAAAAATCTGCTAGAGGCTTGTCATGAAAGTGTAGTAACTATTATTACTTAAAGATTTTCTGGAAATGCTTATTGAGGCATCTACATGAAGAGCACTAAAAATGGACGTATCTATTAGGTCCAGTTTCCAAGAACTTGACAACTTCATACATTTCTTTGAACAAACAATAGCAAATAAAGCCATGCAGTTAACAAGATCACAGATATGAGTATGAAAACTGAAACAAGAGAAGTAAAATCCTGTGTTGGCTGTTAATTAATACCTTGGCTTGAAGTCGGCCTCCTAGTGTTGACCTAGCATGATAAATCACAATGAGAACATCTCCCTGGACTGTTATACCCAGTGGAATTACTGCTTTCCCATCTTCAATTTTAAACTCCCTGGGAAAAAAAAATAACAGTTAATTTTTTTTATTTTTTTTTTAAATAATTAAGTGTAATACTTTATATTTAGTTTGGTTTCTCCAAGGCCTTCAGTATCAACCCATAAAAATCTTCTTCAAGTTCTTATTATTGAGAATGAATTAGGTCTAGATGGTTAAAACAAAAGCTGCTCTAAAAATAGTAAGATTAACTGTTTCCTACAGCAGAGCAAGTGATATTTAGACCCACAGATCTCAAATGAAGTCTGGGAGAAATATGTTTTCAAGGAGCTGTTAGGAAAGATAAGGGCAAGATAACATGAAGAAAACTGTTCCAAAGAATGGTGCAGAGAGAAAATGTTGTGGTATGTTAGGACTTCCTCTGATGGACAATGGCAGAAAAAAAGAGGGGAACCTGTTACTGTAACACTGTACAGTTGGTCCTGTTTTCTTCAAATTCATTAAACTCCTTACAAGGCTTGGATTTATAGAAAAGATAGAAAAACTTTGGTATTCTCTCACATTTCATCTGTCTGTGACTACCTATTACTGCTAGTATCATTTGCAGTTCCTGTGCTATTTTACAACAGCAGACATTGAAACTGCACAGGGGCTAACAAGGACTTCTCTTACAGCAACTGTGCCTGGAGGATCCTTATAGTTTTCATGACTGAGACATGACGTTCAGTTCAGTATATGAATTCCACTGACTGAGAAGAAAGAGGGTCTTGCTCACCTCAGCCTCCCAATGCCCACTGTCATCCCCACTATCTGCTATTTTAAACACGTTGTCTCTTCCCCCAAGATTAAAGATCAGCTGAAAGAACAGAGGAGCTGTTCTGTATGTTAAAGAAGCCTTCTCCTCACAGTAAGAGCCTCATATTTAAGTTTGTCAAGAAAAAAAATCACATATAGTTTCAGAGCAAATCATATCCTGTACTTACTTCATTTTGTCATATTCCTGGGAGGTAGTGGTTACTCTCTCATCTCCCACATAAACTTCACAAAAAGGCCTGCATCCATTACGTTGCTTACTGAAGAGAGGAACTGGAGTCATGATGATGGATCTGACAAGGATGGGTTTGCTGTGAGGGATAATGGGTTCTTCAGCCATCATGTCACACATGTATTCAATGTATCTGTCAAAACCAAAAGGTACTCATTTAGCCAGAGAACCAAATTCTAAAAACAGGTGAACATACAGGTGAATTACTTCTGTTCAGATCCAGCCACTGAGCAGGGACAAATGATAAACAACAGAACACTGGGAACACTTAACAGTCATTCCAGCAAACAGATTTTCAATGTAATTTCACAAAAGGAAAATAGAAACATGGAGAAATATTTATGATCTCAGCCAGCCTCTCAATTTAAGGGTACAAAAGCCTGATGACTGCACACAAAAAAAAACAATACACTGCCTCATCTGCACCTGTATACCACCTTTCAGACAACTCCAGACATAACATTAGGTTAGTAGTTTTGCACACGTTCACTTGTAAAACCAATAAGCCACTCTTTCCAAAAGCCTTCAAATACCAAATTGAGAGAACTATTTGGTTTTGTATCTTACATATAATGGAATCAAAGCTGCACAGTAGTTCTGAAGCTAGTAACTCAAAGCTTCCTGAAGGTTTTAAATTTATCCTCATTAATATAAATTACCTTGTACATGACCCATTAAATACACTCAAAGTAAATCCATACACAGCATAATCTGCCATTTATACTTAACTAATCCTTACTTCTCACCTTTCTAAGTCTAATCCTTTCTGTAGGGAACCACATTAATACTAGTTTCACTTGCTACTGAGACTGTTCTAAGACTTGACAAATTAACTTAAATAATGATTCAAAACACTTGTCAAAATGTATGAAAATCAACTCTGCATGCACTCCTTAAAAAGCAGAAGGCATTCTTACCTAAACAGTGAAGACTGACATAAATCAGTATTAGTCTTTCCACAGAACTTGCAGATTTCTGACAGAGCAAATCCTACCATAAGAAACTAAACATGTAGCAAGTCTTACACATGCGGAAGAGGATTACTATTTAAGAGAGAATTCAAAAGCATACCCTTGATTTCCTTCCTAACCCTTCACTACACATCATACTTGGTTCACTTTTGACAAGAACATCATGAGTAACTTTAGGCCTCAAAATTCAGAACTACTTCTGTGCATGATACATCCGTATTTCCAAGTATTTTGCTGTTTGAACACAGATAAGGTAGCCTGCAAAAATAGTAACTCATTCACAATTGCAACCACTTGCTTCAGCTGTAGCCTGATACAGTACCTTTTATGAGAAGGCCAAATGCCAGGAGGACAGCGTTTCATACTGAACATATAAACTGCAGCTTCAGCAGTAGTGAAGAGCCGACAAAAACACAGAAAAGAACAAACAACAACAGCCGATGCTGCTCTTCCATCCTGCGTGCACACAAAAATAAAATTGTAACTTTGTTATTGAAGCTAGTGGAAAAAGCATTACAGAAGTTACTGAGTAATATGCTACCTCCTTATCTAACCTACTGAAGTCCAAGGTCTAGTGTAAACGCTGTATCTCAATACAATGTTTTGTTTCTGCACAATACAACAGATATTGCATGTTATCTGGTTTCTCAAACAGGAATAATTGTTTTAGCTCAACACTCTTCATAAGTTTTCATTTGATGCTTGCTACCTCAGTATCATCAATACCATTTTTAAGTTTGTTTCCTGGCTGCTACCTGATACCCCACTTCACTGCTATTTTTGGCTGATAACCACAGACTTCTACTATATGAAAAGTCGTAGGATTCAGAAGCCACATTAAACTCTTTAGCTGTCTGACTAAAATCACATGAGATTAACATCCTGCCATAAAGCTACAAGAAGGAAATTAAAACACCGATTTCTTTCTTCAGGCACCACACCTATTACACCCCAGATTCATGTCTGTATTACAAAACACCGAAGATTCAGATGAGAATGGTTGACATAACCACTTCTCTTGTTTTTCTTCTAGCAGCTTGGAACAGATTTTATTTTTTTTAAGCCATCTGGCCTGAGTGTGGAAACGGGGAAGAAGTAAGTGGTTTTCCTCCACTATTTTTAACAGGTAGTCATTTTAACAACAAAAACACTTCCAAATTAGAGCACTACACTCAGTGGACAAAAATCATTGCACTAAGAGGTCAGCAAGCAAGTCATAGCACACCCTTTGCAACTGTGTCAAAGTCAGAGGATGACTTCCCAAGACTTTAAAGGCCACTGTACAACCAGAAATACGGTGTTCCAAATAAAGAATATCTTATTCATTAGTAAGTAAATGTAATTTCAGGACCTTGCACTTCAGAAATAAGAACTAAGGGTTGTGGAAAGTGGGGTGAAGATACTGTGGGTGTCACCTATAGACCAACAAATCAAGAAGGAGATGATGAGGCCTTCTACAGTCAACTGGAGGCAGCCTCTAGGACACACTCCTTGGTACTCATGAGCGAGTTCAGTCACCCTGCTATTTGCTGGAAAGCCCATGCAGATAGACACATTCAGTCCAAAAGGCTCTTGCAGTGTATCAATGATAACTTCTTGATGCAGGTAGTGGAGGAGCCAACAAGGAGAAGCACACTGCTGGACCTTGTATTAACTAATAGAGAAGGACTGGTTGGGGACATTAAGGTCAGGAATAGCCTTGGCGACAGTGATCACGACCTGGTGGAGTTTAGTATTATACAGGGTAGAAGCAGGGCAGTAAGTAGAATTACAACCTTAGTCTTCTGCAGGGCTAACTTTGTACTCTGAAGAGATATACTTGCAGGAATCCCATGGGCTAAGATTCCGGAGGGTAAAGAGGCCCAGGCAAGTTGGTCAATTTTTAAATGCCACTACCTCCAAGCCCAAGATAGGTGTGTTCCCTTGAGTGAAAAATGGGGTAGACGTGCCAGAGACCTGAATGGATGAGTAAGGAGGTTCTGAAGGAAGTCTCATGAAAGAATGAAATTTACAATATATGGAAGAAGGGACTTGTCACATGGGAGAACTATAGAGAAGTTGCCAGGGCATGTAGGAATGCAACAAGGAAGGCCAAAGCCTTCTCCAGACTAAAACTGGCAAAGGAAGTAAGAGAACAAGAAGGGCTTCTTCAAATATATCAGTAGGAAAAGGAAGAATAGGGAAGATGTGGGCCCACTGCTGAATGAGGGGGCAGCTCTGGTAACTGAGAAGGCAGAGTTGCTGAATACCTTCTTTGCTTCAGTCTAAGATCAGACCCTGAGAACTCAGTCCCTGGACAAAGGGGAGAAAGTCTGGAGAAGGCAAAACACTCAACTGGTCAGTGAAGACTGGGTTAAGGATCAGTTACAAGAATTAAGTATTCACAAGTCCATGGAGCCTGATGAGATGCACCCCAAGAGTGTAGAGAGCTGGCTGATGCTGTTGCTCTACCGCTCTCCATCAGTTTTGCAAAATCCTGGCAGACAGGAGAGGTGCCTGAGGACTGGAGGAAAGCCAATGTCACTGTAGTCTTCATAAAGGGCAAGAAAGAGGTGCCAGGAAACTGTAGAGCAGTCAGCCCCATCTCCATCCCTGGAAAAATGACAGAGCTGCTCATTCTGAAGGTCATCTCTAGGCACTTGGAAGAGAAGATGATGATCATGAACAGTCAGCATGGATTTACCAAGGGGAAATCCTGCTTGACTAATCTGATAGCCTTCTATAATGTTGTAACTGAATGGGTAGATGCACGGAGACCAGTGGATGTAGTCTACCTTGACCTTAATAAACCTTTTTACACCATCTCTCATAACATCCTTGTAAGTAAGCTCAGGCATAGAAGAACAGACAGTGAGATAGACTAGAAACTGGTTACAAAATAGAGTCCAAAGAGCAGTGGTCAGTGGTGCCAAGTCCAGCTGGAGAGCTGTGACTAGTGGAGTCCCCCAGGGATCAGTCCTGTTCAATATCTTCATCAGTGACATTGAAGAGGGAACAGAGTGTCTGCTCAACATGTTTGCTGGTGATACCAAACTGGGAGGTTTGGCTGAGACACCTGAAGGCTGTATGGCCATTCAGTGAGACCTGGACAGACTGGAGAGTTGGGCAGAGAGGAACCTAATGAGGTTCAACAAGGATAAGTGCAGAGCCCTGCATCTGGGAAGGAATAATAAACTACACCAGTACAGGCTGGGAGGTGATCTGCTGGAGAGCAGCCCTCTGGAGAAGGACCTGGGAGTCCCAGTAGACAAGGGTCAGCAATGCACCCTTGTGGCCAGGAAGGCCAATGGTGTGTGCCCAGCAGATGGACAGAGGTTCTCCTTCCCCTCTACTCTGCCCTGGCGAGACCTCACCTGGAATATTGCATCCAGATTTGGGCTTCCCAGTTAAAGAGGTTCAGGGATCTGCTGGAGAGAGTCCAGTGGAGGGCTACAAGGATGATTAAGGGACTGGAGAACATGCCCTGTGAGGAAAGGCTGAGAGCCCTGGGGCTTTTTAGTCTGGAGAAGAGAAGAGAAGAGTGAAAGGGGATTTAATGTTTATAAATGGGTGAGGGCTGAGTGTCAAGAGGGATGGGACAGGCGCTTCTTGGTTGCACCCTGTGATAGCACAAGGGAGAATGGCTATCAACTACAGCACAGGAGGTTCCACCTCAACATGAAGAGGAACTTCTTCACCATGAGAGTCACATAGCACTGGAACAGGCTCACCAGAGAGGCTGTGGGGTCTCCTCTGGTCCTGCTCTGTCAGGGAGCTTGAATTCAATGATCTCTGGAGGTCCCTTCCAGCCCCTAACATCCTGTAATGGATCTTGGCTACAAAAACACAGTCTTCAGGTATAAACAATCATCAAGGCAGCAATAAAAAACAGAAAACACTTAATTCTAAGTTTTGTCCCAATGCCTCAAAAATCTAGCAGAGTTTTGTGTCTAAAAAGTTTAAAAAAGAAATAACTTCCATAAATAAAAGTAGTGTATGATTATCTGAACTTGGTGTATGTAAACACCCATCACATACAGCTGTCTGGAAGAATGCTTAAGAACTCTTGAAGTCTCTTTGCCATTAAGTTCCACTAAGCTATCTTGTATTCACATCTTCTTAAAACTAATTTTCAAGGATGACAACCACTGCATGGCTCCAAATACGGACACAGAGTAAGGCATTAGTGCAGATGTCCAGGAGTTACTCCAGCCTCTAGTATATGCGCTACAGTCTTGTAACAGCCACAAAACAGGATGCAGGTTAAAAAAAAAAAGGTCCCAAAAGGTCCCAGTCATTGCCAACCCAGAAAGATTTAACTGTAGCTAAAATGGGGACCTGCCATTTAAACTTTCTTCTGAACTGCTTATTCTCACTGCATCTCTGAAATGGCAACATAAAAATTTAACTATTCACTGCATTATTTCAAACCTCAATAGTAAAGATCAAGAGATCTGGAAGCCTTACCTGATCAGAATCATAGCCACCTAGAGGTAACCACCTTTACAAGAAGCAGCTTTTGTGTTTTGTTACCCAAGAAGGTCTGTTAAGACTAAATGTTCTACCTCTACCAGAAGATTCATTCTTTCCAACTTAAGACTTCCTAGATTTTAAACCTACAAAGATTTCCAGCTAGATGAATCCAAAACACATATTGCAGTTATCATTCACTTCTTCTAATTCTGGTGTATGTTCTTCACATCACATCTAGCATGCAGCCATACATATACACAAGCTTCCCTCACTCCTGAAGGAATGTGTGACTGTTTGAGGTAAGTACTTTAAACACTTCAAGGAAAAGGTATTAGAACACCTAGTGCAGATTTATCGCATTGCTTCTTACCTACTTGACCAGCAATCGTGATCCTGAGATACTGTAACTATCACTGTAATATAGAACCAGATTCCTATATGACAGGAACGCTGAAAATCCAATTAGCATTTAGGAGCCGACGTTAACTTACTACTTTCCTTGCAAAATTCTGTTCAGAGAAGTACACTTTGTCAGATTAACAAATCCTCCTCAGATTTTGATAGTCATATTCCATACAGACTACAAGGTCATAGCAAAGAACTGGTTTTGAATGCTTTCCAGCAGCATTTTAACAGTCATGTGCCTCTTGCTGGAAAATAAGAATACCTATATTTCCCATGCTTTTACACAAATTTAACAGTAACCTCCAGTTTTCAAATCCTAAGCATAGTAAATATTCCTAAAACTCATTTTTCCCCCCTGATGTTTGACCTGAGGTAGCTCTTTATCAGGAGTTTTATTGCATCTGGGGGTTGGGTTGTATCAAGGTTAATACTGTATTAGAGAGCAATGGAAGTTATACAGACATCTGCTGCCAGCAGATGCAGCTTCTACCACAAGCCTCATAGCCAGTTTCTGCAATTCCACAGATGATTGCATTCTAAATGGACAGCAGTGTAAAATGCAGTGTGCAAAATGCAGTGTGCACCCCGCTGTCACTCAAAAAACATGAAAAAAACCTGAGCAAACACTGAAATATTAGACCAGAATCTTTCTTCCAAAGGCTGCTTACTCTGCCTTAATCCCTCCTATATAGTGCCTTCCATGCGATATGCAAGTGAACAAGGGTTACATGACACTACTAATACCCCTAAAGAGAAAATTTGTGCAAGTAACTTTTCTGAAAACATAGGCCCCCAGGCCTCACACACAAAAAAAAAAAGACAGTTACACGCACAAACTGAGTGGCTACTAGCATCCTTATTCACAATTTAAAGCTAGATTGAGCAAAGTACTTTGGACTTTAACCAATTTCTTACAAGGCAGTGCACAATGCAAACATTCTTCTGATCTTGTTTCAGCCAGGAATGCATATTCTTGCATATGCTGTACAGGTTCTGAAGATTTGGTGCTCGTCTTGCTGGCCAGCCACATTCAGAAACCTGGAACAAGAGAGACATGAGAAATATTCAGTTTGCTTTTATGATTGTCCTGTATTCATAGAGCCTCAATATCTGAGTATTGTTCCTTCTGCAACTGGTCCTACAAAACAGTACAAATCAGCTTCATTGCTGAGTCTGTATTCTTAAAATCAGATGTCCAGTAAGAACACACAATATGAAACCCGATTCTTGAGCACCTGCAACAACTTGACAGTAGAAATTTTGCCAGAAAAGATGATAACTTAAAAAGCAAGCTATTTTCATCTCCTCTATTGCAGGTCACAGCTGCTAAATGTGGAAGGCCAAGTCTTGCTATAGGTAACATGCTCTCTTGCCCAGGTATGAGTTCAAAGGTTGCTAACTGAATTACCAGAACTGGCCAAGTATCACCAAAATTTCCCAGTTAGATCGTTTACCACAAAAAATTCTCATTTAGATCATTTTTGTGCTGTAAGACACTAACTGTCTCATATAGCTCTTCACTGTATTCTAGTATTTTAACATGAAAAAAATAATAGAGGGCAGTTTCAGAAAGTCACACTAAGAGATTTAAATTAAATGTTATTCTGTCAGTGAAAGTTTGCATCCTGTCACCACTGAATAACAAAACCTGTAAGGCAATTAGTCCTTGAATCCTGTAGTGAAAAGGAATATAAATGTGGGCTTCAGTACATCTCAAATATTACAACAGCAGTGAGGAATAATACTGCAACATTACAGCTACAAACTAGAAGGCAGACTAGAAAAGCAGGTGTATTCAAAGAAGCAAATAGAATTGATTTCTATTTCTGATTTACCATTTACTTTCTGCTCAAACACTAGTTTTGTTACAAGACGTATACCATACAACATCACCCTCTTTTCCTTCAGTTATGTTATAAGCTCAAAATATTCTGATCATTAGCAAAACAATGCAGACTGGACAACCTCTGAGCAACCTGCTCCAAATAGGACTCAAAACTAGCAGAGGTGACTCCAAAACTACCGTTAAATTCAAGAAGTAAAAGAAATTTACAAAGTTCCATACAGACAGCATACAGCAAGAATATGTAATTTCATAAATACCTGCTATGCAAAGTGTCAGAATGAAGAATTTTAGAAGTTCTCCTCTGAACCAGTTTAAAGCTTGCCATCAGAGTCTTGCATGAACTAAAGAAATACTAAGCTTCCTTAGCTTCCTACATGGCTGCTCCCACCCAGCCCTCAATAATGAAGTTAAGCCAGTCAGTATGGCTCATTATGCATCTGGGTTTCAGAGACAGACAGCGAAAATGCCCCCAGTACATTTAAAGAGTTTTTTTTCCAAGTACAGCGACTGCTTTTTCCTTTTTAAACAAAAATGATGTTTTGTAAAACTTCCTAAATACTTCCAGCCAATAAATTAGACAGTGCTTTGGTAAGTTATGATCCACAGTTACATCCTAATAAAACAAAGTGCATAAAACAAAATGAATGTCAAAAAGATAAATGTAGATTAGAAGAGTTACAGATCACTGGGAGGTTTTGCTGTGCTCATACTACCATTCACAGTACCAACACATATGGAGTATCACTGTACAGGTATCTCATACTTGGATAACTGAAAACCAATCCCCAGGATGAACAATTTCCTAGTCCCAGCATTTATCATTCCATAATCAGATGTTGATAGCTTTGTAGGGAGAGGAATGAACTTGCGCACTATGCCAGCTTCAGTGGGCTTCCCAGCAACGTAGTACAAAAGGGCATTGCTGAAGACTTTGCTTTGCAGTAACTGCTCTAAATAACCAGGCAAGTTTCCTGCAGGATTAAGCTTTGTTTTCCATGCTAACAGCTTCTGCCTGAGCCTTATACTGAACCAGATGCAGATAAAGGTATTGACTGCCTCCACCCAAAGAGGCAGTAATCATGTTTTCAGGTGTCACAATACTTTTTCTTGTTGACATATTTACAAGGAAGCAAAAAGGAAGTGACTAGAACTGCCTACATTAAACACACCTCAGTCTCACAGTTTAACTCAACTTGGATAACTAGAGCAATATTAAGGATGGCTCTGCAGGATAAGGCCCAAAAGCAGTTTTCTCTAACAAACAATGCTTCTAGAATCATCAAATTAGTAAGGTTGGAAGAGACCTCAAAGATCATCAAGTCCACCCTGTCACCCAAGACCTCATGACTACTAAACCATGGCACCAAGTGCCATGGTCCAATCCCCTCTTGAACTCCTCCAGGGATGCTGACTCCACCACCTCCCTGGGCAGCTCATTCCAGTGGCAAATGACTCTCTCAGTGAAGAACTTCCTCCTCACCTCGAGTCTAAACTTCCCCTGGCACAGCTTGAGACTGTGTCCTCTTGTTCTGATGCTGGTTGCCTGGGAGAAGAGACCAATCCCCTCCTGGCTACAACCTCCCTTCAGGTAACTGTAAACAGCAATAAGGTCTCCCCTGAGCATCCTCTTCTCCAGGCTAAACAATCCCAGCTCCCTCAGCCTCTCCTCATAGGGCTTGTGCTTGAGGCCTCTCACCAGACTCATTGCCCTTCTCTGGACATGTTCAAGAGTTTCAATGTCCTTTTTAAATTGAGGGCCCAGAACTGGACACAGCCCGTATTGTGGGGAAGGGGCATAACAACCACAGACTGTTTAGGCAAGGCCTAATGTGACCAATGCTAGATAACTCACAACACAGTAGCCATCTCCACTCCTGAGCTACTTACAGGGCAATTGAAGTATATTTGGGGAAGCACTGAAGCATTGTATCTGAACACCTAACAAACTGTTCTCACTGCCTTATTAGTGAATTAGACAAATGCCTCCATTTTGGTACCAGAAATATAGCCAGAAGGGCTAACAGAGCCTCACCTAAGCTATATCAGTATTTCAAGCAGTAGCAACAAGCACTTGGCTAGGGTTGAGCTATATGAAAGTCAAATTGTATACAGCAGGACAAAGAGGAAGTGTAACAAACTTGTTGTGCATATCAGTCTCCAAAGTAGTACTATTTTCGATACAGAAAACCTTGTGAATATAGGAGAGATTGAAATTCAAGTGAGATTCACAATTATGCTTGGCATTTTCCATACCAATTTGAAACATGTAAGGTACCTGTACAGGTTTCTGAATTTATGACTAGACTAGGAAACATATGCCTTCGTAAGATTAAGGATCAGTCTTTAATCAGTTAAGTTTGTATTGAAAGCAAAGGCAAGCAGAATATAGGTTACTCCTTGACCTTTTCTCTATTCTTACTCTCATCTTTCTGATTATACAGCCTGCTTCAACATATTTCACAATAAAAAGCTGAAGGTATTATCTAGAGGGTGTTTTCAAAGACTTTTGACAGAAAACCACGAAAACTATACAAACCCTGTTATGGAATCTTGAAGGTCTGTATGTTCTTGGAGAAAGATTGTACACAGCATAGTGGCCAGGATGTTTGGAATCCAGACACAACCGCACATCTTCTATGTTATTTTTGATGGCAGATTCTACACCTTCAGCTGGAAAGGACATCACTGAAGACAGAATGAACAGGAGGTGAAATACTCATTGGTTTTTCCATATATTTAGAACAATCTGAAATCATTCTTAAAATAAGACATAGCTATCATACCAGCAATTCTGGAAGTGATGTAGGATATATCCAAGTCTCCTTTAGCATAACTGAAATGGAACACATGAGAATTAATATTAAGGAAACTGAACCTCAGCATCTTTCTTGTAGTGAAGGCCCCAAAATTGAACACAGTACTCAAGACAGGGCCTCACCAGTGCTGAGTACAGGGGCACAATCACTTTCTTTGTCCTGCTAGCCACACTATTCCTGATATAGGCCAGGATGCTGTTGGCCTCCTTAGCCACCTGGGTGCACTGCTGGCTCACATTGTCCATCAACACCCTCAGGTCTGCCTTTGCCATCGGGTAGCTTTCAAGCCACTCTGCCCCAAGCCAGTAGTGCTGCACAGGCTTCCAAGTGCAGAACCGGACACAAGAATCCTTTTTCCCTTTTGAGATAGCTGGATTCCATCTGTCACCAGTAGGTCCAGTGCTGTGTAAACCTCCATATGATCAAAGAGACCAGAATTCCACTGGAGCCACCAGCCTCTGAGCCACATGTTAATCAGGAGTGTTTTCCTGTTCCTTTCAGTATTCCTCCCTGCCATTGATAAAACTGAGGAAAATGGGATCTGTGCTCTTTGACCATTTAACCAACTGCCCCAGCATCCCAAAGACCCTTTTGATGGCTTTTGTACTTCTCTCTGCTGATGATCTCAAGGTCTCTTCCAACCTGGTTAATTTTATTCTATTCTATTCTCATCAATTCCACCTGCACAATCAACAGTCAGAGGGCCATAACAGACTAGGGAGTTTCCTTGTAATGTCTCTAACATGAGCCCCAGTGGAGCAGCAGACTTCCCTGTGGGATGGGTCTGGTCAGCAAACTGGGCCCTTAGTGTCTTAATTAACATGGAGCTGCTAAGCTGCAAAATCATCAAGGACAAGGTCACATGTTTTAAGATAATTGTGAAGTACTGCTATCATGGTAGGGCCAAATGGGCCCAGCCCAAACCCAGACAGGCCCTGTTGTGTCTAGACAAGGTCCACTTCTCCCCCCTCCCTCTTGCAGGAGCCAGGGTAAGGCAGGAAAAGGGACAAAAAACATGTCTGGGTAAGCAAGCCTCCTTCTGGGGTAAGAACACGCATACTGGCCACTGCTTCTCCCTCACCAGGCCTGTATTTCTGCCTGGCAGAGTCCCTTTTCATTGGGTAACTGTTTCCTGGTTTCGGTTGCCCTATTGGCCCAGTTGAATCTTGGGCAAGATATATATACAGGATGATTTGTAGTCACCTCACCTTGCCTGGCTGGACCTGCCTTGCTTTAATTTGCCCTGCTTCGAGTTGCCTGGTCCAAAACCTGAGACAGAGGCAACAAGCCCTACACACTGCAAGCTAGAGAAGCCACGAGCCTTAGGATCCAAGTCTCGCTTCCCCTTGCAACAACAATTTTGCCATGCCTCAGTTTACCCAGGCAAGCCAAGAGCCCTTCATGGAAAATGTGTCATATCGCCCACCGTCCTGATGGAGCCAAACCAACCACTGAAGACTGCAAGGGCACTCCTGACGGCAACCAGCAGCGCTTGGCACATGAGAGGGCCCCAAAAAGCCTCAATGGCTAACATACAGCAGCAGCACCCCCCATTTGGGTGGAACTGTGAGCTATTAATTCATTGCCTCCTTGGTTTAATGGCCCTAACCCTAACACACACACCCTGCCCCATTTTGCACAGGAGAATTCTCTCTTTCCCTGTTACTCCTCCCAGTTTGCCTAAAACTGTTAAAATTGTTATATATACCTAAATATTGCACATTCCCACTGTAAATATATATTCCAACCATACATCGAACCTATTTAGCAGTTTTTGACAATTTTTCACATTAATAACAGGTTAATAATAATAGCCACATTGTTAATTATAAATTCATAAATAACAACTAGTCCCTGAACTTTATTCTGAAGATTTCAGAGCTATTCCAGCAGTGAGACTCAAACACATGGTGCTCTGTTTTTAGGGGAATGTCAGACTGGAAACTGAGATTGCTTTAAATGGCAAAATGGTGAAAACAATTAATATTCTTCACACCAGTAAACATTCCTGCATGTTTTAACATACCATCCTATAACTGAAAAACAGCAATATGGTCTTTCCCCCCATGTTAGCAGCAGAAATTTCATTTACATAGTAATGTTGCTGGCAAGTTTTAGGAGTAGATGAACATGCTAACAAATCAGAATGATGCATGGAAGGTTTCTGGTCTGTGATCCATATGGAAATCGAAGTATGCCTTTTTTAAAGCTCTAATTAAAGAAGGAAAGTAGAATCACAGAATGGTTTGGGTTGGAAGGGACCTTAAAAATCTTCTAGTTCCAAACCCTCTGCCATGCACAGGGACACCTTCCACTACAGCAGGTAGCTCAAGGCTCCATCCAACCTTGCTTGGAGCACTTCTACGCTTGGAGCCTCCATAGCTTCCCTGGGCAACTTGTTCCAGTGCCTCATCATCCTCACCATAATGAATTTCTTCCTAGTATTCAGTCTAAATGTCCCCTCTTCCTTCTTAAAGCCATTCCCTCTCATACTATCACCACAAGCCTTTGTAAAAGGTCCCTCTTCAGCTTTCTTGTAAACTCCCTTCTGGCACTGGACTCGACAATCCCATGACACTAGCAACAGTTGTGCAAACACAGAATTATAACCCACTCCCTGGGGCAAAACTCTCCCTAGAATTTTAATCTGTGTATATGTAAGGGCGAAGAATTAAGGAAACATGATTCTCACAATTGTTACTGCCTCTGAAAAGAGCCACTGTTTTGTTTCTAGTATGCAAGACAAGCTTCTCTCTCCAAAATCAAAAGCTTTAATAAAACAAAACAACACAAAAACCCACAACAACCACCAAAACCACCCCCCCACAAATTATGGCTTCATAGCTACAACTATTTACAATTAAAGTTAAAGGTGCATCAACTGCCTGTTACAAATGAGAAGAATACTTCCATGGATAGGAACTGCAGCATAAGGCACCTTGAATTATTGACCTTACCATTAGGCAAGCTACTGCAGTAGACATACTCACCTCAGGGATTACCTGATTATCATTATGGGAAGGAAGAAAAAAGATCTTGTGGAACTGCCTTATGTTAAGTATATTATGACACCAATATTTAGTCACTTTCCTAATGATACAAGGCTACTTCAAGGCTTTTTAGTGAGAAGTCTAGCAGAAAATACAGCAAATAAGGTAAGAATTCTCATTTTGCAGAATAAATATCTAAACAAAAGCAGAAGTTTTAACTGATGTTAAAAGCTTTTCACTGTGTAAATGGTTGGCATTATCAATATTGCCAGAGATCTAGTATAAACAAAATATTATTGCAGGAAACTAATTAGCATACAGCACAAAACTGTGCAAGTGTATACTTGTGTTACTGACAGCTGAAGATGGAAAAGAATAAAGTATGACAGAATAACTAGCACAGCTGTGAGCACACAAACCATTATTTTCAGTTAAATAATGTTCTAACACATCCAATCTCCCTTCAGACATCTCCACACTCCCAACAGCAGAAAAACATCTATTTATTAGCTAATTTTGCAGTCTCTTCTTTAAAAGCCAGCACTGAAATTCACATCAACCTGTTCCCACGTGGCTTTGCTTCATAAAACCAAGTAAGTTCACTTAATTCAACCACCTAGTGCAAAACAAAGATCCATGAAATAGAACAGTAATGCAGCATCAAGTCAGAAACAAAATTACCTTAGAAGCAAAAAAATCTAGCAATAAAAAGCAGATAATTGTTTTCTAGATTGCTAGAGTATTATTCTCCTCAGTCAAAGGGACTTTGCCAATGAAACAAAACAAGACTGATCCAAAATCTTGCATGCTGCTTTCAATACCTGATACTTTGTCCAGTAAAGCCTCGTTACTTAAAATATTTAGGTATGTTTTTGGGCAGAGTACTTGCGCCCATGTGGATACAGACCTCAGAAATCATAAAAGCTGGTCAAGTGCACAGCAGCATCACAAGAGAGAAATGGACAAGCTGAACAGAGCTATGTTGAAGCTGCAGGGCTGCAGACGGAGAAGTTATCAGGCACACACAGGTACATCTGCTGGAAGGAAGTTCCCTTCTATGCTGATGCTGCTGTGTCATATCACAGTATCACACAGTATCACAGTATCACTTAGGTTGGAAAGGACCTAGAGGATCATCAAGTCCAACCTATCAACACAGACCCCATGACTAGACCATGGCACCAAGTGCCACGTCCAATCTCCCCTTGAACGCCTCCAGGGTCGATGACTCAACCACCTCCCTGGGCAACCCGTTCCAATGACAAATGACTCGCTCGGTGAAGAACTTTCTCCTCACCTCGAGTCTAAACCTCCCCTGGCGCAGCTTGAGACTGTGTCCCCTTGTTCTGGTGCTGGTTGCCTGGGAGAAGAGGCCAACCCCTTCCTGGCTACAACCACCCTTCAGGTAGTTGTAGAGGGCAATGAGGTCACCCCTGAGCCTCCTCTTCTCCAGGCTAAACAATCCCAGCTCCCTCAGCCTCTCCTCATAGGGCTTGTGTTCAAGGCCTCTCCCCAGCCTTGTTGCCCTTCTCTGGACACACTCAAGTGTTTCGATGTCCTTCTTAAACTGAGGGGCCCAGAACTGGACACAGTACTCAAGGTGCGGCCTAACCAAAGCAGAGTACAGGGGCACTATGACCTCCCTGCTCCTGCTGGCCACACTATTCCTAATGCAGGCCAGGATGCTATTGGCCCTCCTGGCCACCTGGGCACACTGCTGGCTCATATTCAGGTGGCTGTCGATCAGCACACCCAGGTCCCTCTCTGTTTGGGAGCTCTCCAGCCACTCCGACCCCAGACTGTAGCTCTGCATGGGATTGCCATAGCCAAAGTGCAGCACTCGGCACTTGGACTTGTTGAATGCCATCCCATTGGACTCTGCCCATCTGTCCAGTCGGTCGAGGTCCCCTGCAGAGCCTTTCTACCCTCTGACTAACATCTGCCCCTAACTTTGTGTCATCTGCAAACTTGCTGATGGCTGACTCTACCCCTTCATCCAGATCATCGATGAAGATGTTGAAGAGGACAGGGCCCAGCACTGATTCCTGGGGGACACCACTGGTGACTGGCCTCCAGCTGGATGTGGCACCGTTCACTACCACTCTCTGGGCCCGGCCCTCCAGCCAGTTCCTAACCCAGTACAGAGTGTAATGGTCCAATCCACGGGCTGACAGCTTAGTCAGCAGTTTGCTGTGGGGGACAGTGTCAAAGGCCTTGCTGAAGTCCAGGTAGACCACATCCACAGGCCTCCCCACGTCCACCAGACGGGTCACCTGATCATAGAAAGAGATCAGGTTGGAGAGGCAGGATCTGCCCTTCCTAAATCCATGTTGGCTGGACCTGAGCCCTTGGCCATCCTTCAGGTGCGCAGCTATTGCTGCCAGGATAATCTGCTCCATCACTTTCCCTGGCACTGAGGTCAGGCTGATCAGCCTGTAGTTTCCAGGTTCCTCCATCCGACCCTTCTTGTGGATGGGGACCACGTTGGCCAGTTTCCAGTCATCTGGGACCTCACCAGTGAGCCAGGACTGGAGAAAAATGATGGAGAGTGGCCTAGCTAGCACATCTGCCAGCTCTCTCAGCACCCCAGGATGGATCCCATCCGGTCCCATAGACTTGTGAATATCCAAGTGGCTCAGCAGGTCCCGAACTAATTCCTCATGGATTTCCGGGGCGTTACACTGCTCCCGACCCCATCGCCCAGCTCCGGAGGCCACTCGTCCTGGCCCCTTCACAGAGCAGTGTATATCTGCCCTAAGTGTGTGTACACCCCAGTATTTTCTTAGGTCAGTTTATATCAATAAAAGCAGAAACAACTGAGCTTCTTTTGCTTTGTACTCCCTCTTATGCCTGAACTGAATCTGCAATGGAGATTGTAACACCTGCAAGTGAGGCTGGCTCTCATTCCCTCTTCTGTTCCTGTTTTATTGTAGCAACTACAAAACACATTCTTCCACTGCAGTTTCAGTGCAGATTCAGTGCAGATAAAAGAAAACACTTTTCTGAATTGTGGACTTACAAGTAGGAAGGAGACAGCCTATCTAATGAGATGGCATACTCCAGCGTGAGGAGTGATTAAGCGTGGTGAGGAATATGCACAAAAAGGAAAATTTTAGTTTGTCCAGAACGTCTGCTTCTCAAGTTGGCCAAAGAGTTTCGGAAAGGTAGTCAAGGATGTAACAGCAGAGGAGGTAGCCTCAATTAACCCTGATGGTATCAATGAAAACCCAATGGAAGTTTGCAAAGGTAAAGAATGACTGTGACAGAAACTGCTGTGTCCTTTGCTAGATGCACACAAAGAATTAAGATTTTGTTTTGGTTAAAGCATAAATAGTTTAATAATGCATGTGCCCAGAGGTAGGATTCTCAGCACCACATTCAATGTTAAATGCTAAGGATGTTAAATGCTGAAGAACTTGAGACTGTCTTAGGTCCCACACAACACTAAGTATTCCTCATGTTAATTCATGTTTTGTCATTTCAGTGAACTGTTTAAGCATAGTTAGGATTCAAAATACAGACTTATTAAGGAATGAAAGCAACTAAAGGGTCACTAAAGAATATTGTGAAAAAAGCTCCTATTTTAACGTTGATTAAATATTAACTGGAAAACAAGCACTGAAGTAATTGGTTCTCACTAGCTTAATTATGTACTCGGTGCATTCCCCACTTATCTTTCACTCTTCAACTCAATGAACAAATTCACCTAGGTAATCCAACAAACACATTTCCATAAAGACAGAAAGTTCTCCACAAAACCAAGATTTGCTTACATTAGTGCAGAGCTTAAATAAAAATCCGACAGTATCACATGCTCTGTCCATAAAGATGACATGCATGAAATCAACTAAATTTGAATCCTTATTCCAACAACCTAGTCCAAAACAAAGGAACTGATTTTTTTTCATGATGATCCTGGGGCTTAACACACATTGATGATATTCTATCATTCCATCACAGCCTATGGAAGTGTTGTATGCCTCCATTCACTGGAAAATGCCTGTGGCTTGCTTATCTAATTTGGAAATTACAATACTCCCACCCATAAAGAGCTGTAAATCAAAACCATGTCAAACAACTTCATTCACAAGCTACTCAATTCTACTAAGTACCCACATGTGACTGTCTATAATACAAGTAAGTTCTTTGACTAGTATTTAGCAGCTCCACAAGACATGCACTCAAGAATGTCCACAGCAGTCTCATTCTTGACAGAGACTCAAACACCACCATAAAGTAAAAACTCATGCCAGATAAGGTTTGAAGCAATTTAAAGCATTCCAACAGTTCCTATGTCACACTAAGACATAAATGAATTTGCTATGTGGCTCTGTGTGGGACTGAAGAGCCTCAAGTTCCATCTCAATCATATTTTCCCATTTTTTTCAAAGAAGAATTAATAATTGAAGCATCAAGCATATAGTTCAGCCATGGAGAGCTAACTAGCAATTCATAAGTAGCAGAGTAAACTGTGATAGAGGCAGGACTTATTTTGGACAGTCACCTTAATCTACACAAGCAGCTGTAAAGAAGCGCATGTGAACTGAACTGCATCTTTTCAGACAGCAAGTATTCACTGCTGCCAGATGAGCTCTCCAGATGGAGTTGGGTGTACAGTTTTATTCATTGACCACCACATTTATTATGGAATCAAAGGAAATAACA
The DNA here is from genome assembly GCA_011125475.1 of Melanerpes aurifrons. Lineage (NCBI taxonomy): Eukaryota > Metazoa > Chordata > Aves > Piciformes > Picidae > Melanerpes > Melanerpes aurifrons. The sequence continues at coordinate 8,172,102 of WWNC01000030.1, read as the reverse complement.
CAAAGCAAAAAGCTACACGTTAAGTAAGAGAAATTAAATTAAGGTGCAGAGACAGCATAAGCCATTCCATACTAAAAAGTCAATTTTACACAGTTCTAATCCACCACTAGAAAGGCAAAATGGCACAAGATAAAATAATAATAAAAAAAGTAATTAAACTTTCAGTAGGCTTTATGGAAGAATACACTTGCAAGAGTCAGAAAAAGAAACTTACTGAAACATAACTGACTGGTGGGACCACAACAATCCAGAAAGTCATACAGAGACAATAGCACAAGTAAGTGCAGAAGTACTTTGGAAGCTTGTAGTGTGCAATCAAAATAAAGTACCAGAGTAAGATCTAATACAGGCAGAAAGGAAGAAAGGTAATTTCTTTGCTGCAAGAGTTAAGTCTAAGCAAAAGTAGCAGAATTTAAGACAAGAAATTAAGTACTTTCAAATCTGTAAATAGTAGAGCTTCCAAAGGCAAGGAACCTACAGAAAATTTCCATGTCCTACCACACAGTAAATTAAACAATATAGCACAGAAGGAACAGAAATAGGACTGAAGAGAACAGCAGAGGAAGAGTTCCAGGGAAGGTAGCAGCTACAAAGAGACAAAGAACAGAGGCCTGCGAGACAGCGTATGCCAGAGAAATAAAATGTTTAGAGGCTGTAGCTCATCATATTACTTGATACATGGAATTCCTACAGTTCTGGTAAGTTACTAATCAGTCTCTGGTTTTCATCATGCAACAATTAATTCCTCTTTGTACACCTCCCTGTATTTTCTTGAGATGATGTAGTTTTCTCAGGGTGAACTTTGTTACTGTGCCAATGGCTTCTGTGGAAAGCCTCTGGAAAATCCAATGTTGCATAATTTTTGCAATCTTTAAAAAACAGAGGACCTAGCCTTTCTGAGTTACACATAGGAAGTTTAAACAGACTAAGTGTAAGAGCAGAGAACGAAAAATGAATTTGATGTGGCTAGACAGATGCAGTACTTACAGATATAACTCACCTGAACATTACAAAGATTTTTAGAGCAGCATTACATACAAATTACACTCAGTGACAGGAAAGTATGTTTCTTTCACAAAATTAAAGGGCCACAAATCCTACAATATGGGACAATATCCATTATTTCTTAGAAGGCTCCAGTATAGTCATGGTATTGAGTAGTGACTCACCTGCTCTTCCTAGAATTAAGAAAAAATTTTTACACTGCATAATTTTTTTAAATGAGTTTAAAATCATGTAGATTGATTTATATTGATCATACAGAGGTACCACAAACATCATGACTGAGAATGCAATTCTGGTTAGAAAGAAAATAATCACACACATACATTAAAACAGGAGAGTATTCCTCCATGAAATGCAGGGCAATGGAGACAAAGCGCAGATCCTCTCACTTTGCTTTGCGGGAATAGTATTCCACCTGAAGACTAAACTATACAGAAGAGCTCATACTATTTTCCTGCAGTCGTACTCCTCAATTCCATTCCCTTTTATTTGTACCTTTCACCACTGAATCTTTTTTCCCCCCTCCTCTCACTCTTGGAGGCCCGGTCTACCAGTTCAATTAGTTCACTTGGAACACGATATTCCCATCCCATACCTTTCCACCCTGCTCCAGTCCCCACCTGCTCATCTTTTGCAAGTTCTCAGTATCTAAAATACTGCAGGAAAAGTAGTACTATTGATAGCCTTTTGCCCTCAGTATTCCCATTTCTACTATTTGATTACTAAAGTTCTGTATTAATATTATTCAAAATCCCAGGTCTAGCTACCACCTATTAGAGCTCATACTTGGAAAAGTATGCTGAATTTGGCAATTCCTGGAGTAACCTCTTGACCCTTCATTTAGAACTCTTATCAGCACAATTTAAAATTTTAGTTTTATTTTTTACTCACTTGGCCACAGACTGGATAACTTTAGAAGATGTATCCTTAATATTAGTGAAAAATCGCTCTGTTCCACCCCTCAGAATATCAAAGAACCCTCCATAAGTCTGGTCACATTCCGCAACGGTCAGGCCTAGAGTAGTTGAATAAAAACAATTGTACTTAAAGTCATATCCTAGAACGGGCTCCATACTAATTCAAGTTGCCTATAAAGCTGGAACTGAATGCACATAAAGGCTACACCTTGCTGGAAGCCTCACAGTTCTGAAGTTCTCCTTAACTATGAATTATGTACAAAGGATAGTACTTCCTGCAGTCAGGAGACACTAGCAACCTACTTAACACATTTAGCTGACTGCCTGCACTTAAGAGAAAACAAGGAAAATAATTCTTAAATTAATGCATTTATTTCATGCTGCTAGTACAGCAAAATACTATCCTTTTGTGTGTGTGTCAGTGTCTTAAAGTGCAGCCTTCTGCTAGCAAATCTACTTAAGTGCCCTCAGCAGAGATAGTTTCATGCAGGGCTCCAAGGCAGCTGGCATACCCAGGTCACCTTTTAAATACAACATCCTTTTTAATATGAATGTATACAACAAATAGTACTCATTCTTGCACAAAACAGGTGGACAGGCAGCCTTTTGATTACAATCCTATTAGGAAGCTAGATTTTTTCCACAGAAGTTGATATACAGATAACATTACTGCAAAAAGTATTGCCCAAATTTAAAAGTGTCCCTGAAACATGATTAACCATTTTCTCATTGGTAATTCAGTATTAGTATCAATCAAGAAATAAAGCTGGAAGGGAAACTGAATACAGCATGAAATATTCCCTTGGTATCTTCTACATGAATTGGAATGTTCTGTATTCACATATGATAAGATGGGTGCAAAAAATTGCCTTTTAATAAGAAATTAGATGCAAATAAACCTATCAAGCTTCACATTTTCTTTACTATATAAAGCACAAGTATTTTCAAATTAATGAACTCTAGAACATCTAGCATGTCAGCTTTTAATTGTGTCATTTTGGAGATGAGCTTTTCTTGACTCAATTTAGTACTGCTAGTCAAACTGCTCTTTTTGCTGAGACAGAACCACAACCCTTCCTCTTCACCCTTCATTTCCTATGGTGCAGCCACCTCCTGAAGTCCTCCCTGCAAAAAACTCCTGTAATTAGCTTGGCTCAATATTGGACAGCCAATAAACTAAGTTTAGGCTGCTGCTTTTCCCCTTTGAGGCAGTCAGCCATGAAGTCTCTCACTCATGTCAGATGCACTTCAAACTATCACAAGAGGTCAAAAGACTTTTTGAAGGGTGACAAAGGAGGAGGGAGAGGTGGACCCCAGATGCTCATGGAAGTATTTCCTCCTTACACAGGCTTTTCACAGGCTAAAATAAATATATGTTAGATCAGTGACTCCTTAGCATTAATAAACTACTAGGATCCACAGACAAAACCCCTGCAAGTTCTTCCGCATTTCTTTATTGAACATCCTCAAGTCATTTTAACATAGCTGTAACAAAAGCTGCAGATCAGCTGGTATCTTTTTAAGTTGCAAAATGACTGATATTTAGTTGGTCTCCTGCAAAAGCAAAGGCAATTGTGACTTTCTCATGCCAAAGATACAATATTACACACAAACTCAGCATACGTACTGATTCAGTAACTTCTGTCACAAAAATAGTAAGGCTCCAGTTAAAACATAGCACTTAAATTTTTTTTAACAGTTTAGGTTTAGACACCTCTTAAATTCTCCTCTTTACACAAGACATTTTCAAATATCACTGCTGCAATGAATCACAAAATTCTGGGTTTAGAATCAGCCATTTTTATTAATCTATCACAATCTTAAGACTGATTTTGCTACAGCTTTTTTTCTTTAAAATGTTACTACTTACTGTGTTTACCACTTCCATCAACTTTCAGTTTACTTATTACAACTCTCCTTCCTCTATAGCTTAATAATGCATTTTAGTTCAGACTATTTTACCTAGGAAATTGAATTTTATCTTTCTAGCAGTGACCTTGAGAAACTCACATTTGCACTTATCCACATACAACAAACTGTGAAAAGTAAGACAAGGTTAGGAAAAATTATAGAAATGCAAAATAGCTAGTATTTGTGGACAATGTCTAAAGATCCAAAATAATTAGTTTTTATTTCATACAGAAGATATGCACGTGCAATTGGCTTTACTCTAAGACAATGTCTCTTTCTGCGCTTACCTGCATTGTACATATTGTTGAGCTGTCCTGCAGGCTTGGAGCTCTGTGAAATGGAGGTCACAGATGTCCGAGGCTGAGCATTGTTCCCATAGCCACCGTTTTGTTCCAGGAGCTGAGGAGATTTAATACTCATTAAGTGTTTTTTCTTGCTAGTTTAGTCAACTCATTATGCTTTGCAAATTATTTTTATTTGCTCAGAACAAGCAAGCTGAACCACAGGAGAAAGACAGGAAGCTGATACACTAATCAATTCATGTGCAATATTGTGCAAATTAAACATCAAACTGTAGACAAAAAAGTGGGATGCAAGTTGGTGTACTAAAGAATAACCCAAGCTTTCAAAAAGCAGCAAGAACTACAACTAGTTTCCTACAACATCATACAATCTCTGCAATTCAAAAGATGTATTTTCAAAAATCCTACAAGTGATACAGATGAATCAAAACACATCACATTTTCAAAAGACTGGGGAACAGGGCACCTGCTCTAATATCTGTTACTGAATCTCACACTCTCTGATTAAGGGGGAGAAAGGACACCTAATGTTAGCTGTCTGGTCTCATGAGAAGTCCCTGTGAGATGCTTTTACCTCTGTGATGGGGGATTTAGGATTCACATTCCTAGCTGCTGCAATCTCCTGCAGTTGACTCACAAGCTCAGTGATTGACAATCTCTCCTCTGGGTTCACCTTCAACATGGAGCCTGAAAATAAAAAATGAAAAATGAATTCACAGGATCTGATAGCAACTCTTCAGAGGTTGTCTCCCAGCAGGTATTAATGAGTTTGTCACTGAACTCCAGTGCAATAAGCAATCAACTACATGAACGAACTTGAGCAACTGCTAGATCCATATCCAGATATTACCGGAACAGGTATCCATGAAAGAAACACCATTTAGGGTTAAGAATATTTCAAAGAACATACTTTAGGATCAATCAATGAGTAACTTCAGAACTAACTTTATATTTAATACTGTAGAGTTAGATACTTGTTTCTGGCACCATAATTAAAGATTTTTGTAATCTATTTGAAATGTAAAGAAAACAGAATTTCTGGAGTAAATTCAAAGAAACCAAATCAAAACACTAGTCATGACTATGGACCAATTCAGATCATATGTGAGACAAGCAACAGCATTAAAAACCCAGCAGTTATATGTAAAATATCCAAGATTTTGATAGTGGATTAGAATTTTTAGCAAAACAAGAAGTTGTTGTAGTTAACCTTCCTCAGCATCATGTCAGGCACACTTAACTAACAGTAACACAGCACTATCAATATTAAGACTCATACATAAAGACACCAAATATTGTAACATTATGACTTACGAATGAGGTCATGAAACACCGAATAGCGAGTATCATTCTGAGGGATCATGTATTTCCCATTCACTATGCGCAGCTTAGCTCCATCTTCAAATGGATGTTGCCTAAAGCACAGCAAGTACAGGATACAGCCCAGAGCCTAAAGAGAGATGAAGGCAGAAATATTTCACAGAATGACAGAATCATTTAGATAGGAAGAAAACCTTAAAATTGATTCAAACCGCTAACCTAACACTACCGAGTCCACCAGTGAACCACAGCAACAAGTACGACATTTGTAAGTTTAAAAAAATCTCCAAAGACAGCAGCTCTAACACTTCCCCAGGCAGACTGTTTCAATGCTTGACAACCCTTGCAGCGAAGCAATTTTTCATAATTCCCAATATAAACTCCACCTTGTGCAACTTGAGGCCATTTCTTCTCATCCTATTGCTTGCTACTTGGGAATAGACCAACTCTCACCTTGCTACAATCCCCTTTCAGGTACCTGTAGACAGCAACAAGATCTCCCCTCAGCCTTCTTTTTTTCCAGGCTAAACAACTCCAGCTCCCTCAGGCACTTCTCAGAAGACTTGTCCACTAGACCCTTCACCAGCTTCATTGCCTGTCTTTGAACATGCTCCCACACCTCAGTATCTTTGTTGTAGTGAGGGGCCCAAAACTGAACACAGCCCCATCCTGCTGGCCACACTATTTCTGGTACAGTCCAGTGACTCATGTTCAACCAGCGGGTGACCAACACCTCCAGGCCCTTTTTTGTCAGGCAGCTTTCCAGCCACTCCTCCCTAAATCTGCAGCATTATCCAGGACTGTTCTGGCCCAAGTGCCAGGACCCAATACTTAGCATGACTGAAACTCATACAACTGGCCTCAGCCTGCTCAGACCCCTGTGGAGCCTTCTTATCCTCAAACAGATCAATAATCCCACTCAACTTGCTGTCTTCTGAAAACCATCTGAGAATGCACTCAGTCCCCTCATCCACATAACTGACAAAAGCGTCAAAAAGAACAGGTCCCAACACTGAGCCCTGGGGAACACCACTTGTGAACAGCTACCAAGTAGATTTAACTCCATTCACCACACCTGTTTGGCCTCAGCCATCCACCTGATGTTTCACCCAGCAAACAGTACACAGTTGTCACAGTGGTTTCACAGCAGGTAGAACATTAGCAATGGGTGACACCAGCAGCTCAGGATGGTTATAAGAAGGGCTGTGCCAGCCCAGGCTGGCAGATAGTCAGCAAGACAAACAACAGCATGAGGGCAGAACACAGAGCCAGGGGCTGCCAATGGCAATGAAGGGTGGCTCTTTTGTACTACAGTTGGACTTCTGGACAGGGAAACAACCAAACCACAACACACTTGCTCTCTTCTCTGCCATTCTGCTAGTGAGCTGCCAGCAGTGTACAGGACAGATAACACCAAGCCCCACCCCAGGGTGCTCTTACAGTGATCTGGAAGTTTCCCAAAGCTATGGGTAAAGAGCTCTGTGCCCCTTTTCACTGGGTACTCTGGTACAGAGCTCCTGGGATTAGCCCTAGTGACGTGGCCACGTCAGTGGATAGAATACTGGCAGCTGCCAGCGTTTTTTGCCAAGGATAGGTGTCTCCTGGTCCTCAGGGAGGCATGGGGTGAATAACATTGGTCTGAGGCTTGGAAAGCCCACTCCAGGGAGGCAGAGGCTGCCTGTGGCAAAAGGGTGGCTGCCTCAGCTGCGGTTCTACTGTCTTTGACAGCTGCAGCCCCAGACAGGAACATGAACAGATCACAGCACATTTCTATAACCACTCAAACGAGCACTGGAATGTAAGGCAAAGATATTGACACAAGGATAAAGAAACCTTATCATGTACCTTCACACCTTATCTCGTATGCTGTGATGGTCCTAGAGGAAGCTGGAAGGTCCTCACAGCCATGGACAAAAGGAGCTCTGCAGCACCCACCTTTGCATAAAACTTATCACAGAATGGTAACATTCATAAATGCAAATTTACTGATTCATGAAGCCATTGGCTGGGTCTTCTTGTTTGTGCTGTCCTTCTTTCAGGCAATGATATTTCAAGCCAAATTGCATACTATTAAATTGATTAAACTTCCTAAATACTGCTTGCAAATCACGTTTCAATATTCAGCTGCTGACTCAGGCAACTATGTATTTGCAATGCTTCAGAGATCAACTTCACATTCCTTTAGAAAAAAAAATAGCTTTGCTGCTTCTCTGAGGACAGAGCACTTAATAAAACACGTTTGGCACATCAATTAGAGCTAGAAGCAGCAATACTGTTACTGAATGGATTTAAAGGATTCTCTTACTCCTGTCTTTTTTAGAATCATAAAATGGTTCAAGTTGGAAGGGACCTTAAAGATCAACTAGCCAAAAACCCCCAAACAATTTCAATGGAGAAAAATCCTTCTGACAAGATAAAGCCTGCCATTTCAGTGGAATTCAGCTGAATTTTACTTCAGGAAATCAATTTGAAAAAAAAACCACAAATACTAAAGGTATTTGCATTTAATGTTTGTTTTCTGAAGATCTCTAGACTTAGGTAGGAAAATACTGAAAGGAATTGGTGAAGCCTAAGAAGATCTGACCTTACAATCAATATCTAATCATGCTCCCATTTTGGAGTCTGTGGTCGGTAACTCATGACTCACATATACTATTTTTCTAAGTAATGTATTTCTATATCCTTTATGCTTCTAAATTCACACAATGACAATCACACAGACTGCAACCATGAGCATAAGTCACCCTGCTTGCTCTCACTGGAAAACTTGGTTCTCCTAGACACGAAGTACAAGATCAGATATGGTTCCTGAGATGGCATCATATTTTGTTGCCAAATACTTTGCATGTTTTCACTGAATCCAGAGTTTAAAGGGAGAAACAGAATAACATGTCCCAGCAAAGGCATGGTAAATAGAAGACACAGCTCTCTACAATTACCTGAAAGGAGGTTGTAGGGTGGGGGGCTCAGGCTTTACTCTCTAGTATCAAGTGACAGAACAAGAGGAAATGGCCTCAAATTGTACTAAGGGAGGTTTAGGTGGGGTATTAGGAAAAAAAATAATTACTGAAAAGGTGGTCAGGCATTGGCATATGTTGCTCAGGGAGGTGATGGAGTCACAGTCCCTGGACATCTTAAAAAAGACCATGTAAACATGGCACTTCAGGGCAGGATTTCATGGCCATGGCCAGCAATTGGATCACAAATCTTTTCCAGCCAGAACAATTCTGTGATTCTATAATCTACCAGAGACAGCAGGAGACAATTACTATGTTGAGACTAATGAATACTGAATTCTTCTAAACAAAAAATAAATTGTAGGTGCCTTTTGAGTGAGGATTTTGGTAAATGTATTTCTAGATCGGTGTTAACTGGATATAACCTTGTCCCACACTGCTAATATTTCACCCTTGTGAAGCAACCAAATGGTCAGAAAACTGTTTTTCTTGGCATTTCTTCACATGCCAGAATAAAACTGCCAAGAGATGCAGAAGCTGAGTAAGTTTCTGCCATATCTTGTAAATAATTTAAGAAACTGAAGTTCTGAGATTCCAGATACAAGCTTCTGAAGCACCATATTATGCTTTCTCTATTTGTCTTCTGACTCTCAGATAACTGCTGAACAGCTTTAAACCTGACTGTGGAAAAGGTTTAATAAACTAAGACCCTAAGCACAAAGATCTCTAAGGTATTTATAATGAGGGCAGTGGAACAGGTTGCTCAGGGAGATGGTGGAGACCCCATCTGTGAAGACACTCAAGGTCAGGCTTGATGTGGCTCTGGACAACATGACCCAGTTGGGGGTGTCCCTGCTTACTGCTGGGGGGTTGGACTAGATGACTTCTGGAAGTTCCTTCCAATGCAGTGCATTCCATGATTCTATGAAGTCATCAAGCAGCAACTTAGCACTAATACAGTATTACATAACTCAAAAATGTACAACTCAGGATTTACCTTTAAATATGGCTACAGATTTTAGCAAATGTTAAAAAGTTTCTTAATCTTTCTATACAAAGCATGAATAATCTCTGTATTGTTCTCTGAGTATTTCATTTAGATGCAATATCTAGACATAACCATTTTTAATTCAGCAATAGGCTGTCCACGGATTACATACATGGCAAAACATGAAAGGCAAGAATTTGAATCCAAGGACCATAAATTGAGTCACTTTATGACAGTGACCAAGTAGGCAAAATTTTACTCAATGTCAAAGAAGTTCAGCATTGCCTCTCACAATAGAAGCCAAGCTAGACCAGGGAGAAAACCTTAAATATTACATTTCCTTTGTTTAATATTTATATACACAGCTCATACAATTTACATTTATTTTAAGACAACCTATTCATAGAATCAGTAAGGTTGGAAGAGACCTCAAAGATCATCAAGTCCAACCTGCCACCCAAGACCTCATGACTACTAAATTATGGCATCCAGTGCCATGTACAATCCCCTCTTGAACACCTCCAGGGATGCTGACTCCACCACCTCCCTGGGCAGCTCATTCCAGTGGCAAATGACTCTCTCAGTGAAGAACTTTCTCCTCATCTCGAACCTAAACTTCCCCTGGCACAGCTTGAGACTGTGCCCTCTTGCTCTGGTGCTGATTGCCTGGGAGAAGAGACCAACCCCTTCCTGGCTACAACCTCCCTTCAGGTAATTGTAGACAGCAATAAGGTCTCCCCTGAGCCTCCTCTTCTAAAGGCTAAACAATCCCAGCTCCCTCAGCCTCTCCTCATAGGGCTTGTGCTTGAGGTCTCTCACCAGCCTTGTTGCCGTTCCCTGGACACGCTCAAGTGTCTCGATGTCCTCCTTAAATTGAGGGGCCCAGAACTGGACACATTACTCAAGGTGTGGCCTAACCAGTGCAGAGTGCAGGGGCACAATGACTTCCCTCCTCCTGCTGGCCACACTATTCTTGATCCAGACCAGGATGCCATTTGCCTTCTTGGCCACCTGGGCACACTGCTGGCTCATGTTCAGCCAACTGTCAATAGGTACTCCCAGGTCCCTTTCTTTCTGGCTGCTCTCCAGCCACTCCAACCCCAGCCACTCCAAGCCCCAGCACACTGCATGGGGTTGTTGTAGCCAGATTGCAGCACCTGGCACTTGAACTTGTTGAATATCATCAAGTTGGACTCTGGCCATTTGTCCAGACTGACAAGGTCCCTCTGCAGAGCCCTTCTGCCCTCTAACAGATCAACACAGCTTGGTGTCATCTGCAAATTTACTGATGACTGACTCAACCCCCTCATCCAGATCATCAGTGAAGATTTTGAACAGGATGGGGCCCAGAACTGATCCCTGGGGGACACCACTAGTGACTGCTTGGATTGGCCAGCTCATCTGCCAGCTCTCTCAGCAACCCAGGATGGATCCCATCCGGTCCCTTGGACTTTTGAGTATTCAAGTGGCTCAGCAATCCCGAACTAATTCCTCATGCGATTTCAGGGGTACTACACTGCTCCCTGACCCCATCAACCAGTTCTGGAGGCCAGTAGTCCTGAAGTCCTCCTGCCTTAATGCTGAAAATTGAGGCAAAGAAGGTATTGAGAACCTCAGCCTTTTCCTCATCTTTAGTTACAATGTTACCCCCCAGGTCCAAAAAAGAGTGGAGGTTCTTCTAGCATTAATATATTTATAAAAATGCTTTTTATTATCTTTCACAGAAGTGTCCTCATACAAGACAGTTTAATTTACTGTTCTATTTGATCAACAAATTGGCATGGCCACAAAAATCAGTTTCACTATGACATAAGCACTATGACACAGCAATAGAAAAATTTCTTACCCAGATGTCTTGTTTTTCAGCAATTGGAAAATTTGAATACAAGTCAACCATTTCTGGTGTCCTGTACACTGGTGTTGTGTTCCTTGTGATCTGAAGGAAACAATGTCTTGAAACAGAAACTTGAATAATAAGATTTAACAGCATTCAAACACAGAAAGAGCTCTCCATGTAGAATAGATAGCATTCTCAATTTGAAAATTCATTTCAGAAATATTTGTCCAGGCAGAAACCATCAACTGAATCTTGCAATAGTGACTACAGCTTTGACATAAGACCAAATAAGGACAGTAGTACTCAAATAAATAATATTGCAATATTCAAGAGTCCTTCAAAACTGCAAAGCTGATACAGCAAAATGTTTTAATGAGGCAAAACCAGACACAAATAAAGAAAATAAACAATAAACCAAGAGGTGATTTCATGGTCCAGTATGTATTTCACTCTTAATGATGGTATGGACATATCCAGTTAGTTAAGCTCTATTCCAAGATCCCAGATTATTGGGCAGATTATCCAAGACAGTAACACAACATCATCTTTTCTTCTCCAGAAACCAGCAGACTGCTCTTCAGGATTCCAGAACATGGAGAGTTTACAGAGACTCATGATATCCAAAGTGGCACAGTCAGATTATAAGTGTGATCATATTTCCCTATACTTAAGTCTGAGCCTAGCTGATACATTATTACTTTGGATTTACAAGCATTATTCTTAACTCTAAACTTAGGAACAAACAGACTTTGCAAAAACACTGTGTCCTTAACACACTACTCCTCGAGGCACTGCAATACTGCCTATTCAAATTCTACTGAGCAGACTTAGCACTTCTTTATATATCATTCCACTGAGGAAAACAGGTGAGTAAGTGGAAGTCATCAGTCATAACTGATTTTTGACTCCCCTTAAAGAATTAGAAGAACCTCTAGTAAACACTTCCATCACCCTAGATTGCAGAATGAACGCTGCTCAAGTTGAAGCAGTATTGCTATACGCAGCAACAGAACTGAAGCTATCACTGTAACTGCATGCAGTGCTTGAACTCTGGCATCACAAACACCACATCAAAGCTGTACAAGTAACACTGCAATGGAAGACATCTTTGGTTGTCTTAGATGCCCCATGAATCAATATCAAATTAATAGTAACAGTTAAATGAATACACTGTTGACATTAAGATTAATAGTGTTAGTCTCACCTCTTCTTCAACCAGTGCTCTCTTCTGTGCAGACCAGCTGTAGTCAGGATAGTAAGCTACAGTTGTAGCACTACCGAAGTCACAAAGTTTAATTGTCCCTTGGTTACTAATAAGCAAGTTTTCCACCTTCAAAAAAGTTAGAATAAAAATATGTCTGTTTTCTGTACACTAACACATGCTTTTAAACATCAACCCACTAGTACATATATGTAAAAAACACTCAATTTGTCCCGGTACATTGTTTACAGAAGAACAAAGGCTACAGACAGTCCTGTAGATGTACATGGTGACTACACAGCCAATTTTAAAAAGGAGCACCAAAACCATTCTATTCAAGAAACATTCAAGACAACAGGAAATAAACCAAAGGAAAGACCAAAAAGTAACTTCATTAGTGCCAAAGAAGAGGCCAGTTTTCCCAGAGGACCACTTGTAGAAATAGTATCTTAGAATTCAAATGTTCTCATGCATAAAACTGAACGCTGTTATATTAACTGCAGTGGAGTGGAGGCTAAGACTGCTGTAGACACAAATCAGGAGGGTATTAGCAGAGAAGGAGGCTGCTGGGGGACACCCAGAGGCAGTTGTGACATTGTGCAGACAGAAATCAGCTATTTGACGACTTAGCTGCCTGAGTAGTTCATCATCATCTCTCCCTTGTACTTGATAAAAACCATCGTTCCTGGATTGCTAAGTGAATTGGGAAGACATTTAAGGGGACTGTAAAATAGATATTGAGCTGAAGTGCTGTGGGGTCATAACCACAACAGGGATGAAAAAGAAAACTTATCTTTGCATGAAGTCAAGAAAGGGTACAAAAGTTAAGAGGCATATTAGTAACATAATACCACGGTGCAAAGAAGCAGGGTTGTCTTGCCTTTCTCTTTGAAATCACATCTCTAGTCATCCCTCTCTAAAAACTCAGTTTTCAGAACATTCTACTAGCTCACCTTACACATCCCAACTTCTTCCACCAAAAACTTCAACTTATATTTTTTTATGATGTTAAGTTCAGCCTTCTGTATAGAATAATACAGAAGGAAACTGTTTTGCTCCAGACTGTTGTAAGGTCTCTGCCTATTGCAGCAAATTCCTTTCTTTTCCCCTAACTTCCCTCTGCCAGGAATTAGGTTACTTGACAACTAAAACCAAAGCTTGAATTACAGTATGACTTCAAATTCTATGGAGCTAGCTATGTTAGAAATTGTGTAATTCTTTGTAAATGTTTTTTAAAATTCCCTGTTTTCAGAGAACAAATGCAGTTTTTCTGCAAGCTATTCTGGGGGCCAACATACAGACATTTTAGTGAAGAAGAAAAAAAGAATTTATTCTAGAAAATAACACCAAGGAAGTTCCACTGCAGCTTGGTCAAAATTTCCTTGACATGATATAAAAATCTGCTTAACAGTACTGGGGGTAGGTGGGGCAATAATAATGAGTGCTCCATCACCAAAACTGTTTTTATACTGTTGGGCTATATTAGTGCCCAACACCAAAGCTTTCAAGATTGTGGAAAACACTCAGTATGTACATACTTTTCAAAAGTGGTTTCATTTTCCTGTCCCAAAAGTAACTGAGTACATGATTACTTAAGGAGGATCAAATTTTCATTTTTCTATATTCAGCTGATAACACATCAAGCAGGAAACTGATGCATGAAATTCAGAAATTCCTGTTCAGAAATAGGAATCTTCTTTCTCTTATTTTGTTTGTTTATGAAAACCGCCTCCTTCCACTAGGTTCAAATGCATTTGTAGTACAGCAGACTTTCAGTCTCCTTCATGAAAGGTAGTGAATACATGTCAAGGTGAACCCTTGCCTTTAAAACACAAAATCCCAGCACAGGTGCAATACATTCACTTCCCCAAAGCTTCTAAAGGAAACCTTCTACAGCATAATCCTACAGCATGTTTGTAAAGGCTAACAGAGTGAAAAATTAAGAAACAAAATCTATCATGAGTAATACCTACCTAATTTTAAAATTCATGTTAAAAACAAGCCCTTAAATACAAAGCTTGTTGTTATTCACAGAACTAACACCTTGCTATACATTCTCAAAGGCCACATAACCTTCCACAAAGAATCTAGCAGTATTTTATCATCACTTTCAAAGCTTTATCACAAGTTGTAACTTTTTTATACAATCAAAAGCAAAGTACTTCAAGACTCACTTAATCAGCACATCATGGTGTACTCCTTTTCCATCAGCTTGTTCAGATAAAGTAGTATGAGTCACAAGAACAAAGGAAAGATGTCATTTGAAGAGATGCAAATATTTTAGTGACTACCTTCATTGACATCCAGAAGTCTTGGCAATGCAGTACATATAAGCACTATGCTCTCAAGAGCACCCATTGTACTTGATCAATAGTCTTAACACAGATACAGCCTGACAAGGCCCTTTTGAGTTTCAGCCTGTATTTAAATAGTGTAACGCACCTTTAAATCTCTATGGATAATAGGAGGCTTCTGTTTATGCATATGTTGTACTGCTCTGCATGTCTGATAAAAGATCTTCAAAACTGTGTCACAGGAGATCGGTCCTTTGGATTCTACTTTCTTTAAGAATTCTACTAGTTGTCCTGTGGGGAATCAGAGAAATTTGTATAAACACAGAAAGCAAACTCTGAAAGCCTGGCAAAGGTAGGCACATGCCCTTCTTAAGATTCATAACCTGAAATTGTAATATTAGATGGATATTCTGGAAACAGCAGATCCACACTAACTGCAGTGCCAAAAGAAATGGTGGTCTAAGAAACTATTCCTCCTTTTCCTTACACTGACTAGTTTCAAACACAAAGAACTTAATGATCATCTCATATTTAAGATAAGCTTGAACTGGAGCTTTGAACACAATCCTTACCCTGTGGAAGGCTTGGCTGAACTCTAGCTCCACTGAACTATGCTACCTGTAAAAGGGTTTCAAAGCTTCTAAGCTGCGCAAAACAGCAGTCAGAAGCAGCATGACCTACTGGGAAAAGAAATAAAGTTTACCTTTACACAGCTCTGTAAGCAGAAGAAACTCTCCCTGTCCTGTGTCCGATTCTTCTTTTCCTATAGATGCAGCAGAGCAGAACTGCACAATGTTAGGATGACCTGAAAGTTTTTTCTGAGATAACATTTTCAAGGAAGACAACTGGTAATATTACTGATATTATCCTCCCATCATTACTAATAATTCTTCATATTAAAACCTTTGTCTTGTTTCACTTTCTGTTCAAAAATTCCAGGTATCTTTTTCAAATCATGGAGAGGAGATGAGTAAAATAAGTGATCTCTGTTCCTGCCAGCGAACATTAAATTGCATTATGTCACTCAAAATGAAGCTCTTGGGGGGAAAAAAAAAAAACCAAAAAAAAAAACCACTGAGGGTCTTAAAAGTCTTGAGACTTCATTATACCTAGTATCTAATAATATCAATGAAGAAAATAGCACAGCAGCAAAACTGAGAAATATCAATTTTTGTTTCAGATGTACATTTTCTACTCAAACTCCCTCCTTTATATTCAATACTACCTTTTAAAGCTAGACACATCTCAGGCAGAAATCAAGAAACATGGAGACTAAAAGCAAAGTTCTGAGTAGTCACAAAGGCATTAAATCCAGTGCATGTGAGGGAAGTCTACTTAAGACCTAAGTACCACCTGAGCAGTCAAAAAGTCTCTTGATCATAGTGACAAGACTTCAAGAACAAGAATTTCAATTTTACTAGCTGAAGTACATGGCAAAGTCCACAGTAGCTACAAAAGTTATCTGCACACATTAAATTTCTGCAAACTTCGAAGAATTGAATTTTCTAGATGTTGGTGCCAGATTCATGACAAACAAGGACCTTCCTCAGAATCAGTCTTAAGCAGTATCCAGCAAGGAAAATTAATAATGAATCTTTAGGGCAGTCCTCCATTTCTCCAGAATGTCTGATACCAATGCATTAAATAGAAAAATTAAAGTATGTTCCAGAAAAGGATACCATAAAACAAACTTCCTGAATAATGGCTTTGTTCTTCTCTTCTTCATTAGACAACAATCTCTGTCAGAAAAGGGAGTAATTGAGAAGACGTATTTACTGAAGCCCCCCAGAAAAACAGTGCACAGTTTGATTTTTTTTCCCAGAACACAATGGATAAGCTACAGTCAAAACCCTAAGGAACCCTGATAGGACAGTAAACAGTGGGCTTGTACATTTTGACATACTACCATAATTACAACACCCATTCCTACAGCTACCTGTACTGTTCAGGTTTAGTGATAACTAAGTAGTTGTAACCTTTTGATGCTCAGTAAACTAACTGCTCTGACAGTTTTCTATTCCACAAAACCCTTGACTCTTCCGGCTGCAACATTAAGCATTAACAAGATTAGATTCATCATTCACCTCAAATTTTCAGGAACAACCTTCCACACACTCCAGCTAAAACCTCTCTGAGTTATGTACCCTATCTTTCTCAATGGTACCTGAATGTAATCAGCAGCAAAACCAAACATCCAACTATCACTTGGAGTCAACATTTGACTAGAATCAACCTGAGTGTTTGTGACAGAAGCACCAGTTTTACAAAGCAGAGGAAGTACAATAATGGTTCATCTTTTATTTGTTATTTTAAAATAAGACCACTTCTAGATGACATTTTGAACACAAACAACATATGGGCTTGGCCACGTTTTGTTACTGTATCATGTGGTATGAAAAGAAAAAACCCAGCCAAGTAATTACTGGCAGCATAACACCATTTCACCTCTCCCACCTCTCATACTACCACCCTTTTCACTTTCTTTCCAAGACAGATGTCTTCATTTTGATACAGCCACAAAGCATTCCTATTCCAAAAATGGAGCCATTTTGTGGTGAACACAAGTGATGTGGTGTATTTTTTAACAAATATGACAAAGCAAATTATTTCACTTTGTCCTGTCCATAATACTTCAGTTTTTCAGCTGTTACATGATTATTACACTTCTTTAGAAAATAAGAATCAGAGGAGTCTCTGAAAAGTGTCAGCCTGTAAGTTTGATCAATTAGAGTGTGGAGCATTATTTTTAAGACTTAAACTTGCTGTGGAAGTACCAAAGTAGGCTAACAGGCAGGTTAAATCTGCTTCTGATGAATGGAAGTATTCCTGTACCTCACTTCAGGTAACTAGGACATGTTACACTTGCAACAAAATGCTTGTGGTGGGATCATGAACTTCTAGAGCAAATGAAAACAAACAGTAGAAGTACCTAACAGAGCAATGCCCATCTTTAGCACCTGAACACAAAAAGCACATGTTCCTAACATCAAGGACCACTCTAAATAAAGGTACAGTATGCTACAAAACCCACTTCATCACTCTGGACTTTTCCAGATTACTTGTCCAAGGGCGTACATCAAGGATTAACTGCCATGCTAAAGCATCAAGCAGTAAGACTGACCTGTAGTGGAGGAAATTCATTTTACCTTTAAAGCATAATCTTTTCCACTTCCAAGATCTTGAGCTTCATAGACAAAGGCAAAACCACCTACAAGAAGAAGGCACACTAAGTCAGTTTGAATTTCAATGTTCAGGTAAATAATTATTTTCATTATAATATACTTAGAAAAGTATCTGAATTCACATTAAGAAGTATATGTATTTTTCAGTGGCTTACCAAGAGCATGGGTAACCTACATAGGGGAGAGAAAACTGTCTGTTTCCCTCTTCCACCTCCCAGAAGCACACTTTATTTTTCTGCATTCTATTAGTCTGCATACACAGATTTCCTATGAAACAGTAAATGAAGGTTCTTATAAAAACTAGATTCAGAACAGCCAATTATTTTAATTAAACTACTTCTTTGTTTTACACTGTTACCAAGGCAGGTAACATGTTAAATATATTTCACCTGATATTTTTAGGATAATTGCTGTGCTTCAAGGTTTGTATTAAAAGCAGAAAGTGGTTTCAAGCACTCAGGCACATACTTCTAATAAATATGATACCATTGCTAAACTGTCATTTCATACCGCATTGTTTTCCTTCCTACTCATTTTTAGCAGAATATCTATTTCATTCAAATACCAACAGTTTGCTCAAGAACACTGCACATTTCTACAAAGTGAAAAAAAACATGAGGAAAAAGTCCAAGGTCTGGAGATTACTAATTAATCTCACTGTTGTGAAAGAACAAATCTCTATGTTTTACTGCATTTTAAAGATTCTGGTATCACTTCCATTTCTTCTGGGAATGTCACCTCAATAGTTACACCAACAGTGTGGTTGCACACATGCTCTCCCATCTATTGCAGATTATTACTGGTAAAATAATAGCAGAAGTGACAAGTTTCAATTATTTTTTTCTCTACTCAATATAGAAAATAAGAACAGATTAAGTCAGTAAACAAGAAACTTTACTAGTCAAAAAGATAAGTCAACTGAAGAATGAACCACCATAAACACAAAGCAAGTTGACAAGACACCCTGTTTAAAAAATCCAGCATCCAAATCAGTACAGTTATATTAGTATCCAATTAATTGAACACCACATTTGCTTTGTGAAATTCAGTCAAATATGACTTAAAAAAGTACTCTCAAAAGTTTTAGAGGCCAATTGACCATCACAGTGTTCTCCAAGACTCCTCCTGAATGACACTGCACACACCTCTGTTACTTTGCCAGTAGCATCCACAACATAAAATGAATAAATCACAGGCCTCTGGATATTGCCTACACTTTTGGTACTTGAAAGGGAATTTTCCAGCTGCATGGAGGACAAGTGAGACACTAACTAGTACACCACAGAAGAGTTAAAGCATTAATGAGAACGTTAAAGACAACAGACAGTAAGGACTAGGGTTCAGTCCTACCATACATTATCTATGCATGCCTTCTGCTTATCCATTTTACAGAAATGTAGTTCAGTACTTGCCACAACCAGAAGTTCCCTTAGCAACTGCTCTGACCAGCAGTTAAAAATCAGTATTTTGGGCACTGAAGATAAAATAAAGATCACACTTACTACCACTTTAGAGTAATACCTGAAGGCATTTTGCTTGTTTAGGAATGATAGTATAAGTAAGAGCGTATATGGAGAGTGCTGATAAACTTTGGCTACTGTTTGTAGCTTCCATAGAGCTGGTGAAACAAGCAAAAGGATCTGTGAGCCCTCACTCATGCACATTGATAATCTTTCTAATCTTCCACTGAAGCCAGGTGCTAGAAAACCACAAGTTTTGACTGCTCTTGCCACCAGTTCCCTTATCACATTCAGAGGCATGCCTCTTGTTTCAGGGTTCACTGTTGCAGTGAGTTGCAATCCCCTGTACACCAGTCACTGCACCACAGAGCTACTGCCTCCACACCTTTGTCCTACAAAAAAATCCCACAGACCTACTGTACCGCTGGCCCTACAGAAATCTTTACATTCACCTTGACAAACATCTTGTTTTATTCTAAAAACCCCATAAGCTGCATCTTAAAAACACAGGCTTCCATTTACAAAACCAAGGGCTGAGGTCAGCACAAATTTCTAGCACACAAAATTACTCATTTACATTTTCTGGGAGCACTTGAGCAAAATGGTAAAAGAGCCAACCCAGATTACAGAATGGCTATTCTCCATGCTAAGCTCAGCTGTGTACACTGCCAAGGGTTCTACCAGGGCTGGAATGGGACACGTCTACTCTGCATTTCAGGAATACATCTTGCCGGTATCCCTTCAAATACAAACATCCACAGACATATACACATGTACTCCAAAATATAACTACGCTTCATTCAAATACATCAAATGCCCTCCTGGAAGTCATACAGGTAAAAGCACTTTTGCATCATAATTAACTTATCAAGTAAATTCAATCCACCATTTTCAAGCATGTATCTAATTAACAACCAAGGTGATCCAAATTCTAAAGATGGTTCCTAGAAGCACTGCTACCTTCCCAACTATTCCAACTGGTCTAATAAGCTTTCCAAGAAGTTCTTCCTCCAATGTAAGAAATGCTTACAATGCACACCAAGTTGCACATTACAACTGGACTTAATCCTGCTGGAAAATTATGAAGGGGTAAAAGGAGGAATTAGTTTACCTGTCTAAATTATAAAAAAAAAAAAAAAATACAGTAAGTCTTCAATAAAATACGCATTTCAAATTTTCACAGAAGCACTGATCATCATAAAGTACTCCCCAAACTCTAGACGTATTCACAGCTGTCCTGAAATTTTCTCAGTTCATAAATAATCTCAGAATTCATGCCTAAAAGGCAATTACATTTATGAAAACTGCACAAGTTCCCTTACTGATAGAAAAGCCTATGACTGAGAATCACAATATTACAACCACCTCAGAAAGGCTTCTGAAGTTTAAGTAATTTTTGTTGCATTTAAATTAATTTCATTTACAACAACAACAACAAAATAAAATAATGTCTTACTTGCTAGCTAGGACTCTTAAGAAATGTTTTCTTCAGCCTTGTAACTACTTCAGAATATATACCAGTTGTACATTTTCCAAGTTTCAGTACTCACTGAAAATTGTAAATGCTCACTTTGGCCTAGCAGAGCAAATGCAAACCATTCCAAAATTGTAATTGTTATCAGGAGAAGTTAATAGAAGCTCTGCTTAGGTTAAAACACAAACATCTGACTAAGTGAAACATAACTGGCATTATCTGGAAATCTAGTGAAATCTGCATACCAAATTGTCCAAAAAGAGATTTTGAGGTCATGCAAAACCAAATTTTGTATTAACATAGTATTTCAGTTATTACATTTTCATAGCATGGCTTAACAAAAGAAAAAGTAATGAAGACAGTCTTCTTTAAAGCCGTATCCATGGCTTAAAAAGATTTAAGCAGTAGGTTCCCACAATGTATATAGAGGTATTAGACTAGCATGCTGAACAGAGAAACTTCATGAAAATACTGATTGCTTCAGAGTACCCAAGTAGATTAAAGATGCAATTTTACTTTAGTGATTGTACCTTAAAATTACGTACTGAAATGTTAAACAACTACGTTTTTCAGAACTCCAAACAAAAGCCAGTGATATCATGCCTGGATAAATTCCTACTTCACTGCACCTGTCAGAATTCACTGCTATGGCCCCTGCTAGATCCCCATACAAACATCAGTTTAACCCACATTCCTCATTCTGTCATTTCATTGTTTCACCTGAACACATTTCAGTTCCATACAACACTGCTCACTAAGTGGTGATAAGTTCACTACTACTGCAGCCCTACAGCTGATACCAAATTTAATGCTATGAATTTTCTGGGATAACAAAGGAAATAAGTTGCAAATGTATTTTTATTTTACTTAAAAAAAAAAAAAATCTTTTATTGGTGAAAGCAATCCTTTCACAAAAGGCAAAAGTAGTCCTAGTGCTTCATTATCAAAAGCAGTTTAATTTGGGGTACAGCCAGTTTATTAAAACAGTTTTAATATACCCTGAATAAGGACAACTTTACTGGCAAAACTCCTTCGCCAGGCACCCTGACCAAAACAGTTTGCAATATAATCTGCAAAAATGAAAGACAGTTTAATAAAAAAAGGAGAGAGAAGGAAAAAAAAAAAAAGGGCAAGTTCACCTGTTTAACTATAACCACACCAAGGGTTTCAGAGTCAACACAGCTATGCTAGTGAAGCATGTACCAACACCCTTGTACCAACACAGCTCTGTGAACAAACATCTGTATAGTAAAGCTAGTTGGGACAAATGATGAAACAAAGGTTAAGAGCAGAAGGACTGCTTTGGTTTCTGCCCTGTGGGTATAAAAAGAATGTAGTTTTATTTGGGATATTTTCACTCATTTCTGCTCACATAAACAATCTGTACAGGGTTTTAACTCAGTTCTCTGAAGCTACTGTGTATGTACATACACACTTATCCACACTTTTGCCCCGGAGACAAAGGTTTCACTGTAGAAGCATTTCACAACCTCGTTTTCACAACACAGCCCAAGCATTCAACAATGGTTTCAGATTATTGTTTTCTGCCACAGAATTTATGGCAGAAGAAAACAGATTTTCTTTCTCATCTGTGGACACAAATTTACACACAAGAGGTCCACTACTACACAGCATCACACCAACTCATGAAAATGGAGTAGCTGAAGTACAACAGCCAATCCTTAGCATTGGTCTCACCCCATAATAGACCCAGAGAAATACACCAGAACAAAGTTTGCCAGCCTCACCTTCCTGGCCCACACTGACACGGGTTACTTGCATTAGGAACTAACCCTTACATCTTTTGTTTTAATGAGCACTCTACATTCTTTACACCACAACAGCCCACGGGTTTGTTCTTTTCAGTACTTCATCATCCTCTTACAAAGATTAGAAGACCCGTTCTTTTCCAAGAGATTTGCTTTCTCCCTCAAGTTAAACCTAGGCATCATATAGTATCAAATAAGCTCACTGCACTATAAATCAAACTGATTTTAAAATCCTTTTTCTTTTTTCCCTGCTGTTTCCCCATTTTCACTGACTTTTCAGACTAACCATTTCAGCAAAATGGTAATTTTCCTACCTGTCAGCTAGTGAAGCCATCAAAAAAGGGGCATAAGCTACAGCACAAAACAGCTTGCTACTATAATGCAATTTCCTCACACAATTCACTAGTCATGAGAAAGGGATGGTGTGAATAACTTCCTGTTTGTAACTACTTGATATAACTTGTCCCCTCCCAAATACTGACACCTGTGTACATATTAATCGAGTACCTTGTTTCAGTTATTACTGGATTGTAGTTAAAACACTGCAATTCCAGCCAGTTCCAGTGCATCTTACCTAAAAGCAGACAGATGCTTTTCCACCAGACTATAAACAATACCCTTAATCAAACCTGAAAGGATGTTCTGTCACTGTTGCCAAGCACGGGTTCATATGTATTCCTTTTGAAGTTTGGTCATGCATTTGTGTCAACTGCAAATTCCTAGTAACAACATGAAACTACCTTAAAAATGAAGCATGGCTCAAACTGAAAGACCTGGACCTTTTCCCACAACTTTGAGAAATGAGGAGATAGAACACATTGAAACTTTTAGAGCTTCTTCTCTGCAAGCAGAAATCAAGAAACAATGAACCAAGAAACCATAGCCAGGAAACACTGCCTTTAGAAAACACCCCTGTTCTGCTTCACATTGAAAAAAGTCTCTACATCTAAAGAGACTGCAAAAGGGAAAGCAAATGGGTTAGGGTGCTTCAGCTCTTTAACGACTGTCATCCTTTTCCCCCACTTGGTTTGCAGAGCTAGCTGTCAGTTCACCCTGTTACTTCAACTTGATGTGAGCTCACCTCCCTTCAGAGGAACTCCAAACATCTGTCAGCACACCAACTTACAACATTCACAGAAACGTGACAGTTAAGTGTTCATTAAACCTCTACTGCCCAGAATTTTATGAATTATATCCCTTCAAAAAATAGAATTTAATTACACTAGCACCATCCTTTAAATTTAGGAGTTGCAGACCCCACAAAATTGCACCTATAGGCTTGGTAAACGCTAATATTGCCCGTTCTCCCTCAATATTGAAGAAGCCTTGAAATCTAAAGTAGCAGATTTTTTTTTTTTTATATACACTTCAAGGACAGACACAAGTTTCAATATCAAAATGCAGCAGCCTGTAAAAAGTCACCTACATGGCTTCAACTAACGACAGCTTTTTAAACCCTAAAAAAAAGAGCTTATGAACTTTTGATCCCTTTCTAACGAATGCTCCTTTCTTCATGGTGACAATTTTAGATTCAGATCAGTCTGAATAACGCATATTTCTTGTCATTATGTTTCTCATCTTCCACACTCCTCTTCTACCCATCCTTACTGCTCAAGGGAAACATAAGAAACCAACACTCATGAAGAATGTTGCTAAATGTGTGCTACAGAACGTGCTTATTCCCTGCTTTCCACAGAACTGCACATCAGAAAGGAGACTGCGGTGAGGTAGGAGTCAGTCTGTTCAACCCAGCAACATATGACAAGAGGAAATGGGCTCAAGGGAACTTTAGGTTGGATATTAGGATGAATTTCCTTACTGAAAGGGTTACCAAGCATTGGAACAGCTTGCCCAGGACACTGGTGGAGTCCCCAGCCTTGGAGGTATTTAAGAGTCTTGTAGATGGTGCTTAAGGATACAATTTAGTCAAGGACTTGTCAGTGTTCCATTAATGATTGGCCTGGATTAAAGGTCTTTTCCAATCTGGGCAATTCTGTGATAAAACTCTAATTTATTCAAAGTGTTAAGGTAAGCGATGCTAAAACATCACAAAAGTCACAGTGATTTTAGTTGGTACCTTTGCAGTGCCTGAAAAGCTTTTTTCTGGAACTTCTGTCAGGTATCCCATACATAAATCACCATCATTACAGCACATCAGTCAGCATGTTTCACAATTGATAATTAAAGAGCTGGCAAGCACCCCTTAATCATTTGCTCATTAGGTTATTAATATGAATAAAGAAATCTCCATCTTCATTTGACTTTGTATTCAATTCCTGATTCTTCTGCAGGAGAACCTCACACAAAGTGAAACACTCATTTCATCACCTAGTCTCAACTTTTGATGTATACTCATTAGGCCAAAGAGTACCTGGCTGAAACAGGAACACAAGTTTCAAGCACATTACATTTGCATACATGAGCAGGCAATATTTCTCAGTATGTTCTGAGAGATAAGCACTGTTCATTCCATGTGATCACCACTTTTCCACTGACAAGACCCTGAGCTGTTTTACACAAGTTCTTTCAGGTTGAACCAAGATACCACTGTCCCATTTCACATAAAATCACTTAGCCTATAATTCATTAAACAGCAATTATACAAAAGAATTAAAGAGAAACCCACAGTATTTCCAAATGTTTTTCAGCCTGCAGTTGAATTACTTGTCGGGAAAGATGAAAACTGTAATGCTGAGCAATAAGTACAACAAAGTGATTTTCCTGATGCAATTATCTTTAGCACAGACACCAAGAAACAGAATAATTCAAAGTGTTTCAAAATAAGTCATTGAAATGACTAATGGAAGAATATGTCTACCTGGTTTATCTCACTTAACAGCTTATCTGGAGAGGAATACTCAAAACTTCTGAGAGTATTTTTCTGTTAGTATGATCCCGGTTCTGGAAAACTTAATAAAGCTAAAAGAGGACACTAATAATTTCATATTTACTATTCAACCTACAAAACTCAACAGCAGGACTCAAGCAGCAAATTAAAGTTTTACACACTGGGGTTTTTGTAGGGATATAACATTCTTCATTGAGTGACAGGAGAAACTACTAGTGAGGTTGCTGACAGACTTTAAACATTCTAAAATCCCTTTAAAACATTACTTAATCTAATCAAATGCATAAAAACAAACAAACAACAATGAAACAAACAAAACAACCAAACAACCAACCACACACACTCTCACAAAAAAAAAACCTCACAACCAAACCACAGACCTCTTTATGCTTTCATTCTTACAAGAGATGAAAAAGTACCAGGTTTTGTTCCATGAAAAAATGAAGTTCTCCATGTTCATAAAGGAACTCTAGAATAGAATACATAAATATAGAGAACCTCTATTTTCACTTTGTGAACAAAAGCAGCAAAATAATTTATAGACTAGAATAGACCAGACCAGGTTGGAAGAGACCTTCAAGATCATCGCATCCAACCTATCATCCAATCCACCTAATCAACTAAACCACGCAACCAAGCACCCCATCAAGTCTCCTCCTGAACACCTCCAGTGATGGTGCCTCCACCACCTCCCCAGGCAGCCCATTCCAATGGGCAATCACTCTCTCTGCGTAGAACTTCTTCCTAACATCCTGCCTAAACCTCCCCCTGGTGCAGCTTGAGACTGTGTCCTCTTGATCTGGTGCTGGTTGCCTGGGAGAAGAGACCAACCCCCACCTGTCTACAATCTCCCTTTAGGTAGTTGTAGAGAGCAATAAGGCCACCCCTGAGCCTCCCCTTCCCCAGGCTAAGCAGCCCCAGCTCCCTCAGCTTCTCCTCATAGGGCTTGTGTTCCAAACCCCTCACCAACATTGTTGCCCTTCTCTGGACACGTTCTATGAACTGTTGTGAGCACGGCTGGTACTCCATAAATGCAACAGCTACCTGCTTTTACAAAAACAAAAAGCTCAATGGAAACATTTAAGGAAGAACACTATCATATTTTAAAAAATCTGTAGTTTTCAAGCTTCTAAGTAGTTATGTCAATACCTTATTTAGCTATCAAACCATCACTCATTTAGTACACAGCAAATATGCCTTTCTCCAATTAGCCAGCTATGAAAACTACTACAACTGTACAATTTACAATTCTCAAATAAATTCAGCTTCCTCTGTAATTATGGAACTTGACAGTGTACGTCACAGAGTATGTCTCAAATCAGTTCACCCTCTCAGAGGAGAAGCATTACTAGGTTGAAGTGAGGAATGAGTTTCTGTAATTCACCGACCATCTCTGACATCAAGCAGTCCCTCAATGAATACTCTTACAGCCCAGTGACTAGGTTCTATTCCTTCTACAGTACAGGTGCGATCAACACCTTTCCCATATTTACTTGTCCATCCTTAAGCGTCAACATTAGCAGGTAAACAAGCACAAGTTCTATTAGAAGAGTTACTCTGCCCCATACAGGCAAAAATCAAAGGCAGCAGCATGTAGCATTTGAAAAACAAATTTGCAAAGTTGTTTGACTGTGCAAATGTGCCAGCTTTCAGGAGAAACAAACAAGACATTTCTGAAAACTATAGTTTTGCCTGTTGTGGTCATTTCCTCTCCCAATTCTCCTCCAAGGCCAAATGCACAGGCTACATCGATTGCTGAGTCAGAAGCATCCAGGGCCCTCACCTATCTGGTAGAGGCTGATAGACAATTCTGACATGCCTGAACAGAGAGGAAGGACCTTCCAGAACATCAACTGAAGAAACAAAATGTCAGCCTAAAAATGTACATACCATTCACAGACTAGCAAGGGCATGAGAGAGACCACAGCTTAAGCCAACCCCACCTAAGCCTATAAAACTTAAATGTTAGTGAGCATTTGGAGAACTCTTATTATCACATGTAGCTTGGCTACAAGCATGTAGACACCCTGGTCAGAGCAGAGGTCCACGTTGTAATAGAGACAAGTACAGAATGCTCAAACTGGCAAGTGACTTATACCATACAAGAGTGCTTTCTTTCACAAAAGTATCAGACATTGCATACCTAGTTATTAATTGTTAGTAAATGTACGTTATGTAAGTAAAACTGAGTGGTGGTCTGTGCACTTACCTGGAGGACTCAAAAGAACCACAACCTAGAGGACACAGAAGAACCACAATTCATACAAAGGGCAAGCAGGGATTAAATATAACGGTCCCAGCCCATTTCCTTGAAATTCCTTAACTGCAGTGAGACATGGAAATGCCCAACTAGAAAAATCCTGTACTCCAGGAACGCTCAGTTCATCCTGTGACACGCTTAATCTGTTTGCACCTTTGGATGCAGTATCAGTGTAAGAGAGTATCATCACCAACCCATCTTTCTCAGGTTGGTCTCAGCTTCCTACAGCAGCACACCCCATTTTCAGTGAACCTGGTACTACCCCTAGCATGGCACACCTGGAAAAATGAACGAGGAAACATATCCAAAGAACCATAGCTAAGGTCTCAACTTACAGTACGGCCAAACGTGTATCTGCACCAACACAGCCAGCCAGAACACTAGAGAGCTGGAAAGAGTTGCAGAGAAAACTGAACTTGAACTGCCACATGATACTGTATAATGCTAATCTCCAGACTGTTCACACCAACCGAAAACAAAGCAAACCCTATGATCCTGCAGGAAAGGCTCTCTCTCTCTGCATTGGCTTATTACACTATAGATGTGAAATCTAAACTCAAAGTATCGCTTGACATTCTGCTATGGAATTTGGTATGAAAGGACTCCTTCAGAAGAAACAGATTCTGCAATTGTAAGCAAGAAAGGGAAAACATATAAGCCACAGGGTGTACACAAGGGTGTATCTGAAGATGTCAAACGTAGGTTCAGATCTCAATTTCAGCAACAAAAGCATTATGCTAAAAACAAACTCAAGCCTGAAAACAGCAAGAAAGGCTGGGACTTCTATATTTTGTATTTATACTCAATATACCCTAAGGGTTGGTTTAGTCCAGTTACGTTGGCTATAAAGTATTACTACTAAAAGCCAGCTGTTAGGACCTATTTCAGTTGGTGAAATACATCAAACATGAAACAAAAACCTAATACTGAGATAAATGTGGAACACAAAGATAAATTCTCAAGAGCATTAGACTTGGTTTAAATCACCTGATCTGCCATCATTTCCCTAGCATTTTAGAAAGCCTGTGTCAGATCCTGGGAAACAGGAGGCTACTGCCGAAGTATGAAATACTTGTTTCAGAAGCAGGAACTGCACAACAGTTACATCTCAAACACAGCTTCCTGTCCTTCCTTTCCTTTGTTGTTCTCTGGAAACTGCTCTAGTCACTCCTGGCAGGAATGTCATGGTGTCAGCAGCATCAGCTGTTTTGTTTGTGTTCACCTTACAGTCACATTATGTGGAGAGCTTACATTTCACTCACAACTCTGACTGGATCTTTTGTAAAGAAACAATAAATCAAAGGCTCGAGGCAGAACTGGAAAATACTGACAGGCTTTGTTTGAGATCATATGCCAAAGTGGTTCAGCATTAAATTGATAATTTCTTTGCCCTTAAGGATATAAAATGAAGACCAATGTCCTTTTGTTATAAACAAGTACATTTTTTTCTAAATTTAAAGCAGCTGATCTTAAAGAGTAAAATTTCTCTTCCATCCTCATCAGTAAGATTTCAACAAAAAACTACTGAGGAAAAATAAAAGTTAATAAATCTACTTATAAAACTACTTTAATACAAGACTATTATAAGAAGCATTAATAGAAAATAACTCCAACAAGAAAAAGGAGGTCTGAACAGAGCTTTGAGGTATTTCACCTAAACACCACCAACCACTTGTACAAAGTTAACGAATTGTGTCACTGCATTAATATGGGCAAATTCACATTTTAGTCTTTTGAGCCAAGCTTTTGCTGTCTCTTCTGCTTGTCAAAATAAAGCAATTCCATTGATCACAAGAGCAGTAGGATCCAAATCTGTGCTAATTTCAAAGTAATTTGCACACACCAATTATAGAACCTACTTTAACAGGCCTGCAAGTGCTGTGTCAAGATTTCTTCACTGAAATTGAAAACTGCCCAGAAATATAATTCCTGTATTCCGGCAAAGTCTATATGCAGAACTAAACCAGCCTCCTAAAATTTGTGTTCCCGATTTCATGGGTTTTCCAAAAAACCCAAACAGCACAGGCAGACTTACACCTTTGGCACAGCTCACGTTCTGTGGTTTGTTGTTTTTTCCCTTATCTTCTTTTATAAGTATATATGCAATCCAGCGCTTCCATGAGATCCTAGATAGTTTATAAACTCCTCTGAGAATTGTTACACGGTGAAAGTACTTTAAGTCATACAGCAAGCACATAACACACTGGACCTCTATGTATATATCCCTAAAGGCCAACAACAGTAACAGCGAGTATTGCCTCCACACCCAGTCCTCACGAAACCCCTTCCGTGGTACCCGTGGCCCCTCGGTAAAACAGTAGCAAAGAGCCAACAAGCCTTTCAGAAAGGTCAGCTGCCCGCGAAGCAGGAAGTTGCCGGCCCCGGCAAAGGCAGGGCGCGGCCTGCCAATAAGGAAGCCCTCCCGGCCAAGCAAGGGGAGTGGGAGGTCCGGGGCCCGAGGGGCAGGCCAGCCCAGCAGCAACCGGGCCCACCCCGCAGGGCCCGTCTGTAGGCGCAGCTGGCTGCCGTCGTCTGCTCTTACCCTCGGCGATGACTCGCTTGATGCGCAATTTCATGTCTCCCATCTCCACCGTCTGCCCCACGAAATCATTCTGGTCGCGACTGGCGGCCCCCACGGAGCCGGGACCCGCCAGGAAGTCCAGTGCGGACTGGAAGAGCGACATAGCCTCGGCAGGCACTGTCCGGCGTGAGAGGAGACCAGAAACTCAGGCAGGAGAAGAACGACCCCGCCAAGTTACCGATCACAGTGGTGAGAAGCCCCCTGCTTCTCCGCCGTGCCCTCCACTCCTGCCTGCTTCCGGGAGCCTTGCGTCATTTATGACTTCATGGTGCCACCTCCTCCCAGCCTGCCCCGCCGCCGCAGCCAGCCTGGACGCCGGACGGACTGCCCCGCCCCGCCGGGGTAAGCCCCGCCCCGCCGGGGTAAGCCCCGCCCCGCCGGGGTAAGCCCCGCCCCGCCGGGGTAAGCCCCGCCCCGCCGGGGTAAGCCCCGCCCCGCCGGGGTAAGCCCCGCCCCGCCGGGGTAAGCCCCGCCCCGCCGGGGTAAGCCCCGCCCCGCCGGGGTAAGCCCCGCCCCGCCGGGGTAAGCCCCGCCCCGCCGGGGTAAGCCCCGCCCCGCCGGGGTAAGCCCCGCCCCGCCGGGGTAAGCCCCGCCCCGCCGGGGTAAGCCCCGCCCCGCCGGGGTAAGCCCCGCCCCGCCGGGGTAAGCCCCGCCCCGCCGGGGTAAGCCCCGCCCCGCCGGGGTAAGCCCCGCCCCTGGCAGCGGTGTGGCGGAAGCCTCCTTCCCGCCGGACGGACGGTGTTGGGTGTCTCTGGCGCGCGGAGGCGGCCAGGCCTGGTGGCTCGGAAGAAGTTGGCCGAGGCGCTCCTGGCTGTGGGCTGTCGCGGCCTGCGGGAATCCCGAGGAGGGAAGCTGCCAGGGAGCGGGACGAGGCAGCTGGGCCGTGCGCCGGGAGGAGCAACGTCGTTCAGCAGGCAGAACGGGAAGTTTTTCCCGCTGTTAGCACTCAGCAGTTTGACAGTCGCCAAGAGGTGATGTTCCTTGTGTCAGCGACTCAGGCTTGCGTTGGTGGCACTGGGGCAGGATGTGTATTTTTTCCCGTAGAGTATTGGTGTAATCAGTTCCCTCTTCATCTGTTTCCGGTTCTCTCATCTCCATTGCTTTTCTCTGCAACTCTTGACTCGCCGGCTTCAACCTTCCTGCATCCCCACAGCCTGCACCAGAATGTGCAGGATAAGGTAGTGGTTGTGTATTTTCTACAGCACAGCAAGAGCCTAAATATTTGTAATTGTTATAATCTGCATAAAACATGAGCCTGGCAGTTCAGCTGTAAGGCTGCCTACCATGACGATAGTGGAACAGTGGAACATGTTGGCCAGGAAAGAGGTTGGGGCCCCATCCCTGTGAATGCTCACGGTGAGGTTGCTCTGGGCAACCTGATCTAGTTGAGGATACCCCTGCTTACTGCAGAGGGGCGTGGGCTAGATGACCTTCGAAGGTCCCTTCCAACCCAGACCACTGATTCTTCTGCCTGTCACTTGCAGATCACTATCTGCTTACCTGCTTCATAAGGCTGTATAACGTGGGACAGCAAATCACTAAAAGCAAAGCTGCCTCAAAGCCTTTTGCTTCAGAAAGAATATTGCTCAACAGGATACTGCTTGAAAAAGTTACTTCTCTTCATTATTGCAGTCCTGCCAGCAGGCATCACACAGATACTCTAAGACATCCCCACACTCTCTGGGATTTTGGGTGGCTATGCTTATTTTCTCCCGCAGAGATGAGTAGTTCAATAGTTTAAAGCTGTGTTTCTCAATTTTCACAAACTAAGAATGTGCTGTTCTTCATGCCACTGTGTAAATTACAAGACACTGGTATCTTGTGCTTTCATCTCTATTCTGTAATGCCTTCTGCTATTGTAAATCCATTATCACTTGGAGAACAGTAGACTCTCTGTTATCCAAGTGAAACTGAGTAAATGCCTAGGTCATAATGACACTGTTTAACTTAGAGTTAAATATACAGCATTGCTCTTCTCAGGAGGACCATTGATCAGAGGCTTTACGGTGTAAAACTGTTCAGTTTAAAACGGTCACAATTGTTTATTCAAACTGAACCACCACAACAATATATGCCTCACTAGCAACTATGTCCTTGAAGAGTAGCTGAAAGATGGATGATGCTTAGCCTTCCTGATGTACAGGAAGTTCCATCAAAGTAAAACAGAAGGGTGTAAGAACAAGACACAAAGGACATCAAGACCTAAAGAAAAAGAACTCATTGCCAAAAAAAGATGTGAAACTTGCAATATATATTCCTAATGAGTGAATTTTAGTCATTAACCCATCATTATAAAAATAAACCATGCACCCCCATGTGCTGAGAAGTGCCTTACCCTTAAGACCACACCTCTCATTGCATGCGCTATTGATTTTGAAGATACTGCTGCTTTAATTGAAGGCAAAGCTGTAAACCAATTGGGTATTGGAAGGTTGTGCTTAAACAGTAGTGTGGTGATAAGAAATTATATAATACATTGGGAATTTTGTTGGAGGTATGCTAGCAGTGTGTGACCACCTAGCTTCCAGACTTGTGTAACTTTGTTAATAAATCAGTATCTCAGCCTGTGTGCGACTGGATTTGTTGCATAGTGGGTAAAGAAACTGTTTTTCTAACAGCAGTCTTCTGATGACTCAGATGGGACAGCCATAAGGCCCTGCCTGGGTCATCTTGCTGCACATGAGGAAAGCAGACTGCTTTGGATTCCAGCATGCACTAATGAACTGATCAGAGACTCTGGTAGATCTCCCCATTCTGAATGTGGTAAGCAACACAGACATGTGACGACATCTATAGGGATACTGATCAGGTAATCCTAAAAAACCGGTAAATATGGACACTGGTCTAAGTTCTGTAGTGGCAGTTGTAATTACTAATAAACTACACATAGACGGTGACAACCTGAGTGTGTGGGTCTGTGATTATATACCACACAAGTAGATGGTGAAGAACGTGGGTAAGTGGGTCTGTGAAAACCTGAAAACAGAGGGTAGCTTATCTGTAGAAATGCCTCAGTGTTCTCCTTTGGGCTATAATATAAAAAAGTGGAATAATTTTGGAGGGGATCCTTAGACCAAAATAAAATCCATATGGTATTAGTGGCCAATCAGTCGTAGCCAATGTATGAACTGGGTGATGGGCTCTTTGAATTATAAAAAAATACTGCAATTAATGATACTTCATAGAAGAAGAAGGAAACAGGATTAAGAACCATATGTGGCATTGATTTTCATGGTGTGAAAAAATCACAAGAAAAAAATGTCAGCTCATACCCAGTGACAGCAGTGTTCTGTTGGTGTTGTGAGTGATGTCCTGAATAGAAAAAGTGTTCTTCCACGTTGCTCAGACTGTAGTATTGGTAAAAAGTGTTTAAAGAACAAAGAGGAAGAAGAGCATGTACAACAATTGGTAGCAAAAAATGGGTGATTAGAACAAGATAGTGAGGACAGTGCATCAATATTGGTGATGCAACCTGAAACTCGATCCTACAACGGGGGCATGAGGGGGCAGCAATGGGCCACAATTCCAGCTCCCTTGTGTGGAGCGATAGGGCCCACAGGATCCAGTGATAAAGTTTCCTTTTCTTCAGCTGATGCAAATAGTCAGTGGGACATTTCAAATTATAATTTTAAACCATAATCTTGATTGCATGCAAGTATTAATGAACAACTTGCTGTTACCAGAAGAACAGATGGTGTTAGAGGAGGCAAAGGAGGAAAATCACTGAAGGAATGCAATAGATCCTGATAGATCTATACCAGACCAGGAGCAACTTTGGAACCCTAATGGAGTAATGATGATGGTTAAACAGCATCAACAATTAATTTTATATGGTATCCAGCATGGAGTAGAGAACCCCAGAATGTGTCTAAAGTGTACCAGGTAATGCAGAAACCTGAAGAAGACAGCTCAGCTTTTTATGAAAGATATGTGAGATAGCTAGAAAATGGGCAAATGTGAGTCCTGAAAAGGAGGAAAATTGCTTAACATCTTGGGTTTTGGCTAATCAGCTCCAGGTTTTAGGAAGGAGTTTGGAAATGTTGATAGGATAGCAGGGATGACAATTTTTCAGTTAATTTGCCTATAAAGTTTATAATAGCAGGAAGTGGAGAAGCAAAACTAACAGAAAGAGAAGCAGAGGAATTATGAAATGCAGGCAGGTCTGTTGGCAGCAGCTATTGTACAGGCAACTAGCCAGGCTCAGTGAGGCAGAGGAGACTGTTCAGGAGGCAAGATGGTTGACAAACCAAGGAAGCAGTAGAGGATATGAATTTCAGCCTCTGTCCATAGTTCAACCAGCATTAATGCTGAACTAGTGTGCCTGTTGCTGGGACCTGGGATGCTGGAAAAATTAATGCCCTAAAAAAGGGCATACAACACAAAATGTGTCCAAGGCCAACTTATGTGGATCTGGGGCATAAATACCAAATTTCTCAGCAGAGCCGCAGGTTCAAATAAAGCTGGGGAATGAAGAAATTGATTTTTTGGTAGATACAGGAGCTACTTAATTCTGTAAAATATAGTTGCAGAGGGCCTTTAAGGAAATTTTAAATGACAGTAAATGGGGCCTTGTGAAAGCAAGAAATCAAACCTTTCTTGCAACCATTTGAGTGAACAACTGAGAAAAAGATGTTTACTCATGAGTTCTTAGATACATCTGAATGTTCTTTACCTCTCCTTCGACAGGATTTGTTAAATAAATCGGTTGTATAAATCACTTGATAAAGGAAAGATAAGGATGCATATATCTGAAAATAACGCCTTGTTGCACAGCTGTAGACGACGGAGATAGGAATCAATACGGCCGACCAATGTGATCGAGTATTGTTCCTTTATTGTTCCAGTGTTGCAGGCCGATGGTGCAGGCCTGAGGTGCAGGCCTATGGAGCAGGCCTGTAGTGCAAGTATAGCACTGTAAAGTGTAGAAGAAACAGGAGACAGGAAAGGCAGAAGAAGAAGTGCGTAGCAAGGCAACTGCTACAACTTATATAAGCTCCGAGTGCTCTGTTGGCATAGCTCCATTGGTTCCCTATGAGTGACCGCACATTGCACTATTACAGATTATTGGTCCAACTACTAATGACACAACGAGATTGTTGATGCAGGTGCATGTCCTGTTGTTCCAAGATAACTTTCCATGTTTATAGCTACCAGTGTCTTGTTTTAGTTACATGCTGCAGGCACAGCACTGTTTTGCTACACTGCTAGCTGGCTCTGCATTTATGGCCTACCACCATGTCAGGCTCTAGGCCTGCACTGCCAGATTGCTCACACTGCTCGTCGCTGGCATTGCCACACACAACTATGTCTCTTGCAGACAATAGAAGGGAAAAAAGGTGATCAGGATGTAATGGCAGAAATCAAGAAGGCTGTAGTATTGCTTGTAAGGGCTTCCCAAAAACCAGGAAGGGCCAGGGGAATGTTTTGTCCAGAGATTTGGAAAAATGTCCAGGTAAGGAAACTATGATCACACTCCTGCAATACTTCAATAACATCTTCCTCAGTACAGGTGCACACAAACAATGCAAGGAAAGAACTAGGGGGAACAGAAGGAGCATGACTGCCTCCAAGTGATAGGAGTGTACGCAATCAGACCAGAGTTAAAGGACACACCCATCAATAATCCAGAAGAGCTCTTTACAGACTGGAGCAGCCTTGTGATTAAAGGAGAATGAAAAGCTGGATATGCAGTAGTGATGGTAATTGAGGAAAAGGAGGTAAAACCTTGCCATCTGAAATTTCTGCCCAAATGAGGAGTTGATTGCTGCAATGAGCCTCGGAAATTGCTAGAGGAAAATGAGTAAATATTTATACAGATTCCAAACATACTTTATAATTCATGTTTACGGAGCAATCTGGAAATAAAGAAGAGTTATATTCCCAGGATTCCCATATTAGCTTTACTAAGAAATTCTGGACCTCTTAAATGTGGTATTACTGCCAAAAGTTGCAGTGATCCATTTTAAGGTCAATCAGACAAGAAACTCAGATATAATCTGAGGAAATCAGAAAGCATATGAACCAGAAAAGTGAATTGCTTTCACAGCAATCATGCCTTTAATTGTGCTGCAAGAATCAAAACTGGAAACTCTGTACCATTAAAGGGGAAAGACTGACAGAAGTTTTAGGTTGCCAGAAGACTCCTGAGGGATGGTGGGCAATATGGCAAATGTGTTGTAACATTTCCACTTACATGAAAAATAATGGTCAGAATATATGAAAGAATTCACATGGGCCCTCAGGCCATGGTGAAGAATGTAAAACTGCAGTTGGGGTCAAAATATTACTTGCAAAGAATATTGTACAACGATGTGAAATACAAGCAAGACCTTTTCCAGGAGAGTCAAGGAAAGGGGTTGCTCCTGGTAAATACTGGCAAATTTATTTTTCAGAATTGCCAAGAAGTAATCAGTTTAAATAATTCCTAGTAATGGTAGATATCCTTTTTTGTTGGCCTGAAGCTTTTCTTTACTGAACCAATAGA
Organism: Melanerpes aurifrons; assembly: GCA_011125475.1. Lineage (NCBI taxonomy): Eukaryota > Metazoa > Chordata > Aves > Piciformes > Picidae > Melanerpes > Melanerpes aurifrons. The sequence goes on along the minus strand of WWNC01000030.1, from coordinate 8,135,312 downwards.
ACAAGAACAGTAATTAAGTAGTGAAGTTAAATTATGCCTAGATTTGTGTGCTGGGTTACACCCTGGGGGAAGAGTTGCAAGAACCCTGCTTCCCCCAGGGGACAAAAGAAACTTGATCCAGATGGACTTGGCTTCCCCCTCCTAGGAGGAGGGGTCCCCCGGGTCTAAGTTGGTCTGTTCCTCTCCCTCTTCCTGTCCAGCAAGGCTATAAAGGGGGGTTGGGGGGGAGAGGGGGCAGCCATGTTGCTCTTTGCTCCTTCTTCACCTGTTCGAAAGGACCCACAGTTGCTGCTAGCCTCCTGGTGCTGCCACAGGATTGGGTCTGATCTTCTCCCTGCTACATCCACGCTTCTCTAAAGGACTGCAATCCACATACATTGAGGGAGATACAAGGCCATCCAAATTCGGTTTTGTATATTTTCCTATTCATCCTTATTCCTTACCCTTGTAAACCCTTCCTGTTACTGTTATATACATATTTTGTTAAAAAATTTACTTCTACTTGCAAACAAACTCCAGATTATTTTTGGTAAATTTACCTCCAGTCTCTTCGGGGGCAGGGGGAAAGGATTTCTTGCTACTATCTGAGCTCTTAAACTCCAGTTAAGACTCAAACCACTACAATTTGGAATACCAAAAGGAATGCCTCTGACAGAAGACCACATTTTGTAGCAGAAATACTGGAGTAGCAAGAGTTCTGGGTATTAGATGGGATTTACATACCCCCAGGGGCCTCAATCAACTGGTAAAATAGAAAACAAACCAAAGCCTAACAAGACAAATTGGGAAATTGTGTCAGGAGACTCATATAAGTGGGTAGATGTGTTACCAACAGCTTTGATGAGGACTGAGACTAGACAGAAAGTTAGCTCCTTTGAAGTATTATACAGAAAACCATATTCAATACATCTGACAGGAAAAGCAGATCAAGTGCATGTATTGGAGATCAAACTTTTGCTCAATACTTCATCTCATTGTGAAAGGTTCGGTAATCTGTCCACAGGTGTATTCTCTTAAAAGCTTCAGTTCCTTTGGATTCACCAGGTGTCATGGATTGTGTTGAACGTGCTGCTGTTATTCATACCATGCTGCAGCTTTAAAAATGAAAGTGCTAACTGGAGCAAAGTGTTATGGGGCTCGAAGTTCAGATTGCAACATGGGAGGCTTCCTGTTTTAGTTGCTGATTCTGGGTGCTTGGGGGATTGTCTTTTTTCTGTAGGCATGGCAGTGGAAGGAGTGGGAGTCAGGTAGCTGCTGGGTTTGGTTTTCTGTTTTATGCTGGTTTTTTCCCTGTGTATTTCACTGTGCTGCTTCTGCAAATAGGCTAAGCTAAAGTAATCATGTATTGTATTATTAATTAGATTATGAGTAATTACACACTGTATCTTATGTTACATTAAACTCTTATCTCTTTATCTCAGTCCTGAGTTGTGTGTGTTACTCTTCCCCTCACTTCTGTGTTGGGGGAGCAGGCAGTCTAGCCCTTACAGACCAGCCCATTATATACATACATCCAGGAGACCTTTGGACTTGGAAGGATGAACCTCTGCAAGAAAGATGGACAGGCCTTATCCAGTGCTGCTGACTACTAACAGCAATGAAATTCAAGGGTGTTGATTCATGGAGTAAAAGTGGTCCCAACTGGATAGTAGAGGGCTGAAGTAGTAGGACTGTCAAAACTAAGGAGATTATAAAGAACTTATGACAAGATAATAATGAGTCACGCATGGGGCAACCTATATTTGAGCTGCTTGGTCAAAATAACTGTTTTTGTAGTGGGCCTGTTAATTATGTTAAGTATACTTTGGGTCTGTTTGTGCAAGCATACTAGCTTTCTAAATTTTAATCACGGCAAGAAATTATTTCACTCTTGTCTAGAGCTGATTCACATGTGCAATGGAGGACAGCAATTACTTGGAATCTATATATGTTTCATAAAGTAATACTAGTGTGTATGTGGCCCAGACTAAGAGAATGTCTACTGATCTAAATAAAATATGGAAACTAGCAAAGGTTTCAGAGGGAGTATACCTCTATGGGTGCATTTGAAATGTACCATTGGTTGATGTCCTGATTCCCTGACCTAAGTCCGTAGGTGAAGAAAAATTTAATTGTCTTAGTAACAGCAGTTGTAATATTTGTGTGTATTTATGTAATGAACCAATATAGAATAGAATAGAATAGACCAGACCAGACCAGGTTGGAAGAGACCTTCAAGATCATCGCGTCCAACCTATCATCCAACACCACCCAACCAACTAAACCATGCAACCAAACAACCTATCAAGTCTCCTCCTGAACACCTCCTGTGATGGTGACTCCACCACCTCCCCGGGCAGCCCATTCCAATGGGCAATCACTCTCTGTTTTAGCATGTTGTGCAAAACTAGTTGAAATAAGTAGCAGTAAGATAAGACTTACTTAACAATATAGATTCAGACAAGTACTACATAGAGGAAACTGTTATTCTAGTGAAACTCTTTGAATAAATTCCTAGTTTATAATGACACTGTTTAAGTTAGGGTTACATATATTGCATTAATCTTCCAAGGATGACTGTTGATCTTGGGCTTCATGGTGTAAAGCTGTTCATTCTGAATGAATGTGCATGCTTTGCTAGCAGTTATGCCTGGGTGATATTTTACTGATCTGTCTTTTTTAATAGCCAGGACTGAATTGCAGCAGTCAAGTTCACCAGTCAGTAAGATGCAGTTTGAAATGTATGTAGTTGGCTAGAAGACACTTCTGTTAAGTGAAGTTGACCTTTTTCTTTATTGCTGAGGCAAAAGCACGGTAAAATGCTCAGTTTGTAACAGTACTTAGCCAAAGAGAGTAATTTATTCTGTTTTAGTTTATTTACGCAGTTTGAGAGGCCTATGGATTATCCATTTACATGCTGGCATCAAAAAATAGAGGAAACCAGCATGGTGCCATCTGTTACTAGTTTGCATCTCAGTTCTCAGAGCTACATTGGACTGCTGCAGGATGTTTGAGCTCATGGTGAAAAAGCTCTGCTCTGGCCTTCCCATTTTAACACGCATTCAGTAGCCTCACCAAGCATGAGCAAAGAATCATTCTGGCCAAATATTTTGGGTGGAGAAGATGGTAAAGAAGGGATTTCCCTTTCCATCTTGAGGTCAAGGCAGAGCAGAGGTATAAATTAGGTTGTTGGTTTTTTTTTAATCTAAAAAATATAGATCTATTTGTATATGGTTAGGTATGCTCTTTTCATTTCCATTCAGGTAACTGATTTCAGCACCTTTGGAATTAAATAAATTAAGTAGTAATGAATCAGCATTCTACTTTGCATTTCTCTGTATTTTCAACTATACAGTATTTAATCAAAATATAGCTAGGAAAATCACATATGTGATAATGTCTGCATGGCTCCACACAGCACTGATTAGGTTCAGCACAGCTGAATATCTATTTCAGAATTGTGCCATAGGAGGAATACTAAATACATCTCAGAGGTTTGTATTTTTTAGTGTAGCTGCTCTTGTGAAGTACTCTAAAAGCATGAGTCACAAAGCTAATTATGACACAAAGCAAACAGAACAGATTTGACCTTTCTTAATCTAATGTCTTCATTTTCCATGCATCCTTCATCTTTTCTAAGACCAGAAAGATAGACCAGAAAGGCACTTTCAGAGCTGAGCTGACATTTCTGTTTCATTCATTTTCTTCCCTAGTTGGATAGCCTAGGTTTGAGTGAACTGTGCCCTTTTGACTTGAGTTGAATTCTGCTTCACAAAATCTGACAGGAATCATCAGCTTTTGGAAATGCCCATACAAATTCACAATGTGAAAAAATATTTTCTAGAACAGCCATTAACACCTCCACGTGTTACAGTGAATGGTACACCCAAGTAATTTTCTACAATACAAGTTTCTAATTCATGTAGGTTTTTTGTATTTGCTGAATATCCATACCACCATTCCACCACTTTGGAGGAAGTCACTAAACACAATGCATAAATTATTGTGTTATTCTGATGTGCCATTTTACTTTTTTCTCTTTTTCTGACACAGATTATGGGCCACTGTATTTTGAGACATTTTTATAACATATTGTCAACACATGTTTAAAAAAAAAAAAAAAAGCCTGCTCATTTGAGAATGTTAAGTTTAATAAAGCCATAGTTGCAACATTTGGAAAAAAGTATTTCTGTTGATCCCCATATGTAGACTATATTATAACTTTCAGCAGTAAATGCCACCTTAATACTTATGTCTGCTTTATTTTTGAGGCTACAATTTAACTAAATGTTTTCTAGAATAGTAATGGGAAGACATGGCAATCATTCTAAAAAGCCCGCTGATTTTGTGGAGCAATAGCTCTGTCTCTTACTTCAGATTACACACTACAAATTAGGAGAGGTAGCTTTTCTCTGCATGTTTCAAACAAGGCATGTGTCTTTTGATGTTCTTGAGGACAATTTTACATTAGCTAAAATTAATTCACTTAGCATTATAAAACTTGTTAAACTTTATAGACAGGATCTCTAGAGAGTGAATGTATACTATACCTGTTCTAATCTGTGATTACGGATTTCTTCTGCAACTGGTTCTCCTAACTACTCTTACAGAGAAATCGAAGAAGGAAAGGTTTGTACTCCGGACTCACAGACTATCCAACTCCTTAAAGAAAAAGCCTGTAACCTTGATCTCAAGTCTCTCTATAGGAAGCAAGAGGACAAGGTAAATGAAGCATTACAGAAATGTGTTCTGATTGTCTGAAATACACAGTGGTCCAATTTGCCTGCTCTAAGCAGTGTAACAGAAACGCACCTAGTCTCTGCTACCTTTTTTTTTTTTTTTGTAAATGAACAGTGATTAACAGATGCTTCCATTGAACAAATAATTTCCTCAGTAAATTTAACAAGATACTTCATCAAAATGTTCTTCTCTGACAAAGCATCACAGCTTCTTAACAAAGCACTATTCAGCTTTGGAAGGGTTTCACAGATACGCCTACAAAAGTGTAATGTTGAAAGCAAACAGATAACATTGCCTAAACATATTTAGGGGTACAATGGACAACGATCCAAAATGTGTATTTTTACTAATTTTCTTGAACTAGAATGACCATAAGCAAAGCTGTAGTTGTGGAAGTCCTGTCTTAAAGAGTTATGGCAATTTGTGCTATTACCCATTTCCTCTCACAAGGCACTGTTGGAAGTCACCTCACTAACTTCAGCCACCCCAGTACAAAGTTACCTGGGTAAGCGGTAGTGAGGTTCCCTGGCAGAAGAGGAATGACTTCAATTTTCACAACCATCTGTGCACTTAGTATCTTGAACACAGCCAAAGGCCTAAACTATTAACTCATTTCTAAAGACAAAGCTGAAGAATATGGTAGACAGAGTGGAATGCACTTAAAGTATAAGGCCACTGGGAAAGTTAGAAATTAATTAAAAATAATTTCCAGTAAATTATTAACTACAGAATGTACTTCTGGAATGGCAGATAAAATCTTTTCTTGAACAGCTTGAAGTTTTACCTGCCAGTTACATGAAATATTCCAAAAAACTTAATACACGAGCTTTTTGGGTATTTCCCATGTAAATTCTTCTCTCCCAAAGTGTCCATAGCATGCTGTTTTTTGATAGATTGGCTTCTTCAAATCCAGGTCCCTTAAATTAAAAAAAAAAAAAGTCTTACACTTAACTTTACTCCAACATATGTTGTGATTTCGAGACATCAGAGGGAAAATCAATATTATTCCTGAAAGAAATACCATAAATCCAAAGTGTTGTTTCCTTGCCCAATCACCCAGAATTACAGCAGGAAGAGTAGTGAGCTGTTGGTTGTTTCTATTTTAAAGTGAGTAAAAACAGTCAGCTTTCTTCAAATATATTAGACATGTAATAAGTATGTGGTTAGACTTTATAAGCATTACAATTGCAGAAACAGATTACAACTGGAATACAATTCAGCTATATCTATGCAAACATCAATGTATTCTATAGTATTGTAAGAGTGATATAAAATATTTTGTAATGGTACTGTGCCAGAAACACAATGATCTCAGAAGAGGCAGCCAAAGATGATTGTCTAGTAGACTGAGTAACTGTGGATGTTTAACTGCTAATATAGATGCACAGAGTCACTGTTTAAAATAAGGCTTAGCACTGATCGTAACTAGATGAATAATGAAAGTGCAAAATGGATGTTGTTCTTTAGCCTACATGATATAATGGATTGCAGCTGTGCTAAATGGTTAGCCACAGGTATCTATACAGAAGTTTCATATTCTAAGCTGCTGGAGAAATGGCAAAGTAAGGACAGAAGCACTAATACTTACAAGATAATGAATATGTTTCAGATGGTGAAGAGATTACACATTCTCACACCTATAGGGTATATGATGTACAGCAGCTAAGCAACATTTTGTGCACATGACATGGTCTAATGGCTATTCTGCTCATTTGTTCTTGATCCTAAACCAAAAGTCATAAAAATGTGAATGCTGTCTAAATGAAAAGTAAGGTATCATGAAGTGCTCTGATGGACATTTGACTAGATTGGATAGTTAGCACCCTTTGCAGGATTTAAAAGGTTAAAAAAAAAAGGTAATTTTTAACAAGGAAATGGTCACTAAACAATTCTCAAGTTTTTGCCTTCATTCTACCCTTCTCACTTGCAATGCTTCCAGATCTATGATAATGTTTTTGTTTTTTTTTTTTAATGCAGCATTTTTGAGCACACTGCATTAAGGAACGTGTCTGTGAACCACCACACAAATTAGTAATGGCAATAAACTGCCATGATGACAAGGACAAAGATGAGTTTTGATTGTATTTGTGAACTGGTAACACTTCAAAAACATTAACTAGCAACAGAAGTTCAGAAGTTACCACGAAACTTTGGATTATCTCAGTCTATTAAAAATACAAGCCAGCTCTATTTTCAGCATGTATGTTCATAAACCATTCAGAGAAGGAGAGCAAAAAGCTGTGCACATCACCAAAACATTGATACAGCTTCTCACCATTAGTGACTGGGTGCCAGCCAGATTTACCTACATTCACCACCAGCCAGTTTTTGATCCAATGCAGCATGCACTGGATTCAAAAGATAAAAAAATCATTAAAAGCATTTTCCTCAGATTGACATAGCTAACATGTATATTTTAGAACAGATGTTTTAAAACCTGAAGTGCTCAAAGTGACAAAATGTTTCCTTTCGGCAAGGAGTCAAGTTCTTGCTGGTATTGGTCTAAGGTTTGATCTCCCATGTCACTTTCACAGACTTTAATAAGCCATTCCACAGCATGGCTGCTCCCTTAAAAGAGGAAAGAGATACTGTTTGTCTCCATTAATTGCATATTTTATGGAATTTAAGAAGTTTGGCCTGTTTAGTGAAAATCAGATAAAAGATTCAAAATTCTTCAGCACTGAGTCTGAAGGTCTATTAGGTCTTAGGATGCTGTATAATGAATAGGCAAGAAGCTCTACCTCCTAAGAGTTCATGGAAAGAATCCTGAGTTAGTAAAAAAGGGAGAAAAAGAAGGAAAAGTGCTGGGGTCAAATTACAGCTGACTTGAACATAGGTGGGTAGCTACTGATAAGGACAGGTGCTGATCTACCTCTCTCCTCCAGGCCTTTCTTCTCTCAAAGCAAAGGGTAATTCTCATGCTTCTTTAAGTGTAAGAATTATGTTTGTCTAACAGATCTGCTTTTCTTAGGCCCAGAAATACTCCAGAAAGGAATATAGCCAGGTTGGCTGCCAGGTGTAACGCAACACTTGAACATGTCCACAGAAGGGCAACAAGGCTGATGAGAGGCCTTGAGCACAAGATCTATGAGGAGAGGCTGAGGGAGCTGGGATTGTTTAGCCTGGAGAAGAGGAGGCTCAGGGATGACCTCATTGCTCTCTACAACTACCTGAAGGGTGGTTGTAGCCAGGAAGGGGTTGGTCTCTTCTCCCAGGCAACCAGCACCAGAACAAGGGGACACAGTCTCAAGCTGCACCAGGGGAAGTTTAGGCTCGAGGTGAGGAGAAAGTTCTTCATGGAGAGAGTCATTAGTCATTGGAATGGGCTGCCCAGGGAGGTGGTGGAGTCACCATCCCTGGAAGTGTTCAAGAGGGGATTGGACGTGGCACTTGGTGCCATGGTCTAGTCATGAGGTCTGTGGTGACAGGTTGGACTCGTTGATCTTTGAGGTCTCTTCCAACCTTGGTGATACTGTGATACTGTAAGTAAGTTTGGGTTTTCTTGTCCTGACTACATGGTAGCTTCCATGATGCTTCTTGATCAGAACTGAATTTTCACTTCAAGACCTCATCTCGTGGCAGGACTTTTATGCTTGTTCTGGTTTTTAAATGCATACACTATTTCAATGGCTTACCAGATCTTAAGAGGGCATTTAAGGAGCTTGGTTTCTATTTTAATTACGTTTAGTCAACTTTAAGCAGGCTGCACAAAACCACATGACTAGAGATTGAACTCTCAGCGTTCAATTTTTCCAACACAGAAAGTAGATTACAGTTACATCTCATGACGAAACTAGTCACTTAAGGATAAACTTTTCTTTCCTGGGCTAATGATAAATATCCTCAGAACAGCAATAGCAAACACCATGCTGACACTATTGTGGTGACACTCAGCTTCTGTGCATGAGCCAAGGCAAATTACAGCACATAATATCACACTCATTTCAGCAGGATTGCTTGTGAAATGAGGGCAGCAGAACTGTTCAATCTTGTGGCAGCTGTCTCACAAGTTTTTGCCACCTGAAGACAAAGGCAGTGAGACCATACTTACTCCAGTACTTCTTTGAGAAAGAAGTCACATTTTACCGAGCATTAGCCTGGTTAATGAACTGTGACACAGCACACTACCAGGGTTACTAGGAGATACAGCACAGCATAGGTTAGACCGCTCTTATTTATTCATTACATTTTGTGACGAGATTTATGAGTTGGCCTTTGTGTGTTGTACTTGTTGCATGAGTGAGAGAGAAGCAGAAATGACAGCCATTAGAGATTTATGATGAAGATGACTTTCATGAGGTTAGGAGCCAGAAACTATGACACTAAACTGTTAAAGAGAGCATTTAAAATGTGACTTCCTCCAGTAAATACTAACAGCACACACACCTTATGATAGCTCCAAGGCGTAGATCAAAGTTTTTCTTCACAATCTCAAGTAGTTCTTCTTCAGATCTGTTTGATGTTCCATAATGAAACACTGAGATTGCAAGAGGATGACTCAGACCAATAGCATATGATAGCTGCAAAACACACATATATAGCCCAAACACTTAAAACAGTTCTTCCTACATTTTTGCTTAAGAGAAGGAAAAGAATTATCTATTGGGGAAGAGTTTACATACACTTTTTCTGGATAAAGAAAACTAAAGGCATTTTTGCTATTTGGCTTTTATTTTAGAAAATTATCTTTTCTCCTCAGAGAACGCTCAGCCTGCGTGAATGTCAGACCTAAGTGACATTCCTTAAAACATCAGATTATCTACCTCAGATACTGCCATCCTGCACACCTCAGCATTAGCTAGACATGAGGATCTCATGCCTTTGAGACTGTAGACTCAGATCTGCAAATATTTCTGGGTTTGTTTGTTGGCTTGTGGTGTGTGGTTTTTTGCTAAAGCAGAGAAATTATTATTTAGGAGTAGTTCAGCAAAAGATCCATGTTACTAAATCCTGACAGACTTGTTTTCCTAGAGTGAGTTATTTCCACGCACTCTTCAGAACTTCATCCAGTATTTCCCTGTGCTTTCTAAAACACAGCTATCAGAACTAGACAAAGTAACCCAGGAAGTATTCCCTGTAATTTCACTATTCAAATGAGTAGAGAGTAGCTCTATAGCTCCTTTCTGATAGCCAAGAATCACATTAGCTTCTTTTTACCACAGCTTCTGAAATGTATTTGCTTTTATTATTAATTTAGTTTCCCATACACAGTCCTGCTTCAGCATGTGCTAACACACACTTCATTTTCTTCCATCATGGTGTATTTGGATGAAATTATGTTGTGCTCAAATGTCACCAAGCAACACAAAGTGTTCTGTGGCTTTTGGTGGTATTCCTTATGAAGTCTGCTTTCTACAGATTTCATGACTTACTAGTCCAATGGCTCACTTCTATCTATGTACTTCTTAATAACCAAGAACTGATTTTTGTTAGAAACTTCCCTCATCATAATATCTTTTCCCTAGCTAATTGTGAGAGTACCTCACTAAATAAAGCCTGCAGGGTATCTGTGATAATACACAGATAAGTAGTCTGCAGTTCCTTCCATTATCCATTTTGCTCTTTCCCTATGAAAAGGTGATTATCATGAAAGCAATATCATTGGCAGAGCTAGTGTAGTTGTCAGCCTCCACTGAGGCCAGCAAGGTCCTAGCATACACTGAAGGACTGAAAACACTTTTGCATTTCCACTTGATACATTTTTGCTTTCTTCATGAAGCCTTCTATGATTTCACAGGACATTTGCTTTGCTGTTTTCCCATCCTCCTCTCTCCTCTCATCACTTTAATTGGTAGTGTCTGACATCTCCATAGTTTGCTTACAACCCGATCAATCTTGCCTTATCTGGAGTAAACCCCAGGTATTTAAGGAGGATCTTTTGGCATTACCAGAACAACAACATTCCCTCCTAACACAAGAATCAAGACAGTGATGTTTGTGTTCAAGAATGGCATTCAGAATGTGCGTACCAAAAAACCAGAAGTTTGTCTCCTGTTCCTCAGAAACAAATTTTAAAAATCAACAATTTGCTAACCATCACTATTTGTGCTTGGCTTATTCCCAGTCTCCCCTTTCCTTAACTAACTCCAAACTTCTAAGTTTAGTCAGGTATCAAACACATGCACAACATCGAAAACAAGGGGTCTTGTTCCTAACTGTGAAGTCTGAATATTATGTCATTGATCATAACCACATCCCCTGAGCCTCTGGTCCACAGGTATGAAAGTTTTAAGCAGAATTCTGTAGCAAAACATCAGCCAGATCACTACTACTTTTTACTGCTGTAGTTTGTTGTACTGGGTTAAAGTTACTGCATAGCAGATACTTAGACAAAGTATGTATATAAACTAGTACTGCAAACTGCCTAGACAAACCTCAGTTTTTAAACATTCACATTGGACTCAAGTTGGTGAAACTGTCTGGAGGTCAAGACAGGAGACCCCTGGACAGTTTCAGTGTTCAGGAGACTGACAGAGTTCCTTGTGAGGCTATACAAAAGGGCAGAGGAGTTGGAGGGCTGGGTACTCTTTGAAAAGGAGGTCTTAAAGAACAGGACATCCCCATGTCTCAAAAGACAGGTCAGTGAGGAAGGCAACCTGCATGGCTCAACGGAAAGCTTTGGCTGGAGCTCAGGAGCAAGAGGAGAGTTTATTCTTTGGAATAAACTTTGGAAGAGGGGGTATGCCACTCAGATGGACTCTAAAGATGTGATAAGACACTGTAGGAAGAAAATTAAAAGGACCAAAGCTGAGCTGAACTCAATCTGGCTACTGCTGTGAAATGTTTCTATAAATACATCAACAGCAGAAGGGGAGCTGAGGAGAATCTCCATCCTGTAATGGATGCAAGAGGAAACAAAATGACAAAGGATGAAGAAAAGGCTGAGGTACTCAGTGTCTTTTTTGCCTTGGTCTTTAGTAGCAGGGGTAGCTGTTCTCTGGGAAGACAGGGAAGGAGAAGAAAATGAGGCCACCATGTTCCAAGGAGAAATGGTTAGCAACATGCTACAGCATTTAAATGCACACAAGTCTATGGGACCAGGTGGGATTCACCCAAGGGTGCTAAAGGAGCTGGTGGAATTGCTAGCCCAACCACTCTCCATCATTTTTCATTAGTCTAACTGGTGAGGTCCCAATGGACTGGAGTTTAGCAAATGTGACACCCATCTACAATATAGGCCAGAAGGAGGATCCAGAAAATTATGGGCCTGTCAGCCTGACTTTGGTATCATGACATGGAAGCTATGTCGCCACAGAGGTTTGTTCCACACAAACTGTTTCTCTGTTGTCATAGAAGTTTGTCTCAAACACACTGCTTCTCTGCTCTCCTTCAAGCATCCATAACAATCTACTCCTGGAACAGCAGATTGCAGTTCAGGTACTGTTTAGGTGCCTCTAGCTCACCTGTGCCAATTCAAGGTCATGGCTTCACAACTGAGCTTGCACAAAGGTGAAGCAACAGTCATCAAAAATATTGGGGGTGCTCACCGTTTTGTGACCACCACAACACCCCAAGAATAACTCAGCCCAAGTGGGGTTCCAATGCACCTGCGCCATCACACAAATGGTGTGTGATCCACCCTCCTTTGGGAACACCTTCACCTGCCACCCCTAGGTGGGGAATTAAGGGGAATTTAGGAATGAAAGGCAGCACCACAAACTGCCAGCATGCACAGCCACCACCAAGAAGACATTGAGCACACTGGATGTCACTGGAACCTGCAGTGGTGGTTCTTTTCTTCTCTTACCTTTGACCTTACCTCACTCTTCTCTCTACTTCTCTCTTTTACTCTCTCATGTTTCTGTCTCTGGCACATACTAGGTAATTGCCTTGCCTGCCTTAAGAACCATTGTATGATCAAAGTGATCTGTACTAATTTGTAATCAATAAATTGCCAATCATTCCAGCCATTTCGATGTCAGTTTGTCTCACTCACTCCTTAGGTATCAATAAAGAACTGGTGAGGCCCCACCTTGAGTACTGTGTTCAGTTTTGGGTCCCTCACTACAACAAGAATATCGAGGTGCTGGACCATATCCAAAGAAAAGCAAACAAAATGGTGAAGAGTCTCAAATGCAAGTTTTATGAGGAACAGCTGAAGGAATAGGTATTGCTTACTCTGGAGAAGAGGAGGCTAAGGGGAGACTTCATCACCTTCTACAACTACCTCAAAGGAGGCTGGAATGAGGTGGGGGTCAATCTCTTCTTACATGCAACAAATGACAGGACAAGAGAAAATGACCTCAAGCTGTGCCAGAGAAGGTTCAGGTTGGATATTAGGAACAATTTCATTACAGAAAGCGTTATCAAGCACTGGAGCAGGCTGCCCAGGGAGGTGGTGGAGTTACCATCTCTGGAGGTATCTAAAAGATGTGTGGATGTGACACCTAGGGACACAATTTAGTGATAGTGGCTGAGCAGTAGTGGGATTGTGAACTCAAGGCAAGAAGTTGGACTTGATGATCTCAGAGGTCTCTTCCAACTTCAACAGTTCTATAATTCTATTCTACAGGAATATTTCTTTCTATTTCTTGGACTTACTAGTCAAAAAATTCATATGCAAGGAGGGAAGTGCACTTCTGATTATATAAGACTGGTGAAAATTGTTCTTGTTTTAAACTCCTGAAAAAAAATTTGCCTTTAGTTATACCTCACAGCATAATAGTATACTAGGAACAAACAGTAGAGAAATCATGGTAACTTGAAGGCAATTTCAAATCTATCTTAAAAATGTTTAAGTTACAACTAGTATGACCCATATAGTATAGTAGGTTGCACACACACACACCTAGATACTTCTAATATTACTGTCTGCAATGTGCTGTGCAGCCCAGGTTGGTGTGCTGGGCATACATGTGTGAGCAGAAGACCACTAGAGTTTCTGGAATCAAAAGCAAAGATGATGCAAAGTACCTAAACCATGCCTGGCAACAGAGATGGAGAAAGAATACTATTGAGAACACACTCCTTGGTGAAGGACCGTCATACAGCTCCTCAATAACACACTCCCAAGGCAAAGTTCCTGGAACTCAATTCTAGTATGAGAAACACTTTTCTGAAACTAGAGTGAGGCTGTAGTGGTAGTATGTATTCTGAAGGGATGATTACATATGGTACACAATTTCTGTTATATTGTACTACTTTAACAGTGGCTCTTACCTGGATTAATACTCTTTTACAGAGACCAGCTTTCACCAGAGATTTTGCAACCCAGCGAGCCGCATATGCTGCAGAACGATCAACTTTGGAAGGATCTTTTCCAGAGAATGCACCTCCACCATGAGCTCCCCAACCTCCATATGTATCAACAATGATCTTCCTGCCAGTCAGTCCAGCATCACTCTGTAGGATAAATAATTGAACACATTCAAGAAACACAACCATTTGCCTTATCCTGTGCTAGGTTATTTGGTACAGCTTGGGTTTGTATTTGCCACTCATTGTTCACAGTGTTCACATGCAACTGTTTAATGAATGATGTCTACATTACTGGAATGTTTTTCAGAGACCTGCTAAGCCATCTGTGCTGCAGTCACTTTTGAAGACTGCTAAGAATGTGACACAACTGTAAACATTACAAAAAGTTTGCTCCTTTCAAATCAACAATCATGAAACTCTGTCTCTGGATTGCTGTCCAATGAGTTCACTCAGCAGTGCTTGATGGAAGCCAAGAACTCAGAGGGATAGAGGTCTTCCTGAAAAACAGATCACATATGACCTAAAAAGCTAACAAACTTCACCTAGATACACAATCTAAAGGGGAAGGAAGGACTTCATAGAGCTGTAGCTCAGTGCTGCCAGCACAAGAGCACTGAGAAATTCTGAGTTTACCTTGATGGTTCACTAGTGGCACAAGTACCACTTGGTATTACTCTGCTTTCTTCTTGCCTGCCTGTATGCTTTGTAATGCAGTCCCACCCTCTTGCAGACTTTTGTCTGCCTCCAAAAACTTGATAAGCTGATGCACTCATTTACCCAGCAGAGAATTACTGCCCTTCAGTCAAACTAGAAAAGCTGCTGACTACAGTCTGATAAATTCACTCAAGTGTTCAGAAACTGTCATGGTTCAGGCCCAGCTGGCAGTTGAGCCCCATGTTGTGGGGCACACAACTGCCCCCCAAGACCCCACCTGATGGTGGAATGGGAAGGAGAATCAGAAGAAAAACGCAAAGCCCCATTGTTTGAGAAAAATGAGAGTTTAATAGAACAGTGCAAAAAGATACCACATCTGCCTGGACCTGGCTCCTGAGCAGAAGAAAATGAAATTGCCATGTCCCAAACTCAAAGATAGATGGACACCCTGGTTCCCCTGCCAGCCCTTCCCCTATATAGCAGGCAGAATAGTATCAAATACCCATCAGCTAGTTCAGCTGGCTATCTTGGCTAAATCTCCTCCTAGCTTCTTGTGAGGGTTAAAAACCCAAACAACCCAAAACCTCAACCATATGCCAGCCAAACCCAGGACAGAAACTCCATTCTGAAAGAAGATAAAATGTGTTAATCCACCCATTTTAACTCCCCAGATATTGTTGTCCCACAACTGCAGATTCATCAGAAAGCTCAGGTCTAACAGACAGCTTCAATTTTTGTCCATCAGCTTCTACAGAAGCTACTCCAAAAGCCTATTTGTAACCCTTAGGATCTTTGAAATGCCCTTCTCTAAGAAAATCAATTCCCAAAATACAAGGTGTGTCAGGTCCCATCACAACTGTATGCTTCTTCCACTGTTTACCAGTTAAACTTATATCAACCTCTACCTTAGTTAACTCTCGAGATTCACCAGTGACTCCCAGAATAGTTATAGGCTCTGATCCCTGATAATTTGATGGTATTATGGTGCACTGAGCTCCTGTGTCAACCAAGGCCCTGTACTTCCAAAATTGTGAAGTGCCAGGCTACTGGATGTACACACCCAAATAGATTCTGTTATCTCTACTATCACTCTCCTCCCCCTGGCGGGACGCAGGGCACCCCTAATTATGGGGAATATGCCCACATGTGCAATGAGCACACTGTCCAGTGTTATAACTGGAGCCACTGTTGGAGCTATTAGAGTTGTCCTGGGAAACTGTGGAATTAATAACTACCCTTCTGGTATTGCTACCTCGGGTTCAGCCACTTTGCAGTTCCCTCAGTCTCCTGAAAAGATTAGAAGTTGGTTGGCCATCTCACCTGTTCATGTTCTCACCAAACTGGTCATGCAGAGCTATCCAAATAATCCTACATGACTGCCTTGGTGGTCTGTTTTCGTTTGATCTGTTTTGGAATTACCTCCTTGGAGGACATCTATTCTTCACAGATTAAACTTGTATCCATCTGGAGGAAGAATTGGAATTATTTCCTTGTGCCAATTGGGATATGGTATTTTTAAATTCATCCTTCAGCTCTTTCATGCAATTCTCAGTTTTTCCAGACAGAGTTTCAAAGGCTGAAACCAAAGAAACATGTGTCATGCTATCCTCCAATTGTCTCATTTGAATAGTGAATTAGCCAACTATAGGAGTTGCACCGTAATTTCTTGCCACAATTCTGCTTGCCAGAATATTTGCATTATTAGGAGGAGCAAGTTTGATGAGCTTTTTTGCAAGACCAGTTCCTACAGGAATCTCATCAGGATTCAGAGTTTCATGGTTACCATAGAGTACCTCTCTGACAGCAAATTCTCTCAGACGCTTAATTCCCTCATCTATAGTAGTCCAGGGTTTAGGATTCCATGGAAGATCATCTCAGGATGGGTATCTCATGAGAGCTGCCAATAAAAGTTATATCCACAGAGTAACCTTATCAAGAGTCCTGCCTAGGTGTTTATCTATTCCATTATCCTTCTAGAGCATTTCTAGCTGAGCTGCTGACTTGTTTCCAACCATTAGAGCTGGAGCACCTGTATCAAAACATCTACCAAGCCAAGTTAGAACTGGCTCATTCTCTGCTCTGATGTAATCCTTCCACACGTGTCTAAGCTCTTCGTGCAGGGCTGAACAATTCTGAATATCATCTGCCTCCTCCTCTGCCTCCTCTTCCTGAACTTGTTGTCCCCATAATCCTGCTAACACTCTCCTAAGGATCTCTTTAAGCTCAGAAGCACCACCACTAGCTGCTGCCCTATCAGGACCTGTGATTTGCCCTGCATCTCCATCCTGTTATGGTCTAAATAACTCAGCTATATCCTTAAGACAAACCTTCTCTTCCTCCCCAGCAGGCTCTTTTTTAGCAGAAGTTCTCTCATCAGCAGCAGTAGCTTGCTGCTCTCCCCTACCAGCTCCTGGATCAGCTTTGTGCTTTCCACTTCTCGTATTTAAAACTGCTACTTGCTTAACTGGAGCTGTGTTTGAATTTACAACCGCTTTAACAGAAGCTGACAGGTTTTGAGATGGACCAGCTGTCATGGAGGACACTTCTGGTCCTGCCGAAGAAGAAGGAAATGGCTTTGCCTCTCTAATGGCCACCAAGGACATGGGAGCCACCATGTTAGGCACTGCCACTGCTGCTGACGCTGCAGCTAGCTGATTGACAGAATCACCCACAGCACCATTCAAAGCAGCCTTTCCGCTAGCCTTTTTAGCTCTATCTTTAACTGATACAGTTTCTCCATTCTCCTCATCAGTAGAAATCTCTGGGGTTGAATTAGAGCTACGCTTCCTTCTCTTTGGTCTACACTTAATAACAAAACAAGCCTTAGATACCTTCTTCTCCCGGTACAGTGCATATAACAAGTACATAATCACTATCACCAGCAGCCCTATTACACACAAAAAAATAAATCACCTTTGGATCCCAGCTATCACTTAAAATTACTCTTTCACCTACTGTCATCTTAAACTCCCTTATCTCGATTGGCAGAGTGCGAGCCATTACATTTCTGAACTTAGTAAGCCAAAAGAATCCCAGACACTGATCATAGAGAAGCTGAATCTTAAACCATAAATATAATTTGTATGTTAAGTATCTGCCTAAGCGATCACAAATTAATCCTAGGAAATACTTATAGATCAGGACACTACAACTTGAAAAGACTAAACAAGGCTGGTGAGAGGCCTTGAACACAAGCCCTATGAGGAGAGGCTGAGGGAGCTGGGATTGTTTAGCCTGGAGAAGAGGAGGCTCAGGAGTGACCTCATTGCCCTCTACAACTACCTGAAAGGTGGCTGTAGCCAGGAAGGGGTTGGTCTCTTCTCCCAGGCAACCAGCACCTTCTGGTGACAAGGGGACACAGTCTCAAGCTGCACCAGGGGAAGTTTAGACTCGAGGTGAGGAGAAAGT
The DNA here is from genome assembly GCA_011125475.1 of Melanerpes aurifrons. Taxonomy (NCBI): domain Eukaryota; kingdom Metazoa; phylum Chordata; class Aves; order Piciformes; family Picidae; genus Melanerpes; species Melanerpes aurifrons. The sequence goes on along the minus strand of WWNC01000030.1, from coordinate 8,117,333 downwards.
TCTTCACCGAGCGAGTCGTTTGTCATTGGAATGGGCTGCCCAGGGAGGTGGTTGAGTCACCATCCCTGGAGGTGTTCAAGAGGAGATTGGACGTGGCACTTGGTGCCATGGTCTAGTCATGAGGTCTGTGTTGATAGGTTGGACTTGATGATCCTCGAAGTCTCTTCCAACCTTGGTGATACTGTGAAACTGTGATACTGTAAACGCTCTAAAATCCAAAACACTTTCAAGTTTGCAACTCCAACTCAAGCAGACAATAAATCAAGCAAACTTTTGCCCTGCTTCTGGACAGCAATTATCCACAAGCCCCATGTTGGGTGCCAATAAATTTATGTGGTGGTGAGAGAAAGTTCAGTTCATCCCCCCACAAAGAAACCACGGCTAACTCAGTCAGAGAAGCAGATATGAATAAGCTATATTTACAAGCAGGATGAAATTCAGATGATTATATACATAATATACAGTACTTACAATATATACAGAAATATACAGGAAAGAATGTAATACAGAACGCCTTTCCCTGCTCCAAGTAGAGGGGTTCCCCCCCCAACTGTACCCCCCTTCTCCCCCTACCTCCTTTTTTTCCCAAAAAGGGGTTAGAGAGAGAAAAGGTAATTATTAAGGAGGAAATTCTGTTAGTTCAAAGCGTATGCAAGAATTAGTTTCTTATCTGTTAGTTGAAGGTCAGCACCTGCCAGCACGGACAGAAAATAGATGTTGCTCAGAGATACTGAAACAGACAGACTGAAAAAGACAGACTGAACTGACTGAGATTCAAACTGAACTGAAGCTAAAAATTTAAAGTTGCATTCTACCAATCTACCAATGAAATTAGTTTAGACTTATCTTTGTTTTCATTTTATACCGAAACATTCAGCCAGAGTGTTCCAGTAACTGTCCCTTTCTTAAAGGCACAGCCTAAAATGGTCACAGATATGTATATATGTAAGTAAAGTATAAGTAAAGTAAATAAGTATATGATATATTAAATATATAATATGTTAAGAATAAGTAAAGTTGACATTTATACCTTAATGAAAGCAGTATCCCTTCATCATCTCAGTGTAATCATAAGCACACCTTGTAGCTTTAATAATTCATTGAACTCTTTATGCATAAATAGACAGTTTTGTGTAACAAAACTCTTTACAATTTCACAGCAATGATCTGCTTACCTAGTACCTGCACCTAGAAAGCAGAATACATGTCAAATTCTAATTACTATTCAGGCTTAATACATTAAGGTCTCCCTTGACATTTGTTCATCTTTCTGAATAATCTCAACTTAGACAGTCAAATCTGTTGTTATATCTGATTTTGCTCTTTGCTGTGAAAGTGAAGAGATACTTCCAGTAAGGCATTTTAGCATATAACTTAAGGCCTGTCTGGAAGAAAGACAACAATCCAAGAATCTGTACATTTGGCTATCCAAGTAGATACAGCTTCAGTTTAGATGCCAGCTGTCAGGAGGAAAAATCCAGTAAAAATGATTGAAGCTTCCTTAAAAATGTACAGTCTTTCTTGCTTAATGTTATACCAGTTAAATGAACTGGTTTTAAGACAACATTTGTAACCATGTGGCAAAGCAGAATACAAGTCTGCATAGGCTGTCCTCTTTGAAAGTACTATACCTTAGGACCACCTTCTACAAACTTTTCACTTGGAAGGAGATGATAAATTGTGTCCTCATCAAGATACTTCTCTGGAATGACTTTTTTAACAACTCTCTCCATTAGCTCCTTCTTTATTTGCTGCAAAGGTATATCTGGAGCATGATGTACTGAAATTACAAGTGTATGCACTCGGAGGGGCTCCAGTGCACCATTAGTCTCCTTGTATTCCATTGTGACCTACAGAGATTTGAAAAAAAAAAAGGAGAGTGAACACTCAAAGCCAAGAGCATCAGTTTAAAAATTGAAATTTAATGTCACAACATTTTCTGCAGAAAAAAACCCAACACAATAGATGAAGGGAAATCAGATAAAAAAAAAAAAGAATTGTTGCCAATGCTTAAACCCACCACAATAAAAACAAACAAACAAACAAACAAAAACAACAAACCAAACAACAAACCCAAACAGACAATGAAGTACTGAAATTCCACTGCCAAAAGAGTTAACTACAGGGTGTTACATGTATTGCCACAAAGAAGCAAAATAACAAGAAAACTACAAAAGCCTAAGATTTTACTGGCAGATGCTAAAACATTCACAGTTTGGCATGTTAACCTAACTTCAAATAGTGAATCACCAAAGTAAAGCCAAAATAATTTTTGGAGGACCCTGCTAAAATGATCAGCTGTAGATCATGATGTGATAGGCTGTTTCCTTTGCTACCTATTGCACAACTTTTGCCTATATGCAGAAACATACTGGCCCTGCTCTATCCTTAGTACACATTTTCTTATATTCTAAGAAGCCCTCTTTGACGTCACACTTTTAAGAAATGCTTGGATAAATACATCATAAAAAATTAGTCTATTCACGTTCTATGCACTGATGACAAAAGGCAGGGACATTACCCATGTTGCACAGCAGTGACAGCTGCAGTGTAACTCAATGCAGTTCATCCCCACCAAGCAATAAAAATTAAGACTAAACCACTTAGTTGTCTTGGAGATGCCACATGTATGGCTTTGCTTTCCTTTCCAGCACATGTGACCATTTAGGAGACAGGAACTTACTTTCAGAATGGCAAAGCACATCATAGAGTTACAGAATCACAGAATGCTAGGGTTTGGAAGTGACCTCCAGAAATTGAGTCCAACACGCCTGCCAAAGCAGGATCTCCAAGGTCAGGCCACACAGGAACACATCCAGGCATGTTTTGAAAGTCTCCAGAGAAGGAGATTCCACAACATCTCTGGACAGCCCTTTCCAGTGCTCTGTCACGCTTGCCATAAAGAAGTTTCTCCTCATGTTGAAAAGGAACGTTCTGTGTTCCAGTTTAAACCTGTTGTTCCTTGTGCTGTAAGGGGACACCACTGAAATGAGACTGTCACCTTCATCTTGACACCAACCCCTCAGATATTTATACATTCATAAGGTCCCCTCACAGCCTTTTCAAGACTAAACAGCCCCAGTTCTCTCAGACTTTCTTCACAGGAGAGATTCTCGAGTCCCGCAATCATCCTCATAGCTGTCCGTTGTACTCTTTCCAGCAGATCCTTCCAGCAGATCCTTGTCTGTCTTGAATTTGGGAGCCTAAAACTGAATACAGCGCTCCAGGTTTGGTCTCTCCAGGGCAGAATATAGAGGGAGGAGATCCTCCCTAGACCTGCTGGATATACTTGTCTTGATGCACTCCAGCATGCCATTGACTCTTTTGGCCACAACGGCACATTGCTCTCCAGTGGACCATTTGCTGTCCACTAGGATTCTTCTATCAGTGACTCATTAACTCAGTCCTGCAACATAGCTGTCAGTGGCTCTGACCATTGATTAGATATAGTATACACAAGGTTTACATTTATTTCTTTTCATATACAAGGTGTCTGTTTTAATTGAGAAACCATAGCACTGTGATAGTCTGTACTTCAGAATACTGGTATTTATTCACAAAACAAAACAAAACAAATGAAAACCACACCAAAACCAGCTGTTTGTCAGTAATTTTTAAATATTTTTACTCTCCAGGGAAAAAGAAGCAAAATTTAACTGTCATGGTGAAGAAACTTGCTAAGACACCAATAGAATAGTTTTAAGAAACCATGCGTGCTACTTACAAATATACTTAATGAAATTCCTAACACCTTGGAGCATGAAAATGACATCATCATTTTTGCTAAACATGAATTCTGGTTTAGTAGCACACAGAGTAAATGATGTCTATTGTTTCTCACTCTTAGAGTCTATGAAGCTATGCTACAAACCTGTGTTTTCCCATCTGGCCTAACCCAGGGCCATGTTCCATTCTGTTCCAGAGCTTTTATGCTTGCCATCAGTTTATGCGCCAGGAGGACTGTTAAGGGCATACATTCCTCAGTTTCATCAGTAGCATAGCCAAACATCAAACCCTGCATTGAAAAACAGGATACTGTTTGAAAAATGGGGAAATAAGACATTTGTTTCCATGTTCTTTTTCCATTTCTGGAAAAAGCCTAAAATGACAGAGCAGTAACATACAGAGTGAATACACTTTGACATTCAATCAGACTGAAACAGCATCTATATCTGCTTGTACAAAAATCAGAGCCACAGTAGAGTCTGTTTCCCAAGAATGACTCTGCTTTAAATATCCCTAAGAATCCACTGCAAAGACTGTGACCATTTGAGGCTGTGCCTTTAAGAAAGGGACAGTGCTGGGACACTCGGGCGTAAAGCTCATAAAGACAGCTCAGGTTTTCCCCCCACTGCATGGCAGCTAAAATAACACTGCATTTGATGCTCAAGAAGTAAAAACAGGCTGCTCAAATGGCATGAAAGATGAGAAACTCACCCCAGCTATTAAACAGCTTCACTGTAGCTCCAGTAAGGCTACTGGATATGGGAAAAGCCTCTCGCTGCAACTAATGAAGTTACTTGTCTGCACTTTGAGTCATTAGGAGAGCGCAGTGTTTAGCTGCTAATTCTTACACCTTGAATAATAGCTTTTAAGCAAATGCTCAGGTCCAACACAACTCAGACACTTGTGCATAAATTAAATTTAAGTAAATTCATGGAATTAAGTCCCATTACCTGATCCCCTGCCCCAATGTCGTCATCACTCTTGCCATGGGAAACAGCATGCTTGATCTCTCTACATTGTTGTTCCAAGGCCACTAAAACTGTGCACGTCTTATAGTCCAGTCCTAGTGAAGGGAATTTTGTACAGTTAGGCTTCCCATTCTTGAGAGTTCACAAATGCTAGAGAACTTTTTAGGGATTATCTCATTTTCTTGGCTAAAATTTCTAAAACTGTAAGAATGTAAGCTTTCTGTGCTACATTTGTACTGATAACAGAAACAAAGAACTAGCATATTGATGTAACAGTCTCAGGATGTGGGCAAGTTAGGGGTATTCATTCAAACTTCAGCTCCTGAAATTGACAAGTTAAGTGTAAACCTACAAGCTGCCTCACTAAAGCTTATTGCATTGCTTATGATGACTAAGGTTCAAACCATTTAGGAGTTTAAAGCTGGGAAAGGAGTATGGATGATGTTACCAGAAACTGGTATTCAGTTTTTGTTGTAATAGATTCTAGAGTTCAAAAGACTTAGAGAAAAACTGTATATGCTGTGCATAAAAAGAGAGCACTAAAGGTGAATAGTTATGCAAAGGGTTTAACTGATGAAAGAAAGCTACTTGGGGAAATATGTTAAGAATGAATACAAAATTCCCTTGGGTGTGACCTTCAAGGGTCATAGGCTTATGTATCCCAAGGACAAGGAGCACCAGCGTTAAAACTTTCACTGTACAAATCTGCACAGATAACCACATTTTGACATTTGTGCAAACACTAGTTCTTCTGCATCAAAGAAGCAAGAGGCACCTAGCACTGTGTGGTGGTTTAGGCTGGATGCTGGCCCGGATGCCACTGCACAGAAGACACCTGGGAGGTCCCTACGGGTGGGCCCAGCCCAGGGGGTGGTCACAGGCAGGTATTCCATTTCCCATAATGCCCTGCTCCCCTATAAAATGCCCATGCGGGGTCTTCACTTCCTTTCGTCTCCAGCTGCAGCCTAGGTAAAATGGTGTGAGCCACCTCCCTTGGGCCTGCCCAGGCCCAAGGCTGGGTTGGGGGAGGGTGGGGGAAAGAGCCCTGGGGGGGGTTGGGTGTACCCCCAGGTGGGGATGGGATGTCCTTGGGTATGTTCTGGGATCTCTCTCTTTGTCACGGTGCTTGTGGTTCTCTGTAAAGCTTTCATTGGTGTTTGTTTTTAAATTGTTTTTCTATTTAAACTTTCCATCATTTTTGCAATCCCTTTGTCTGAGTCGTTATTTCTGCGCGTGGTGGGGAGGGGGTCTGCCCCCAACCCATTACATTTTGGTGCACCAACGTGGGGCTGGCTGTGTGGAGAGCTTAAATTTAGTTCTGGGCGTCGGTTTGGGTTTGGCAGTTGGGGGCGCAAGTGATGTTGCCGGGGCGACCGTGTAAGTTCTTGTGGATTGTGGGGGGTAACTGGTGCGCTGCTGGTGGCACGGACCTTCTCCTGCTATTTCAAGCAGGGGTGGTTCTCGACCATCGGCATCGGGGTACCGCTTGAGAACGCGGAACCTGCCCTTCCTCCGCGGCGGGAAGCGAAGTGGGGGAGGGGCAGCGGCGAGCAGATCAGTCAGGTCCATTCTCGCTGTGGGGATAGAGCCAGCTCCCGAAGCCCTGGGGGGCCGACGGGGACTCCAGCTGGAAAGCCGTTTTCAAGGGCTCTGAGAACGCGTGTATGGCTTTCGCTGGAGAAGCCGTTTGAGTGCCCGAGGGGTGGAGGTGATTTTGATTCTGTGCCGAGCGGCGGCGGCGGGGCCAGCCCTAGTCTCTTCCCCGACTTTTTCGGACGAGTTCCAAAAATGGCGCCGAGCACCTGGCTCCACCTCCCTTCTTCTCAGTGAGCTGTGGTGCAGCCCCTCCCGTTTTGGGGAAGGGAGGACCACGTGGCTCAGTTGATAGGGCATGAGACGCTGAGTGTTGAGATTGTGGGTTCCAGCCTGCAATGGGCAGTGATGTCCTTCTTTTTATACCCTAGCTGGGCAGGGAGGGGGAAGTGGAACAGACTCAGCTTTCCCAGGGGGGAAACGCCCTTCAGGGAGGGTAAAGTACCCGCAAGCCCTCCACCCTGCTTTCTTCTTTTGTTTTCAGAAAAAGGCATTAACCCACCACACACTGTCAAGAATAAGCCTTTTACAAGTATACCACTTTAAAATAGCTCCTTCTGTACCAGACACTGAAATAGATATGGTGACATATGTGCCATTTTCTCTTAGGACTAGATACACATTTCATGATATTTCCCAGAAAATCATAAAAAGAGTATTTTGGCCACATGAAGAATAGACCCAAGAATGAACGCATGATCTCAGTCACCTTTGGAAGAGTCATCATACCCTATCTTCTTAAGGGTCTCTCTTACAATTTGTTGGTAATCTACTGTAGCCTGGGATGTTATCTCTCCACAAAGCAAAATCATTCCAGTTTTTGCTACACACTCTACAGAAGAAAAAAAAAAAAGGAATAAAAATAAGAAGAAACATCAACATTATACTGCTACTGTTTTACAGTTACACACATGGATTGTGAAGACAGTTCTATGAATAAAGGATTAGTCACAGGGGAAACTCAATGTAAAGCCTTAGCATACATGTAGGTCCGCATACGACCACTCTTCCTTTCAGCTGATGTGAGCATCAAAATACCTGCATGGGAAGTGAGGTCCACCTTATCCAATTATCCTATCTCCACAGTGACCAGCAGCAAACATCTATAATAACAGGTCAAGTACAGTGCTATTTCTCCAAAGTCTTCCCTGGTCTCCAACAATTGCATCTCAGAGTCTTCCTGAAGCTAAAATGGCATAATTTATTAACAGATGGCTTTACCACTTTTAGATATATTTTTATTACAGTATTACCCAGTTGCCACTGGCAACTACAAGAACTTGTAGCAGCTACAAGATCCTGAAGCAAGAAGCTGTACAACTTCATTATAGATTTTGTGCAAAATCATTTAATATTTTATTTCGTTTGCTTCAAGTACCCACCTGGCCTCCAAAATTTTCTATTTTATGTCAAAACAAACAGTAAACAATGACACAAAACAATCACCACATCAATATGACCTACAACTATAGGCCTAGTTCATATTTCATTCAGTCATTTCTTTTCCAGGCTATTCACTGAAAGACATTGTATGGCTATGATCATATTCATTACTCTTGCCATACAATCTTTTTTGGGGGGTTGGGAAAGAGAAACACAGAACACAACATTCATACGGGACACAGCATTCAAGACAGGCAACCACAGTCTTATATGACTTAATGATGTTGAATATAGAATATAGAATAAACCAGGTTGGAAGAGACCTTGAAGATCATCGCATCCAACCCTTCAACCAAGCCAACTCACCTAAACAACTAAACCATGGCACCAAGCACCCCATCAAGTCTCCTCCTGAAAACCTCCAATGACAGCGACTCCACCACCTGTCCAGGCAGCCCATTCCAATGGGCAGTCAGTCTCTCTGTGTAAAACTTCTTCCTAACATCCAACCTAAACCTCCCGTGGTGCAGCTTGAGACTGTGTCCTCTTGTTCTGGTACTGGTTGCCTGGGAGAAGAGACCAACCTCTGCCTGTTTACAACCTCCCTTCAGGTAGTTGTAGAGAGTAATAAGGTCACCCCTGAGTCTCCTCTTCTCCAGGCTAAGCAACCCCAGCTCCCTCAGTCTTTCCTCATAGGGCTTGTGTTCCAAACCCCTCACCAACTTCATTGCCCTTCTCTGGACTCGTTCCAGCAAGTCAACATCCTTCCTAAACTGAGGGGCCCAGAACTGGACACAGTACTCGAGGTGTGGCCTAACCAGTGCAGTGTACAGGGGTAGAATGACCTCCCTGCTCCCGCTGGCCACACTGTTCTTGATGCAGGCCAGGATGCCATTGGCCCTCCTGGCTGCCTGGGCACACTGCAGGCTCATGTTCAGCCTACCATCAACCAGCACCCCCAGGTCCCTCTCCACCTGGCTTCTCTCCAGCCACTCTGACCCCAGCCTGTAGCACTGCATGGGGTTGTTGTGGCCAATGTGCAGAACCCGGCACTTGGATGCGTTAAATCTCATGCCATTGGACTCTGCCCATCTGTCCAGCCTGTCGAGGTCCCTCTGTAGAGCCTCTCAACCCTCCAGCAGATCAACTCCTGTCCCCAGCTTGGTGTCGTCAGCAAGTTTACTGATGACTGACTTAATGCCCTCATCCAGATTATCAATAAAGATGTTAAAGAGGATGGGGCCCAGCACTGATCCTTGGGGCACACCACTAGTGACTGGCCGCCAGCTGGATGTGGCACCATTCACCACCACTCTCTGGGCTCGGCCCTCCAGCCAGTTCCTAACCCAATGCAGTGTGCTCCCATCCAAGCCATGGGCTGACAGCTTGTTCTCAGTCCTACTGTTCATTTCTTTCCCAGCAAACCCTAAAAATCAGCTCAGATTTTTACTGCTACTAAGCACTGACTTTTTTCACAGAAATATGTCTATTACAACCTAAAAATCTTTCTTTTGAATGCTTGCAATGGACTCCAAACCTTACATGGGGATAAGATTGCTGCCTTCCCCCTTGCATTAGCCTACACTGAATTTCATCCATCACTTCTATCACATCACCATCTCATTTAGTAATTTTATTTGATTTAAAATTTAAATATTACAGGCAGGGATATGCTATAAAATTGCACAACTAACCTGTAGTATCACACAAAAGATAATCAAGGTAGCTTTAACTAGGAACACAGTTTAGATAATCCAGGCAAGCAGCTGAGAACAGAGCACAGGGCAATCTTTCTCTATTTGTCTGCAAAAGCAATTATTAAGATACATCTTAGTTGGCGTAGTATCTCTCAGTTATACTGTGGACACAGTGAGTCCATAATAATACAGGATATCATCCCCAGTCAGCAAGATCACTATAGTGTAGGGTATCCTAGTACCATTATTTTCATGCTCAGTTGTGTGCCCCTCACCATCAGTGCTCCTCCTGTTTGCTGCACCCTAGCAGACAACCTATGTGTGCAAGGCATGTATAGTGCTGTGAAACCTAGACTGAGAGAAGAAAATCTGTATTCCATGTGTGTGACAGAGAAGAATGGCTCTCAGACTTCTGGTGTGCAGAAAGGGGAAGCCTCTCTGAAAGAACACAAAGTTGGGGAGCTGGGGTTTAGAGATGGAAGAACAAGCCTGCAGCCACCACCAACAGTCACTGGAAGTTCTCCCAGGCTCGTTACATCCAGGCAAAGCTTGATGGTGTGTAACACTTCACGGCACAATGATGTTTTTTTAGTACCCAAGTGATGATGCATTTTTAGTACTAAGGTAAGGAAGACTCATCTTCTTACCTTTGTCTGCTCCTAATCACAAGAAAACACAGCTCAGGAGCTGTACTATAGCTGCCATCTGTAAATGAGCTCAACCAACACCCAGACCTGTTCTATTCAAGAGGAAAAGTTATAGGATAGGATAGGATAGGATAGGATAGGATAGGATAGGATAGGATAGGATAGGATAGGATAGGATAGGATAGGATAGGATAGGATAGGATAGGATAGGATAGGATAGGATAGGATAGGATAGGATACACCAGGTGGGAAGAGACCTTCGAGATCATCGCATCCAACCTATTATCCAACACCACCTAATCACTAAACCATGCAACCAAGCACCCTATCAAGTCTCCTCCTAAACACCTCCAATGATGGTGACTCCACCACCTCCCTGGGCAGCCCCTTCCAATGGGCAATCACTCTCTCTGTGTAGAATTTCTTCCTAACCTCCTTCCTAAACTTCCCCTGGTGCAGCTTGAGACTGTCCTGTTGTTCTGGTTTTGGGCTCTTCACTGGGGGGCATTATATCTTACATGTTTAAGTAACTTTAAACCAACTTCTCTTTTGTACTGTCTTGGTTTATGGTTAGACAATTTTATCTCTTGACTGTGCGCAGTGGGAAGACCATTTTTTTGAGAAGGCATTGTGCTTCATTTAATCAGAGAGGAAACAGAGTAATTGTTTTGCCTTCTGCTTCATGCTACTTGCAGCCAGTATTCTCTTTCTTGACTTTACTGCTATCCTGTCTGTTGGCAGTACAAAGAAAGGCCAGATGTGTCTTGTGAAACGAGGTAGTGGCAGTGTAATATTTCAGAATTTGTATGCAAAACTTGCTGATCCTAAAACCCCAAGCAGCAAATAAAACTGAGAGAACTACAGACACATTTTTCTAAGGCTACACTGTAGTTTCAACATCTCCATAAACTAAATTTCATAGTTTTGTAAAATAAAGTTTTACAGTATCTTAGCACTTCCATAATTCTTAGAGATGTATTATGTTTTCTGAAACTTTAAGTCAAGACCTGCACAACTTGCCTGATATCTGCTGGGATCTTAACATAGCAGAGAAGTGGCAATCTAGGAGTTTCTTAGAATGCATGGAGGACAGCTTCTTATCCCAGGTGCTGCGAGAGCCTACCAGGGGCAAGGCTATGCTTGACCTCCTCTTCACCAATAGGGAAGGGTTGGTGGGTGATGTGGTGGTCGGAGGGTGCTTAGGGGCCAGTGACCACGAGATAATTGAATTCTCATTATTTGGTCAAGCTAAGAGGGGTATCAAGACGACCTCCACTCTGGATTTCCAGAGGGCGGACTTCAGGCTACTCAAGGAACTAATTCAGAGGGTTCCTTGGGATAAAGCCCTTAAAAACAAAGGGGTCCAGGAGAGCTGGTCCTACTTCAAGGAAGAACTGTTGAAGGCTCAGGGACAGGCTGTGCCAATGTGCCGGAAGATGAGCCGCCGGGGCAGACGGCCAGCCTGGATGGTTAAAGAACTTTTAATGGAACTAAGGGAAAAAAAGAGGGTGTATCACCTTTGGAAGAGAGGGGAGGCAACCCGTGAAAAATTTAAGGATGTTGCTAGGTCTTGCAGGAAGAAAATTAGGGAGGCAAAAGCGCATTTGGAGCTTAGTCTGGCCTCTGCTGTGAAGGACAACAAAAAGTCCTTCTATAAATACATTAATAGCAAGAGGAAGGGCAGAGACAACCTCCACTCCTTGGTGGACACGGAGGGGAACGTTGTGATAAGGGATGAGGAAAAGGCAGAGATACTTAACACCTTCTTTGCCTCAATTTTTACTAGCAGGACAGAATGTCTTCCAGACAGCTGGCCTCCAGAGCTGGCAGAAGGAGCCAGGGAGCAGCATAGTTTTCCACTGTTCCAATATGGGGTAGTTGGTGATCTGCTCAGCCGCCTGGATCCCCACAAGTCCATGGAACCAGATGGGATCCATCCTAGGGTGCTGAGGGAGCTGTCAGGGGAGCTGGCCAAGCCACTCTCCATCATTTTTCAGCAGTCCTAGCTCACTGGAGAGGTCCCAGAGGACTGGAAGCTGGCCAACGTGATGCCCATCCATAAGAAGGGCCGGTTGGATGAGCCAGGGAATTACAGGCCTGTCAGCCTGACCTCAGTGCCAGGCAAGATCATGGAACAGGTCATCCTGAGTGCATTAACACAGCACTTAGAGGATGGCCAAGGGATCAGGCTCAGCCAACATGGATTTAGGAAGGGCAGGTCCTGCCTGACCAACCTGATCTCCTTCTACGAGCAGGTGACCCGCCTGGTGGATGTGGGGAGGCCTGTGGATGTAGTTTACCTGGACCTCAGCAAGGCCTTTGACACCGTCCCCCATAGCAAACTCCTGACCAAGCTGTCAGCCCATGGCTTGGACAGCAGCACTCTGAGCTGGGTTAGGAACTGGCTGGATGGCCGAACCCAGAGAGTGGTGGTGAATGGTGTCACATCCAGCTGGCGGCCAGTCAGTAGTGGAGTCCCCCAGGGATCAGTGCTGGGCCCCATCCTCTTTAACATCTTTGTTGATGATCTGGATGAGGGCATTGAGTCTATCATCAGTAAATTTGCTGATGACACCAAGCTGGGGACAGGAGTTGATCTGCTAGAGGGTTGAGAGGCTTTGCAGAGAGACCTCGACAGGCTGGACAGATGGGCAGAGTCCAATGGCATGAAATTTAACGCATCCAAGTGCCGGGTTCTGCACATTGGCCACAACAACCCCATGCAGTGCTACAGGCTGGGGTCAGAGTGGCTAGAGAGCAGCCAGGCAGAGAGGGACCTGGGGGTGCTGGTTGATGGTAGGCTGAACATGAGCCTGCAGTGTGCCCAGGCAGCCAGGAGGGCCAATGGCATCCTGGCCTGCATTAAGAACAGTGTGGCCAGCAGGAGCAGGGAGGTCATTCTGCCCCTGTACACTGCACTGGTTAGGCCACACCTCGAGTACTGTGTCCAGTTCTGGGCTCCTCAGTTTAGGAAGGATGTTGACTTGCTGGAACGAGTCCAGAGAAGGGCAACGAAGTTAGTGAGGGGCTTGGAACACAAGCCCTATGAGGAGAGACTGAGGGAGCTGGGGTAGCTTAGCCTGGAGGGGAGGAGACTCAGGGGTGACCTTATTGCTCTCTACAACTACCTGAAGGGGGGTTGTAAACAGGCAGAGGTTGGTCTCTTCTCCCAGGCAACCAGCACCAGAACAAGAGGACATAGTCTCAGGCTGTGCCAGGGGAAGTTCAGGCTGGAGGTCAGGAGGAAGTTTTACACGGAGAGAGTGATTGCCCACTGGAATGGACTGCCCGGGGAGGTGGTTGAGTCGCCATCACTGGAGGTGTTCAGGAGGAGACTTGACAGGGTGCTTGGTTACATGGGTTAGTTAATTGGGTGGTGTTGGGTGATAGGTTGGACGTGATGATCTTGAAGGTCTCTTCCAACCTGGTTTATTCTATTCTATTCTATTCTATTCTATTCTATTCTATTCTATTCTATTCTAACTAAAGGAAAGTTCTACTTTTCACTCAATCAACACTGTACTGCATGCCATAACTGCTTTCTCTTTTCCAGTCAACTACTTTTTTAGCAAACTCTGTGTCTAGTAGTCAACCTATTTGTCTTTTCCAGACTTATGTTTTAATGTTATGATCATGTTTTCTGACTGCAGGTAGCAATTTTGATATTCTTTTACCCCAACAGATATCAGGGGTTTATCTAAATAATCAAATTACTCCTCAGTCTTTCCTTTTTGGTAAAACAAAGCGATCATGTTTATCACATTTCTTGTGACACATTTTTCAGTTCTTGTCAGTTTTACAGTGCTTCTTTCTTACCATCCTCAGCTTTTCATCAGTTTTGGAAGCAGAACTGCATGCAATTCTGAAATACATGCTTCACAAAGTCATACATATATGCTAAATGCTCCCCTCCATGTATCTTCACTGCTCGCATCTTATGCACCAAGGATCACATGGGATTTTTCAGACAAAGTGATAGATGACTGTATTTATGTGATGCAGCTAGTCCTAAGTGCTGTAACTATGGTCTCAACAGCTTGTTCTAAGAAAAGAAGAACTCTTTATACACATTCTCTTTAAGTGCCCATTGCCTCTTGGCAACCCAGCATACTACAATTTGATTATATGTTTTTTGCCTCTGGAAGAGGTGATTTTGTTAGTGATCTTGATGCAGAATAGAGGGTAGTCCTAACAGAAAGTCTCACAAAAAAAGGCAAACTACTTTGATTAGAATAACATTTAAATCAACCGTACACTTATTTTCCTATGAACCAAGGCCATCACCCTGCTTTTGTAAAGACACAGTAAATACCAGTTTAGCACTTCCAGATTTCAAGTTTTATTAACAATTTTCACTCCATGCAGAAAGGAATCTTAACATGTAAATCTCCTCAGTTCCCTTTCTCCATAATTTTCTTAGATTCCTCATTGCTGTCGCAGCTGACCTCAGTTTTCCCTTATACCACTGGCATCTCCTGATCTACTTCTTACATTTCATTACTCTTCAATTTCTGTTACATTATCCTTTTCTGTTCATTTTTTTGCAGCCTTCCCTTCTTTTCTGAGCCAATTACATCAGAGCTGGCCTCTTGATTGAAAGTTTTGACTGACAGATGGCTATTTCAAGAATTTTTGAACACAGAATGTTATATCCACATGGATTACTTATTGTACATAATTACTGCGTTTTTCTATCTGGACTGTACTTACCACAGGCAACCTTAGCGTCTGGATCAATACTGAGATGGGCATCCAGCACAGCATCACTTATCTGATCACACATCTTATCTAGAAGACAAAAAAAGGCAAGAGTGCTAAAAATGTATGTGCCCCTTTTATTCACCCAGGCTACAGTGATCTCAGTGTAAGCATATTTGCTTATGGAGGTACACAGGTCTCTTCTTCACTGGCATTTTCTACTTTCACTGTTTAACTGTGCACTTCATAAGCATTCACAAAGTACAACGATTCAGAGGCTTGAAAAATAAAGTAAAACAACCAAAAAAGGGCCAATTTGGTAGCTGTGAAGCCTGTCTTTTGTGCTTCATTGATCCCCAGCTCAAGTATTTTCTACTGAAATTCCTTGCTAGTATATTTCCTCTGAGATTCAGAGTAAATCAGTAACTAGTCAGTTACTTAAGTTATATTGCACCTCTGCTGATGAAAACTTAATATGTTTTGAAGACACAAGGATATATGATGAATGACAGAACATCTGGTCAAAATTTCAGATTCCGAAATAAATTATGCAAAATCATTAATGCCAAGCTCCGAATTTTGTCATCTGGCCAGTTTGTCAATAACACTGATGCAAACTGCGCCTTGACAACTGCAAAATGGATTCACAACAAGCAGCCCAATGCTCAAGCAGAAATGGCATAACCTAGAACAAATTATAAGTTTTATTCCCTTCAGCTCTTTGCACCATTACAACATATTGTGCAGTGTTTTAAAGCAAACAGGTGGTAGTTATGGTTCAAGACATGATGCTACATGCTACAGTGGTCTTGCAAGTGTTGGACCATTCACTGGACTAGGCAGATAGACCAATGTAACTGGTCTTATATGGTGTCACTCCCATCTAATGAATAACAGTCCTGAGAGTACAGATACACAAGAAAATCCCATCGGTGAACCTTCAGTGTTCAAAATCACTTTTTTCTCACTATTAATTATTTTCTGTCTTTCCTTCTACTATAGAAGATATATGAGGTCATGTTATTTTTAGTCAACATTAAAATGCTCCATTTCAGGGTTCTGCCATAAAGTAACTGTTGCTATCTTTTACAGTCTACAGCTTTTGTGAAGAGTAACACTTCAAAGAGGCATATGTAGTGTTACAGCTGTATCTGGAATGCAGATGAAAACAAATACTTAGTATTCGAGACATTTCAGAGGTTTATGTTTAATGATCACCTGTAGTAAATGGGCATAAAGTAACACTTTTTCATTCCAGAATAAAAACTGAATTGTAATTCTAGTATATGTGGCAGCTCCAAGTCTACCTGTAGAAAACTTCTTCATGCCTTTTTTCTCTCAAGCAAAAGCTTAGTCTATTCCAGATTATGCTGTATACTAAACAACTAGAACAAATTCTAATCAAGCAAAGACTCTAATCTGTAGTCTATTCAAAATAATTAATTGGTCCTTTTTTTTCTCCATTGGGGGAGATACGGCTGAATGTTCATCAGATAGCATTCTTCGGTGCAAGTATTAAAAAAAGCAAAGAATCAATTATCATTTTTACTTACCAGAATGCCCTTCAGCAACAGATTCTGATGTGAAAAGAAATCGTTTTTCTGACATATTAATTGACATGCCTTGATGTCCTTAGTGAGCCTGCAAATGAAAAAGACTAAAAGCAAGTGAACGATAGAACAAGCACAAGTGAAGCACAGATGAAGGAGAAAGGTTAATGTATCCATGCAAATAGCTGACGCAATTGCTTCTGCATGTTTGTTCTTTACAAATTCAATATATTAAGACTAATCTGTGTGGAATTTATAATGCACTGTGGCAGAAACTACTTTCATAAGACTTTTTTGTTTAGTTAACCATGGCCCTGACAAACTCCACAGAAACGTTATCACTTGAAATGTGAACATGGCCAATCAATGAGTTCTGTGCTTTTGCACAGTTCCCCGAGCGCTCATTCTTACTCTTTCTTCTAAATACTAACTAAAAGGCACTTCAAGATAGTAACGCAGCATAGAGATTTGATCTGAATTTTTAAGGGCAAATGACACTTTTTCCTACACGTAATATCCGTATGTTGTACTCGGCTGCAGTAGAGAACTGTGTATCAATATCTCTATGTGAGAACAGATGCTCACAATAGCTCCAGGTGGTAAGTGGTGCTTTTCTTACCAAATACTATGTATGCCAGTGGTTGAGTTTCTGCTGAGCAACCAACAGCATGCTCTGTAAAAAAGGTGATGGTGGCAGTGGGCTCATTATAAGTTACTTTGAATTCTGAGACTAAAAGTTACACTTGAGCTCAATAAATCAATGAAGAGATGACTTAGTTTGAAGAAAAAAGACTCTGTTTGGGGGTTTCCTCTTTTTTTTTTTTTTTTTAATGTTTCCTTAAGGGTGTGTGAACAAGAGTAAGAGTAATAAAGAGTAAGACTTTAAACCACTGTTAATTATTATCAGAAGTGCCCTATGAAATCCATTTCATTATCAGAAGTGCCCTATGAAATCCATTTCATTGCCTTTCGTTATCTTCAGAATTTAGTATGACACAACAGAAATTAGACAATATTAATACAGAGATTTTTGTGCCTGGGAGTATTTAAATTCTTTGCAATGAATAGGCTTTGAGCTCAAGATTCATGTTCAGTAAAACACTTCATTTAAAGCAGAGAAGAGCATTCCTATGAAGAATTTCCAGTCTCCTCCATCATAAACTCCTATTTCACTGTCCATTTCACTGCATTCTAAGATACTTGTGCTTTGCATTGTACATTATTCCATATGCTCCTCCTGCACGTTCTGCAGTGCAAGGTATATGTGTGCTCCAACACCAGCATGGAATGGATATTTAGAAAAAAAGACAAAAAAAAAAAAACCAAACAAAACAAACACCCAAAAAAAAACCCAACAGAAAAAAAACCACCCATGGAGCAGTGAATCTTTGTTAAGTAAGAAACTGAAAAAAAAATAAAATAAATAAACAGTGGCAAGAGACACTGCAGCATAGAGAAGAGGTGCCAGGGCAGGAGAAATGGGAAGGCATGAGGACTACATCAGACTCAGGCGTGGGCAGACACACAAAAGAAGACACTGAGCAGACATGCTTCTGAGGACTCTGCAGATGGTGGAGAAGCCCATGTCAGAGAAGCAGAGACAGAAACAAGGAGTGAAAGGAAAGCAATCACATCACACTAAGCCAAATGCTGAGCTCCCTATCACCTCTCCCAAGGGACTCCCAAGGTCAGCAAGTGGGGAGGAGCAGTGTCCAGAAGGAAGTTTTTCCTTAAGTGATCTTTTGTCTTATTTTTCAATACTAGATTCTGTAATGGTTTGTTAATTGGCAATAAATTATGTCAAATTCTCTGCAAGAAAATACTTCTATTGCTTGTGACAGTGGGGTTGTGTTTTACAAGGCAGCTGTCCTAGACAAGATTCATCCATCACTGGGGAACTTATCCAAGGAATATCAATTCTTTTATCTCTTTTGCTGATGTTTCTTGGCCAACTGTGAAAAACCCTATCAGTGTCACTAAATTCAGAAATCTGCTGTGGAAAATGGAGGGTTGAAATGGGAGCCATTTTAAAAGTGGGATCACTTTTAACAGCTGAACTTTCAATATTCCTCTACATCCCAGGACCTCATGAAAAAATGACTGTTGCAGCCACAGAATCACACCAGTCCCAGCTGAAGTCCATATATATTCTGCTTATACAATTGTGGTGGGTTGGAAGGGGTAAGGCCAAGAAGCCTCTTCCCTTCCCCCTGTAAGTAAAGGGAAAGAAAAATTGAAGGGAAAGGGAAAAAAAAACTCACAAGCTGAATTAGCAAAGCAGTGGAGCTATATTTACAAAGCAGTGTAGGATTTGCAGGGGAATATTTACAAATTTACAATATCTACAATATATACAAAGATATACAGTAAGGTAGCACAGGAATGAGAGTAACCCCCCTCGGCAGAGGGGGTTCCCCACCTCCGCTCTCCCCTCTCTTCCCCCCTCTCCCCAGAATGGGAGAAAGAGAAAGAAAAAAAAGAGGAAAAAAAAATGTTAGAAGCAGTTCGTGTTAATTGGAAAGGAGTTAATACCGGTCTTTATCAAGTCTTCAAGGCCGAGGCCTTGGCAGAAAGCCCAGCATAGACAGAGAGCTGCTGCACCGTGGAGAGGCGGAAGCAAGACTGACAGAGAAGTGCTGGAAATGCCCATTTCACTCCCAGTTCAGAAGGTGCTTCCTCCCACTTCACCAATGAAATAGTTTAGATTATTCTTTCCGTTTACCAACTTCCGTCCACCATATTCCCTTTCTTAAGGGGGCAACATCAACCGGTCACAACAATACTACAGTTCAATTTGCTTATGAAAAAAAAATTGAGTTCTGACATCTCAGAGTTGAAGCGCTTTTTGTGTCTCAGTCTCCTCTCTGTAAACAGTTCAACAGATGTTCTTCATCTCAGATGACTCAGGTCAACCCCATTTGTTCACACCCCTGACTCAGGAAAACTTCTGCAGAACAAATGCTGTTCTTATGGGCAAGTGTATTTAGGCCCTTCCCTCTGGACAATTTCTGGCACTCCACCAAGTCTCCCTAAGACATTTCCCAGCATATTCTTTGCTAAGGCCTGTCACTAGCACCTGAGCAGAGTTTTCCCATATGCATGTTAAAAAGCTGCTGCTTTTTCCCAGGTGAGGCCTCACAGCTTTTCAGCTCTTTCCCTCAGCCTCTTCTTGCTTCTGAATGTAACTAGGATTTACGCCTTTTCTCACAGGTGTTTCCAGAAAGACTATTCAAAGTTTCAGGCATATCATGTTCACAGGCTGACTAGTTCTGGCATACAGGTAGGTCTACATTATCCACCCCCTGCCTTGCAGATACTCTGGTTTAAGAGCTGACTTCCACTAGACACAGAATACCTCTCTTGATCAGTTTAGGGCACAGCTGAGTGATTTCATAGAATCATAGAATCAACAATGTTAAAAAAGACCTGAGAGATCATCAAGTCCAACCTACTACTTAACACCTCATGACTAACCAAACCATGGCTTTAAGTGCCACATCTAATCCTTTTTTGAAGACCTCCAGGATGCTGACTTCACCACCTCCCTGGGCAGCACATTCCAATGGCCAATTACTCTTTCTGTGAAGAACTTTCTCCTCACATTGAGCCTAAATTTCCCGTGGTGCAGCTTGAGACTATGTTCTCTTGTTCTGATGCTGGTTGCCTGGGAAAAGAGACCAACCCCCACCTGTCTACAACCTCCTTCCAGGTAGTTGTAAACAGCAATAAGGTGTCCCCTGAATCTTCTCTTCTGCAGGCTAGACAACCCCAACTCTGTCAGCCTCCCCTCACAGCACTTGTGCTTGAGGCCTCTCACCAGCCTCGTTGCCCTTCTCTGGACACATTCAAGTATCTCAATGTCCTTCTTAAACTGAGTATTGACTAGATCGTACTGTTTGGTTCCTTTCCAACTCCTGGTTATGAATTTCAGAGATTTCCACAGCAGTTCTAGCAGACCTGCTGCAATCTTCCTTCCTGACAGGACAGAGAGATGTCATTACGAATAAAGACATTACAATGGACAACCTGAAATAACAAAAAGAGAACTAGGAATCAATAAAGAGCACAAAAGGAGGAATTGTTGAAAAATGTTTCCAAATTTTGATTGGCTGGGACAGTTTGTGCCATCTCAGCAATTTGACATTATCCTTATTGCCTGTACCTAACAAAGAGTCTCTGCAGCCTTATCACTGAAGCCTCCATTTCCTTAACGAATGAGGTGTCCTTCAAAGACAGCAGAAAGCAGTAGCCATTGGATACAGCCTAAACTTTTGAACTTTTAGGATAGTGTGCAGGCTTAATGTGGTAATAAATATTAAGTTTTTCACCAGGGTAAATATAAAGCCTATTTTTAATGAACATGTGACATACAATGCAGGGGAGTGTAAGGGGAGAACATCTAGCAGGCAGATGTGGAACTCTATACATTCCAAGTACCCCAGCCAATGTGGAAAAGAGGGATCCTTGCATCTGGGAAACTAGCATAAAAAGCAGCTGTGTCCTCCATCAGTTTGAGACACCCCATATGAATATGCCCAGTGGACCCTCCATTTATTCAAAGTTTTTACAGGATCCCTCTGTCTTCTTTGCAGACATTAACCTCTAGTTTCCCTTATATTCCCAAAGGCCTATTACAAATCCACTCCAGTTTGTAGTATGCACCCAACTACTTATCTGATTTAGCCTCTATACTATCACCTTCAGAAACTACACAACTCCTAGAACTATAAACCCTCTATACTCCAAAGAGGCTTTTATTACAGTATGAACAAAACACGCCAAGAGAATAACAACCTTACTAAAACCAGAAAGCATCCAATTCACAGCTCCAAAGGACAGAAGGTGGTCCATAAAATAAAAGTCAATTCGTTTGAAGTGATGAGACATGGGTGAATTTTAATGTATGATTTACAAACAAAGCAAACAATCTCCAGACACCACCACCTCCATTACAGGTAATCTTTGGCATATAGACATCAACTCTATGTACATAATGGTAGCACATAACCCATCAGCACATCATTACTAATACTGTTACTTCCCCTGGTGCCCACCAACTCATGTCACCTGTATAAGGTCATCAACGTCAAGATTTCAAGACACCAAGAGAGGCATGCAGAAATACAAGTACAACCACCTCGAATTCACGCGTATTTGCCTGCTTCCCACGGCAGCGCTCTCCCACCGCCTTCTAGACGGGAAACAGGTGGGGCGGCTGGCGGCTGCAGCCTCACTGCAGGCCGCACTCAGAGGACCGCTACTGCCGCCCCGCCCAGCGGCCTCTGGCCGCCGCCGCCGCCGCCGCCGCGGGTGGATCGCAGCGGGGCCATGTCGGCTCCGCCAGCCGCGGTGCTGGTCCCCACTGGCGGGGCGGCAGATGCCGAGCCGATGCCGGTGCGCGGCCGGGAGCCGGAGCAGGAGAGCAGCACGCAGATGTCGCATCGGCTGCAAGCCTACAGCGATGCGCTGCTATCCATCATCGCTACGGTGATGGTGAGCGCCAAGTCCGGCCCAGCCGTGGCGTGAGGCCTGCCCGACTCGGCCCTGCCGCAGAAGGCAGGCCGGCGGTGACGGTGGGGTGGCGGGGTTTGGGGCGGTCTGGCGCCGCGGGGAGGCCCGACCGGGCAGCCAGGCCTGTGGTCCGCTGTCGGGCAGCGTGAGGGGAAGCCGCCGCGCAGCTGCAGGTAGTCCCGGACTCCCCAGCTGCGTCCTTGCCCTCCCAGGAAAGCTGCCCCGCGCTTCCAGGAAGCCGTGCTCGCCTGCGCTACCCCCAGCGGCGTTCCCGTCGCGGTACCGCGAGATGCCGCCCCGGTGCCGCAGCCTGGGAGTCGGGTGCCGGCCGACGCGGCCGGCTAGTTCCCGGGCCGCAAGACGCCTGTGGTGGTGTGAGCGTAACGGCGGTGTCTCTGTGCGGCCGAAAAGTCATTCTGCTTTCCAGTGGTGCAGGCAGATAGCAGCTTCGTGATCCAGGAGTACGTGCGGCCACCTGAAGTTTTTTAGATTTCAATAAAGCTTTCGATAAGCAAAACCATATAATGTACTAATAAGGTTTTGTTATTTCAGATTTTGCCAGTGGCACACACAAAAGTACATCCTGACCAGGTATATGATTCTGTTGTTTGTCGAGTCTTTGCAAATATGTGTGGCATACTAATTTAGCACCCCCACTTCAAATTCCAAGAAGCCCAACTGTTAAATAACGTTAAAAACAACGAAAATTTCTCTGAGGAGGAGCTGTTGAACTTGGGGTGAAAAAAAAAAAAATACTGAAGACTTGTGTAATCTGCAACTGTAATTAAGCATCTGAATGAGCTGTGTATTGTAGGCTATAGGTTTTATCCAGTTACTGTTGTATTAAGAATTAAATGCCCATCTGGCCAAAACATCTTTAAGAAAACATCTGCTCTTCTTGGGACTACATCATTATTTAGAGAAGCCACTTAAATAATGCAAGCTGAATGCTAGTTTTAAAATTAGGTTAGTAATAAACATAATCAGAATGAGCGGAGATGAAAAAAAAAAACCTACAGAAAATATTCCAAAAGGAATAGGAATGTTAGGAAACATGCAAGTCACTTAAGAAATTTTATAAGGTTTGTTTTTAATCATACTTATTTTTTCTGTTCCTAAAAACAGACCTAGACAGATACTTTGTCTCAGTTTTGGAAACTGGAGTATGAGCCACAACACAGCCAATGACATGAGTCTAAGCCATTGAGGTTGTACATGATGTGGTTAAGCTAATGTCATCCTCATTGTGAAGTCAACACATGAAAACTTGTGTCATGCTTCTACTCCAGAGAATGATGGAGGCATTTTGTGGCCAGCCCTCCTCCGAAATGTATTACGCATAAATGAATTATAAGGTGAACAGATCATCGTGAAGCCTTTTTTTAGATTCAAGAAATGTGTTATGTCATACAACTCTCATAACACATTGCAGCATATTCGCAAGTGCCTAATAAACCAATTAATCTGAATAGTAATAAAGAGATTGTTGAAAAGGATCTGTGTTCATGGCAAGCATTTTCAAAAAAATCTATTACATGGCTACCTGTCCTTGTTTGTGAATACTGCTAATAATTTTACCATATAATGTTTCTTGGTTTTTCTTCTGTCTTCGGGTGTCGTTTTGTTTCAGAAACTAGGTGAAAGCGTTCAGCAACTTCTTCTAACAAAAATTGCAGTCTATTTGATGACATTCTTAATAGTCACAGTGGCATGGACAGCTCATGTAAGGTAGGAACACAGTGTTTTAACTCCAAAGTTAAACTATTGTTTAAAAGGGCAGGAGGTAACCATGACCTGATCCATTTCTGTCACACTGATATGTTTCTGAATTGCCATATGTTGGCTAATGCTAAAAATTCATTGCAAAGAAATGGGACCTTAACCAAAGAAGAGCTTTACTCTTACACCGCTGACGGAGTCATACAGTGAAAAATGACCACTACTGACCTTCTAAATGTTAGCTACTCTTCATATTACTTTATATTCTAGATGGAATTAAACTCCTAGTTATGCTAAAAAAAGCAGATGTGTTCTCCATAGATGGGGGAACTGGTACAATACAGTCTCTCCTACTCCTCCGCAGTGCTTCTTACAAAATGATTTTTAGAGTTGCAGATGCTGCATTTTATAGATGTGTGGGCCTCCATTTACATCTTGGTAGTGCAAAAGAAATTGATGTTTAGTCATAATACCAGAATCAAGACAGTTTTTGGAAATTTACTGATGTTTCTACAGTCTTCCCTTAGGTGAACTGACATCATTTAAATATAGGAGTGAGACCTGTAATGCAATATTTGAAGCTGCTTTTATCACATTATTTTTCCTTGCTTGCAGAAATAAGTGCTGAGGCATAGTCTTTGAACAGTTACAGATGTCGTGGAGAGTGGTTTGTTCTATGGATTCTAAGCAATGCTTCTGTGGATGAGTAATTTCATTCGCCATTTGCAGGACAGTCTTGAAGAAAAGCTTATTTTCTTTGCATAATAATAACAACTCTGCTGCATCATCAGCATAAATAATTTGTAGCCTGAAAAATCAGTATTTCTGAAAATACTCATGCCTTCACAGTATGAACTTGCCTCTGTATCCCAAGTAAAACTTGGAGACAATCAGAATAATAGCTGTTCACAATGGCCTACAAGACAAAAATTTGAGTCTCTGGATGGACTCTTAATATATGAATCTGCTCTTGAAGATCCATGCGGTACTACTGCAGGGCTCATACCCCACACAATGTTGTTTTGTCTAACAAGCTAAAAGTCAGTCTGGTGCCTGCATTTTTATTTTGGCATCAGAATATCAAATGGACTTGCTCATTTTCATGTGTGAGTAGTCAGCAGTGCCTGCTGGTGAAAGCTTTCCTTTGTTCATGCTTCAGAAGGATTTGCTTGAGCAGCAAGCATAGGCTGTTTTCTCCAGTTAGTTTGGGCCCTACCTGTGTTTAAGTAAAAAGGTAATTAATTGACAGCTAATGATAGTTGTTGTGTGGCTCCAAGCTTTGTGCTGCTCACTTGCAGTTTGCTGGCTGTCCTGTCCAAGTGTTGTTAGGTGGCTAAAGATAGACCTGTTCTGAAACAAAGCTGCTGTGGGAGAAAGCAAACGAGTAGCTTGCCCTGTGACTTGATGGCATTTCATCTTGCAGTGAAGGGGCAAGTTCTCCAGAGAACAATCATCGTCTGCTATTAAATCAGCCCCATATCTTCATTTTTTCCAAAGAATTATATCCATTTCCATTGTTAGGATTTTGGTATGTGAATTAATGAGTTAGAACCGACATCTTTAGATGAATTGGCTGTTAACAGTGAAATTTAATTTGAAGTAAATAGGCAGTTTTAGGACAGAGGGAGAAGGACTCGGGGGTAGGGCAGTGTAGCAAACTAAAACAGTTTGGTCCATCATGTGCCACTTGTCCTTCAAAAAGAACTTAAGTTCTTAATAACTACTCCATGACTGAACTGGGCTGTATCTCATTTTTCAAAGTTTACTAACAAATTTCTTCTGTGTTTGAGCTAATGACTTTTGGTAGCACCTGGACTACTGGTGCAAAGTCTGGAGAAAAGATAATTAGGTTCCCCTATAATAAGAGAATGTTTTATATACGATATTGTAATAAGTATTTTGGAAGATGGCTTGTTTATGGTATCTTACCTTGTATTGCCAGGTTGTTTCAGGTGATAGAGCTTATAGATGATGTCCTTGCTCTTCTAAATCTGGTGAGTCTTGTCAGACATACTGGATGCACAACCAGCAAGCGTGGGTCCCTTTTTCTTATCTCTGTATGTACATATCCAAAAATTCCTAATTTAAATAGCCTTAACTGACAAATTTCTAAGTCATAAAGATAAAAAGTGCTTGAATTACTACTACCCAAAGTGGGTGATTGGTAACTAACTTGCTTTAAACTTTCACATGTTTTACTGTAAGTCAAAAGCAGCTCTGCAAGAGGTTAGTCTGAACTTCATCTGAGAGAACTGAAGAGGCAAAAGTGTTGACTCCATTGATCTGCATCAGACTGAAGCATCTGTCCTTCAGGCTTAAGAAAATCAAATGCTATATCTTTTGTGGTGAAACATCTTAGTGGTAGGTTTGAATTAAAATGATGCTTTCAGTCATTCCTCTGAGTTGCTCAGAAATTCATCTTTAAGTCAATTTGAAACAGAGGATTATGTCAACTTTAAAAAGCTGCCAATGAGAGACTTGTTCCTGAATTAGTGTTTTGAGCTTTACACTTGCCTGTTATCTGAACATGTTTTTTAACAAGCTACCCTGTAAAATTCATGGTTACTAATAGTTGTAATAGAATGCTGCAATGATGAATATATTCTTGATTCACACAGAGCTTTTTATTTTTGCTTCAAATTTTTCTTTCTGACAGTGTGCAACCACACAGTTAATTTAATTTTGTTACTAACAATACTGAGGTTAAACCTGGTAACACTACAGAATATTATGTTAGAGGGCTACCTTAAGGCATGTAATTCTTACCTAATGGAACTTTCAAAGCAATGCATTTCTTTGTGGTTGGGATATGGGTTTTTTATATATAATTTGGCTTTATATATATGTGTGTATATATATGTGTATGTAATATTTGTTACTGAAATTGTTATATTGAAATGAAAGTTTTTGACAAATCAGAGATCCCTCTTTAGAAAGCATGGTACTTTTGGCTTTGCTGCTGTAGAAGGAAGTCTGTTACAAACTATGGCAAAACTTGCAGCTGTAAAACTGGCAGAACTGTAGGGTCTTCTAAAACAAGCCTGTACAGTCTGGATAGCAAACATGGATGGTATACACAGAACTAGCCATTTGTAACAGTTGAAGCTTAGCAGCTTCAGAAATTTGATTTTCTTCATGATGCAAGCACAAGCATTCCATATGTTTGTGTTGCATTCTCTGGACACATCTTTAATGAAGGAATTGCTTGGTTTGCATTTTACCTAGTGTTTCAGTAGGCGTTTTTTCTTTTTTTAGGCGTGTATGATGGTCATAACTTTCTTGCCATACACAGTAAGTACTTTTCTACGATTTGGTGTATGTTTAAATAACAAACTTTTTATTTATTTTTTTTTTATAATTTGGAAAGACTTTACCAAAGTATTTGGAGATCCAGGGAAGTGTTATTACAGTATAAAATCTGAATACATTGTAATACCTAGGTCTTACTTTTTTAAAACTAATGAGGATGTGTTTTAACATTCAATTACTGCATGTTATACGCCTCTGTAGTGGTTTGAGCCTTAACTGAGAGTTAAAAGCCCAAAAGGGGAAAAAGGCTGAGAATCTCTTCCCCACTCCAAACAGAGAGGGGAAATAAGGAGGTAAGGAGCAAATCCACTAAATAACAATCTGGAATTGGCTTGGAAGTAGAGAGGCAAAGAATTTTTTTTCTTTATATGTATATGACAATAACAGGAAAAGTTCACAAGGGCAAGGAACAAGAATGGATGGGAGGGGGACAGAAAAGAATAATACAAAACCAGTCTTTCTCTGAGGAGGCGCAGAGGCAGCAGGGAAAAGGATCAGGTCCGGCCACGTGGCTGAGGAGCAGGAGAGCAGCTGCAGTAGCTCTCATCCAGCTGAGGCAGGAGCCAAAAGGAGCACCAACAGCTATGATGTCCTGCTTTTTATACTCTAGCTGGGCAGGAAGGGGGGAGTGGAACAGACTCAGCTTTCCCAGGGGGAAACGCCCTGCAGGGGGGGTAAAAGTACCTGCAAGCCCTCCACCCTGCTTTGTTTTTTTTTGTTTTCAGAAAAGGGTGTTAACCCACCACAGCCTGGCAGACATACTTTCTAGAAGAAAAATTATAAGCCATAGTTTCTCATTATTTCTCTTTTTAAAAGCAGCCATATTGAAAAATACCCAGGTTGCCTAATGGGAATTATGCATTTCATAAGGGAACTAGAGCTGTGTTTCAAATGCCTCTTTAGATGACAGAACATTTTCCTTCTGTAATCTAGGCAGGTTTTGGTATCACTTTTGACTTTCTCAACAAGGTTGATTCTTGCAGCCAATTGCTCAGTTTTAAGTCTGCACGTTTGATGTCCTGACCTAGCAAGAATATTTGCAACTGGGCACCATGTTAACAGAACAATACAGCTGCTTAAAATGCATCTTGACTTTTAATGTATATGCATAACGGATTTATATGACAGGCACCTGTTAACTCTGAATACTTCTGTGTTACATATTAGTCCACAAAGAACAAGGCTGTGGTCAGTAGTACAATCTTTATCAGTGAGAGCACATACTTTCCATTTTGCCTTGAATTTGAATTTTATATATTTTTTTTTAAGTTGGCAATGTTACTCTAATACTACTCCCTGCCTTTTTGTTTTGTTTTTTACCCTAATGAAGCTGCAGAAATGAATACAACTGGCAACCATGGAGGTAGAGAAATAAAAATTATTACAAAAGGTATTTGAGTATCAAGAATTTTTGCAGCTATGAGCATCTTGTCCACTGAAAACACTGTTGAAATTTATGTACAGCTACAAGCCACTCTTTGGCTATCATGGACAGAGTGTCAGAGAGATTAAGGTTTTTCAGTGTCAACATGAGAGTGAAGGCTTCTCTCCAGATAGATGCCTTTTGTCAGGATGCCTGCATGTATTTGTGTCTAGAAATTGCATTTAGTGGAATTTCCTTGAAATGCAAAATGATACTTAGGGTTTTGAGTTTCAGTATTGAATAAAGAGTGCTTCCATTTCTCTGCTGTTACTCCTACATTACTTCTTAATTTTAAGTATTTGATCTAGTTTCTTTTTTTTTTTTCCTCCCTAGTTTTCCTTAATGGCTTCCTTTCCAGAGGTACCTTTTGGCATTTTCCTCTTCAGTGTCTGTGCTATTGTGATTGGCCTTATACAGGTATTGATGCTCTCTACTTCCATTTTCACTTTTACATAGATTTTCCAGGGTAGATGTAAAATTACATTTCTTAACTATGGGTATAAATTGCTAAAAGTCTTATGTGTACAGCATTCTTTATCAAAGTTGTGCCTGTTGTGGTAATACAGTATCTGTATTTAAGGTGAAAGTTTGTATTGCCACTGCCCTGGCAAGCTGATTTATGCAACTAAATCAACTGTCTCAAAGTTTGCAGAATAGTAATTCCAAGTCTTTAAAAATGCCTTAAGGAAACAGCCATAGACTTTTCCTGCTGATGTTCTTACTGAGCTGTGCCAGTGACTGAGAACATGTGCTTTCAGCCCCCAGTCCAGTGGCACTGGTTTTCTCCTGGCACAGTACCATGTTGCATTCTGTTCCTCACTGTGGAGATCTTCATTCCTCTTCAGATTCATGGTCATGGCAAGCACTGCCAGGGAACCTAAAATCTTGACATACAGTGTACTGTGAAATCTAAACAGTCTCTACGACCAACCCTCCATGTGGGAGTTCAGAATAAAGTTGAAACTGTGTTTTGCAGTTTGATGTATAATTTTACAGTTTTATATTTTAAATGCTGCATATTCTTTTATGTAGTAATTTCAGCAGTGCTCTTCTCCTTGCAGGCTGTGATAGTAGTGTATGGATTCCATCACCCACACTTACTGAATCAAGATATAAATTCTGTAAATCATGATGCCTGTAAACATCATATCTTAAAGATTATCCTAAGAGGGCCAGCTTTATGCTTTTTAGCAGCCATCTCTTCTTTTTTTTTCATTCCTTTGGTAAGTCCTCCCAGTTAACAAAAAGCTTTGATGCAGCAGTTTCTTAGCTGTATTTAGGTGTCCATGTTAAATACACAGACTTTCTCAGTTTCCAGTTCTGTGATGACGCCTTTTATTTTGCATTCAGGTCGTTCAGTTCCTAGATACCAATCCATAATTTGATCCATTTGAGCTTAGATAATTTTGGAAAAATATTCTACTACAATATTTGCTTTACTTGTTCTGATTGACTTTTTTCTAGTGCTTCTCTTAATTAGAAGCAAGTCTTCTAAACTGTAACTTAGTGTCTTGCTCATCACAACTGATGTGCTTCACAAGATAACATGGAAGGCTGCATGAAATAGACATCATATTGCACAAACTGCAGACCAATGAAATGTAATTTCTTCACTACTTCAGAGTGTAAGAACCAATAGAAAAAGCAGTCAGCCAACCTTTATCTCAAAACATATGTTTTTAGCTAAGGTCTGCTTTTACAAAGCCTTTTTCTGTGCCATGATTATTAAATGGAAGTGGGTCACCTCCAGACCAGGAGGTGCATGTGCATTTCAGGTGAGCCACTTCCATGTCATAATGTGAAGATTTGTTTTTCTCAATGTGATTAAACCTAAGGATTGACGTAATTTCATATGAAACTTGGAAGGTGATTTGTATTTTGATAACTAAATCTTAATTGTTCATTTTATTTTCCACAGTCTTATGTATTTCTTGGGCTTGTAATCATTTTACCACATCTCACTCGATTCCTTATGTGGTGTAAAAACAAGATTGTTGGTGAGTAATAATATTTATAGGAGTATGTTCAAATATATAATTGGGTTGTCAACATGTTGTACAAACAGTTTGGAATCACATAATCAGTTCTACTTCCATTTTCATTCTTGGTACATAGTGATTTGGGGGTTTATTGCCATCCCAGTTTCTCCCTCTTTCCCTGGTTTCCCCTAATTGGTGACTGGATTTGTGGCAGACACAGCACATTCAGAAAGATTTTTTTTGAGTGCAAAAACCTCTCTGGTTTGTTTTGAATATGCATGTGCATGCACCCACACACAAGTACATGAGTGATGGCTGCAAGCCGTATATCTTTTACCTCCTAAAAAGGGACAGTGGGGACTGAAAAATACAGGAAGCAAGCTCTTTATTCCTAGCAGTGCTATATGGTCCCACACTTTCAAAGTGTCAACCAGACCATCAAGTGTTTAGGGTGTTACATCTCATTAATCTAACTGCTATGGTGTAAAGGTGTGCCTTCACACATGGCTTAAGTCAGCCTAAACCCATACTTCTTTCCCTCATACTCCTTTGCTTGTGTTTTTTCACCTTCCTTATGTCAGCACTAACAATTGCACAGTCACACCATCAGCCAGAGCTGTGATTAAACTCTGCTGAGAATGAGGTTGCCACTGCCAACATACCAGACAAAGTGGTATCTTGTCCTGCAACCTACTCAGCCAAAAGGTGGAATGTTCCTCTTTGAGAGCAATATAAACTGACTACAGTAACACTGAACAGATCATGCCTTTGGAATTGGCACTTGCAATGTGAGTCAGAAGACTAACACCTTTGTGGTGCTGTTCAGTTAAGAGGTCCATCTATGTACACTGCAGATGGAAGCATGCTTTGACTCCCCCATGCAGCAGCTTAATAGGAAGGCAGAAATCGTAGAATCATGGAATCAGAATGCTTTGGGTTGGAAAGGACCTTTAAATATCACATAATCTACCCCCCACCCTTGCACTAAGCAGGGACCTCTTTAACTAGGTTGCAGGTTGCATAGAGCCACATTCTACCTGTCCCTGAGTATTACCAGGAATGGGGAATCTACCAGTTCTCTGGGCAACCTGTGATTATGTTTCTCCACCCTCATTGTAAAAAATCTATTCCTTATATGTATCCCAAATCTGCCCTCTTTTAGTTTAAAACCATTACCCCTTGTCCTCTTAGAACAGGCGCTGTTAAAAAGACTCTGCCCATTTTTCTTTGATGCCCCCTTTAAGTATTGAAGGACTGCAGTAAGGCTTCCCTAGGCTTAGCAAGCCCAGTTCCATTAGCCTTTTCCCACAGGAGAGGTGTTCCAGCCTTCTGATAATTTTTTGTGACCATTCTTTGGGCTTGCTCCAATAGATCATGTCCTTGGGCTGAGGACTTCAGAGCTGGACCCAGTACTCCAGGTAGGGTGTCACCAAAGTGCAGCTACAGGATCACCTTTCTTGACCTGCTGGCCACACTTCTGATGCAGACCAGGATACAAGTGGCCTTCTGGGCCATGAGCACACATTAGTAGTGCATGTCCAGCTTTTCATCTACCACTGCCCCCAGGGCCTACTACTCAAGCTTGTCTAGATTATCATCCCTTGCTTCTGGCACATCCACTACACCAGTCAGCTCAGTGTCATCTGCAGACTTGATCCCACTGTGTCCCTGGTGAAGATACTAAATAGCACTGGTTTCAGTATGAGTCCCTGAGGGATGCCACTTGTCACTGGTCTCCATGTGGACATCAAGCCATTGACCACTACCCTCTTGAGTGTGACCATCCAACCAATTCCTTATCCACTGGACAGTCAATCCATCAAATTCACAATATTTCCAATTTAGAAAAAAGGATACTATGTCCAGATAGATGACATCAGTAGTATGGAACTTTAGTATATTGGACCCTCTGTTACCGTCAGAAGGGGCTATCTACAGCTATACCCCATCTTCCTTGTGGAGGTAGTTATGATGGAGGAGGTAGGCCTTTCTGACCTTGGAGACACCTGGTGTAAATGGACCATCATCCACATACTCCATTATCAGTTTGCCTGCCACCCTGAATGTGAACTTGCCTCCATTCAGTTTTAATTTATGTTGCTGCCTTTAGTGTGGCAGGATACAGGGTCCCCTTGATCTTGACTATTTTCTGGTGGGTGGCTCCTGTTTCTGTCTCAGGGAGGGTAGAGCTTGGCTCCACCAGTCTGTCTGTTTCTCAGACTCCCTGATACTCTGAAACAACTTAAGTTAGAACCTCACAGGCAGAGAATAAAAACATAAATATTGCCTGTGCCTGTTGCGACAGGGGCACTGTGGTTCCCAGTCAGGTTCTGTCTCACTGGGTACAAATTTTAATAGGTGAGGACAAGAGAAAGGAAGGCCGCAGTAGGTTAACTACCTTGTTTCATACTACTTGATTTTTTCTTTTGTTAATAAGTATCTGGATTTGTTTCAAGGTCAGAGAGATGAAGAGGAGGAGCAACATAGCTCAGAAACCTTCACTTTTTACCTCAGTGAGCCTCTAAGTAAGGAACGTGTAGAAGCATTCAGTGATGGAGTCTATGCTATCGTAGCAACCCTGCTTATTTGCGATATATGGTAAGGCTTTGTGTTGCCTCTTACGCTTTGCTGTTAAATATGCTACTATTGTCTGTATGTGACATCTGAGGAAATAAAATTAACCATTGTCTTCTAAAACCTGCAGTGGTTAGTTTAGATTTTCTGGAAAGATATAGAACACAAACGAAAGGTACGGCTGCTGCCCAGACTTCATCGGTAGTGGAAATCAGTCTGTTTAATTATGTTGGAGTGGGGAGCCCTGAATAACAAAGCTTCCTTTTTCCTTAGTCATGTTTTCAGATAAAAGGCTTTCATCAACAAAAGCTGTTTAGTCACTGTGGCAGCTTTATTCTATTAACGTAAAGGAATGTCAACATTCTTTCAGATTTCCTTTCAGATCTAGTTTATTTGCAGAGCTGCTAGTGAAAACACAGATTTTGAGTTACAAATCAGAGAACTGCAAAGTGGATGCCTGCTGTTCCCTGCTTGCTCAGAGTAAAGTGACGTGGTTCAGTGTTGTTTCAGTTGTGTTGCTGTAACAGTAATAGGGAAACTAAAGTAAGTTTTCTCTCCACAGTGAAGACAATGTCGCTGATCCCAAAGATGTTGAGGAGAAGTTCCATGGCAGCCTTCTTGAAGCTTTAAGTGAATATGGGCCAAACTACCTTGCCTACTTTGGCTCATTTGTAACAATTGGACTCCTGTGGTTTGTCCATCACTCACTTTTCCTTTATGTGATAAAACCCACACGATTAATGGGACTGCTTAACATATTTTCCTTGGCGTTTATTGGTGGGCTTCCACTGGCTTACCAGCTGACAAGTGAATTTGCAGAGAAGTCTCACAATGAAATAGAAGCCATTCAGGTCAGCTGTGTTATCACTTTCTTTGCCAGCATATTTCAGTTTGCAATATGGACTACAGCCCTCCTCCATGAAAGGGAAACTTTGCATCCTTTTGCTAGATATGGTGGCAAGGAGCATGCCTTCATGTTTGCCAAGCTGGCTCTCTACCCTTGTGTTAGCCTTGGGGCCTTCTTCCTAACATGCCTCTTGAGTGAATTTAGCACAGCAGTTTTCCATCTCATGCAGATTGTAATCCCATTTGCTTTTCTTGCCTTGCGCATTTTTGTTAGGATTTCTTTAACTGTTATTAAGTCTGTGATGTCTCTCTCAAGACAGAAGGTTGTGTTGCTAGAAGAAGAGGAGGCATGTTTGTCTCCTACTGAAACACTATCCTAAATCTCTGCACAGTGCATGTGAAGTTGTAATATTAACTTCAGTTCTTCTAACTCACATTACCATCATATGTGGATTACATTGATCTAAACCAAAGCCTGCATTAGCTGGGGCATATTTAAGTTTTAGCTGGTCATGCTTAAGACACTTTTTCCAATATTGTAATTGAAAAAATTGCATAAATAGGGGATACAAAGAAAAGCATGTTCCCATTCCCTTAGAGTTACCCTTTTGGAAAAAAAATGCTGCTTGATGTGTCACTGCAGTAATTATCAGTTAAGAAGGGCATAAACAGGATTGCCCAGTAAAATGCCCTTTTTTTCTGACATATGGCAGCCAAACACAGGTGTGGAAGCTGACTCTCTTTTAAAGAGGGAGTTTGGCATGGAAGAC
This sequence comes from Melanerpes aurifrons, assembly GCA_011125475.1. Taxonomy (NCBI): domain Eukaryota; kingdom Metazoa; phylum Chordata; class Aves; order Piciformes; family Picidae; genus Melanerpes; species Melanerpes aurifrons. Next base: position 8,082,940 of record WWNC01000030.1, on the reverse strand, counting down.
ATGGAGACCTCTGGTTTTCTGGATGGTGCATCATGGTAGAATGTTTCTGCGTACAGGTTTCTGGTCTTCTGTTTTGTTCGCTTGGGTTTTGGGTTGTTTGTTTTAATGGTTACCATGCCTCTTCTGCACAGTCACAAACTTGTGCTAGCATTTGTGCTACTTGTATTTCAGTGGCTTTGAGTGTGACTTTAGATGGAAGTGCAATTGTGACCTTGATGCAGGCTACCTGAACACAAGTTGTTCAGGCATATCTGTTCCTTTTTTAAAAGGATGCATTTAAAACATGGGGATTCATGTGGCTATGTAGCCAAAATTTGAACTAGCTTTGATATCTCCCAAGGAAGACATTCAAAGAGCTGTGGGACTATATGTAAATTTGTTTTCAGTTCTGAAGCAGCTGCTCATCTGAAATGTAAGGTCTGAATTTTTCAGGCATCTGTTTTCATGCCTATTGAAACACCCTTCTGCTACTCTGAATGCACGACGTTGAATTCAGAGAGTACAGAGACTTTCCTGCTACTTAGAAGAGTTCCCTATGAGTTAAGGGAGTTGAGTTTTTCCCCTAAGTAGAGGCTAACTAAGGGATCCCATAGATTTCTGAGTCTCAGCAAGGCAGTAAAATAAATCTGTGGAAGCTTCAGTCTGTAGTGTTTTGTTTGGTTGGGTTTATAGTTATTATATGCAATTTGATAAGCTTTATGCTTATAAAACATTATCCTTCAGTGAACTGTACAGGAGTGGGCAGAGTCATCTATCCTCTGACTGCCCTTGAAGCCTTTACATTTCTTTTTGGCAAAGCCATTAGTTTGTGTCTTGAACTGTCTTAGTGCCTGATAACTTCAATGCCATATTTAAAGGCATTTGAGGGATTTTGTTGTTCCTCTTAAAAAAAATACTGTGGCAAAGTATTCCTTGAGTAATTGTTAGTGACAAAAGACTAAGGTAATACCTCATTTTAGTTGACATCAGCCTTGAAAGCACCTGTGCTTTTGGTTTGAAGCACCTTGGTACCAATATGTACTTCTTGTGAGAGTATGTTCAGATGTTCAAGGGGGTTTACATCTGGTTGAGGTTGAATGACTTGCAGTAGGATTCAGCATTGTGTTATGTATCCCAGGGTTCTTCTGATAGTAAATAAAAAGCACTTTTGGTTCTATATGTTCTGTTTCTAATGAGCAGTGGGTGCATAATAAGCAGTGACTATGTGTATTTGTAATAAATTTCAATCAGTGCAAAAAATAAAAGTTTCTGGACCTGTATTTCTGCTTTTCACATCAAACAAAGTAAAACTGGCTAACTAAAACATTTCTTTAAATTATGCTTAATCCACTTGCAAGTCAGTATTTTGTTCTGCCTTCCATTAACAGTGCTAGCTGAAAAAATCCTTTATAGATTGCTGAAGGATGCAGTTTCCATTTGGAGGCTTCAGAATTATCATGGGCATACAGAACTCTTAATTTTCTTTACAAGAGTAACAGTCATCACTGGAGTTCATTGCAGAATAGGATTTTCATTTAATCATTATAAACCTTTGAAATGCTTTACAACTTCTTTACATTTTAGTGAAAACATCTGAGTTAGTGCAAATAATGCTCTTACAACTTAGCAGGAAGCTGTTGCTTATGACAACTCAAACTTCCAGGTAAGTTTGGAGCATAGTCAACTACTGTGTGCAAGTGGATTTTTCAGTAAAATAAAGTCAGTCATCAGGAATGTTGGACTTGCTCAGTTTGATTTTTCAGCATGAGAGTGCTTTGCAGTAGTGTGCAAAGCTTAAATTCGCTGTAGGAACTCGATTTGCAGCCTTCAGCATGGTAATCTGTGGGTTTACTTAGGACAGTGTCAGGTAACTGTGACCTATTTGTTTGCTACAGTTGAATAGGGCACAAAGTTTTTTATGGTGAGAGAAAAACACACATATCTCTTTTACTGCCTCTGAGATTCTATTGCAGGTAACTGCGTGACACCATTTATGCCTTCTCCACATGTGATCCATGTAGCATCATCACTTGTAGTCAAAGTTGCCTGCTGCATCAGTAAAAGACCAGAACATCTGTGTATTACCAAAGCAAATGAAGAGCAATAGTGATTTCTCATTAGAGTTTTATTGTTTTAACAGAAATTAAATTAATTGGTCAGAATCACAGTTGGAATATTTTGTAGCTTTGAATAAAACAAGGTCAGTCAGTAACCAGTAAAGCACTTCTGCGAAGCAAAAGCTCAAATACTGATTCGTTAAGGCAGTGGTTTGAAGAGCAGAATCTGCTGTTAGTAGCATTCTCTGTAGGATTTGTTTAGAAAAAAATGTAAAATGTGCTGCTTTTTCCTCACCCTGTCTTAGGCATTTGGAACTTTTAACAGACAGGGCTTAATTAGTATTTTGAAAGTAATTTGTATTTATCACCCACATTCATGTGGCAAAACCAGTGAGGCCTGAATTTGTTACCCTGGGTCATGAGAGCATTTCAGGTTTTCACCCAGAAAAAGCTGGTTATATGGCTGATTAAAGTTAGCTGTATTTCAAAGTGATGCAGTACTTCCAAGACCATCACTGTTTGCAGCTCCTTCTGCGTAATGTATGATCTAACTTAAATTGTTAGCTTTTAAAACTGATTTACTAGCATCTGGGGAAATGCTAGATGGTTCTAGTTCGGCAAGTGCTATTCTCACAGTTCAATGCCTCTTCTCTTTATGCATCAGCATAAAGACTCCAGGTTCTACTACTGCTTCTCTGTGTTTGGGAGCCATGAAACATTTCTTTAACGTCATGCCACTGCCAGGCATTTTAAAAAAACCGCTCACATATTGGAGAAAAGTGGTTCAACAGGCAAACGTGCCACTGGTAACTTCACTGGTTTGTTACGGACTTGGCATTGAACTTTGTGGTGAATTACTACATAAAGAACTGATACCGATGTTTGACGCGTCGCTTGCCCTCTGGATCAAACGCAGAGCCTGTAGGGTCGTTTCCCCGACTCCTCAGGGCACAAGTGGCGACCCGCCGTCCCTGAGTCGTCCCGCCTCCGCGGGGGCAGCCATGTACGGGTCTGGTCTTGCCGCTGCGGTACCCGGGGGGGTGTGACGGGGATCGCGGCACGGGGAGTACGGGTGAAGAGCGCGGCAAGGGGAGCGCGGCACCGCAGGCTCCCAGAACCGCTCCCGTTTGCCGTGGGGGGTTTCGCAGGCGGAGAAATTGCCGAGTCCGCGCCTTCCGGCGGCCGAGGGACTGGCTACGGTACCTGTCCCCACGCCCCGACACGGCGGAATAAGCACGGACCGTTTCGTGATGTGCCTCTCCTCACTCTGGGTGCCGTGCGGCCAGCCGCTGACATTAGCGGAGCTCGACGGCAAGACCTATACGCACAGCGCGCCGCCGCTACCAGCTCTCAGAACGACAGGCAGGTCGGGGTGATCCCGCCCCCATTGGGCGGAGCTCTGCCTTACTTCCGCTCCGCTGCCTCTCCTGGCCGCCACTTCCGGCTCCGCACCAACCCCCGTAAGGATGATCCCACCGGTGCAGGTCTCGCCGCTCATCAAGGTAAGGAAGGCGAGCGGCTGTCCCGGCGCCGCGCTGGTGCCCCGCTACGCGCTGGGGCAGGACAGAGGCTGCATGCTTCATAGGGCTGGGTGGGCGAGAGGTGGCGGGGCCGGGCGGGCATTGCCGTGCCTGCCAGCTGAGCGAAGGGCGCGTCCTTGTCTTTGCTTTCTTTAGTTCACCCGGTACTCGGCCTTGCTGGTGGGGATGATCTACGGCAAAAAGCGATATGGTGAGTTCGGCTTCTCGGAGCAGCCGCTCCGCTTAACCCCGCGCAGCTCACAAGGGCACCTTGGCGCAGCCGCTGCCGGCTGCGCAGCCGCAGGCCCGGCCGCCATTTCCCTTCTCCCCGCCCCAGTGGGAGCTGTGCGGGCCTTGTTGAAGTGGCCCTAAGGAATGGTCTCGCCCCGGTTTTAAGTCACAGATTCCTATGAAAGGTGCCTTTGTGGCAATGAAGCTATTCTATTTGTGCTTTTTGGGTGAGCTAGCAGATGCAGAGTTCTGTGCTGTGTTATAGAAATGTAAAACTCATGCCTTAATCACAGACTACCTAAAGCCAATTGCTGAAGAAGAGAGAAGAATAGAGGCTGAAGAGAAAAAGAAACGTGAAGAACTTGAGCGGATTGCAAAAGCGCTTGCAGAAGGTAGTCTGTCAGTTTAATTTTTGCATCCAGTGCTGAAGCACACACATTGCCTTGCAGGTGGACAGCTGTTTTACTCAGAGTTCTTAGGAGAGACTAAAGTGTACAGGCAGTGGGTTGTAGACCCAGTGCTTAGGGTTACGTGAAGATTAAGTAGTGCTGCTGTTTGACAAGGTCTTTAGAATGTAAGCATCAGTAGAGGAAGAATTTAAAAATAACTTTTGCAACCAAACAGGACTTGTTAAATAGCTGCCTGAATTTCCACTGATTAACTTCTAAAAGCTGCTGGTTACTCTGTGAGGAATAACTGGATGTCCCTTACTCATCTGGACACAGGAAACCTGTAATCTCTTTCTCCGTGCAGTACAGAAATCTCACAAATGTGACTAATCACCTAAACTATGATTTGGAGGTAATTAATTGTAATTGCCATTAAAGCTTTTGAGTGGTATCAACATAGTGTTAGAGGTCAACTTAATTTGTTTTATTTCTCACATACATGCTGAAGGTGATCAAGTTTTTTATTCATACTCTTCCCTCCTGTACTGATATCCTTTCCCTCATCCTTTAGAGTTACTTCTTGGATGCCTTTTGTATTTCTAGCAAAAGAGTCTTCCCTCTGCCTTGCAGTGGAATGTGGTCTCTAGCTTGAAATCACCTACATTTTTTTAGGTGGACTTACTGTTAAGAACAACCTTAATAAAATTGATTAATATTACACGCTATTATTGGTGGAGCTCCGAACTTAGTAACTATTTGCCTGGAAAATGGTGGCATTTACATTGTCCTAAATGAAACTAGTGTAGAGAAAAGCCCTGTAAAATTAAATGACCTAGATGTATATAAAATCCAATATGCAAGTTGGTGAATTTTGTTGCTTACTGGAGCTAAAGCTATTTTGCACAGCTGTTTTACCATCTTAAAAACATGATTTGTGTTGCTCATAGACTAGATAAATGGGTCTTTCAGATGTTTTCTGTTTCATCTGTAACTTTGTGGGTTTTTAGGTAGTGGCTATACTGTGGTGCTGCTACTGCACTTAATAATAGCTACTTTGTGATTATTTCTTTAGAATGTTTTATGCATTTAATAGTGTTACATAGATGATTGATCTGCTTTCCCAACAGTAGTTTTGGTTATGGTTTTTCCTGTTAGAAAAGCCATTGTTGAAACCTCATTCACTTTACCCTGAAGCAATGAATTACCCTTCTGTTGAATAAGCAGAAAACATAAGCAGCTAAAAAGTAATGGCCTTTGATCCCACTACTGCTTTGCATATTTTAATACTGTGTGGAAGTGACTGGTAATCCGAACTTATGTTTGTTGTTTTTTTTTTTACCTTATAGCAAGTGAAGACTCCATATTGAAATGAAGAAGAGATTGGATCTAAATTTTGCACAAGAAAACATATAGCTATGTTGTGAACTGTCAGTGGTTAGTGGACTCTTCATGTTATTCCATCAATAAAATACTTAAAACACTTCAGTTGATATTTGAGTGAATTCTATAACACAGCAGCAGAAATACTTGCAGAATGTGACAGGAGATATTTGTCACAAGTTGGCCGCTGCTGTGGCTCACATCCTGAGGTATTCTTCCAGCTTAGGTACTGTTTGTTATCAGAAAAGATGTATGAGTTCATATCTATGGGCTAGTGAGAGGCTGGCTTGGCACTGGTTGCCTGACTCTATCTGTCAAATGTCTGCAGTGAGGAGCTGCTGTAATTTTTTTTCAGCTTTATTGCAGTGTATTTGTTATCAGAGTGGAATTCTTGTATTTGACAGTGCAGCCATGCTGGGATCTAATGAATCAGTGCTGATTCACTAGTTGTTTGTAAACACAGCTGTTTCATACTTCACAAATGGTTTTCCCCCAAACTAGAAAAAAATTGCAGTCAAAGTCTGTTTCTTTTGTAAGGATATGGAGTTCTGGTTTCTTATTTGTATAGTGGCTGACTTCCTTTTTCTGATACTGCTGATCAAAGAAGTGAAGCAATGACTTCAGATCTAAATCTTTCTATGTTACAGCAGGAAATGTCACATGCTTTATGAAGCTAGTTGCTTTTAAATGCACTATTTCTTCCAGATTATGCTTTGGAAGAAGTAAATCCTTTGGCCACCAGTGCACATTCTCAACTAAATTCTGTGGCGTGTACAGTAATGAAATACAAATAATTTGATTTTAATTCAAAGTCTTAATGTATCTAATGGCTGCAGGGGAAAGGGGTTAATACAGGATGTTTTCAAGGAGGGGAGGGGAACAGGAGAATCAGCTTGTTTTGATTGGGATTAAGTTAATGAGGTGGGAATTATAAAAATAGTTATCTTTATTTTTCCCAAAAACCCCACCCCAAAATTATGCACAAAACTGATCAGATTATTTACAGGTTCTGTTTCATTGTGAATTCTACCAAGATGCTTATTGGGCAACTTTAGTACAATTTAGAGAATTCAGAAAATGGAAAAGGCTAAACCATAAAATAGCTTCACCCCACTTATAAAATCAGAGGCAAGCCAGAACCTTAGGGAAAGTATGAGAATGGCAGTTTTACTCATGACGATGGAGCAGGAATTTGGAGACAGTCCCTAGGTATTCCTTCTGTGACAGGCTTCAGAAGTGCAGGTTTTACAATCCGATTTGTGGATGACATAGCACAAACCCGAAGGAAAAGGGACCCACCAAAATCAAACTGTCTGTAGACACAGCTGTCACAAGGTAAAACTCGCGTAGCAGCACTGTCTGAACAGTGCAAGGAAAGCTGCCATTCTATGGCAGGCAGTGTCACTCCAGCGGCAGGCACGGAGCAGGACCCCAGGGCAGGCAGGTAGGTCAGGGGAGAGGCCAGGTCCTAGTGCTGTCTTCTCCAATTTCACCACGAATGAAGAGTGAGTCCAAGATGAGCCAAAATGAGAGGGCCGACCGCTTTCTGGTCACTATTTAAGATTTCACTAGACACTGTCCAGTGCCAATGTATACTGGGCACAAAGAACCCAGCCAATCACAGTTCCAAAACCCAGCAGGCTCCCCACCAGGGGGAAATACCTATGAGCAACCTCTGACCCAGCAGGAAGAATGGGGGCCTTTTACCAGTCCCCAGGGGGAAGGGAAGACAATTTTGTGCCTTTGTCTTCCCCCATTCACCCCGTATCACAGCTACATGTTTTCATGATTGGGTTTTTAATTCCTTCATGGTTTTGATGGTACTGCGAGGATTTGGTGATGCTAATGAAACTCAAGATCTAGAGTGCCAACTAGTTCAAAATTCTATTTCTGTCAAGTAGAAAAATGCATTATGTACTGACCTCTCAGGATAACAGAATGGTTTGCATACTGAAAAGCCAATATCCTTCTAAAAGCTTGCCTTTTTTTAAGAGCACCACTGCTTAACTTGTGTCTGCGGTGCTAATCTGTAAGCTGTTGTGTTGTGGTTGTGACAAGTGCTACTTATGTACTGTTGCAGGATAGTTGTAGTGGTATGCACTGGATTTATTTTGAGATTGTAGGAGCTTCGCCTCGCTGCTAGGATAGCTGTGGCTTGCTGCTCTTTGAAGGACTAAATGTATTCACCTTTACCTGCTCTTACATTGGTTACAAGTGTGGAGTGTGCCACAAAGGGAGTTTTTTGTGCTTTCCCTCCTTTTATTTACACTGTGGTGGTTGGTTAAAGCTCACACATGATGCAGAAGTGCCAGCCTTTACATATGGTCCTCAAAACCTGTCTGCAGGGCAAGATCAAGAAAGACTGGGATAAATGCCCATGTGAGTGGGGGAGTCACCATTGGGTGGCTGGCTCTCTACAGCCACTCAATAGTGACAACTCGTGTCTCTTCATTGAGTCAAAAAAGCCAGTGCTAAACACCTAGTTTAGTACTATTTGCAGCACGGCAGGTACCTGTGAACACTGATAGCTTTTTACAGCATCACTTGGGAAAGTTAACTTGCAAAGGGACTGAAATGGATGACTGTGTTTTTTATTTACTTATTTTTTTAAAAAAGAAAGCCATTGAATGCAGGAGTTGTGTTGCAGCAAGTACAGAGAAAATTCTGGCAACATGGGTGGTTAGACTTCTATCGAGTCTGGAGATAATTTTTTTTTTCTTTGATTCTGTGACAGTTGGCTACTTCATGCCATGCCTATGTCCTATGAATAGGATTCATACTGATGAACAGAAAAGTCTCATTAACAGAATAACAGAGTTGATAAGAATTCTCTGCTTGTTAGCTGAAATGCTGGAATGCAGGGAGGGGGAGAGGGGTTGGCAGACAGCCTTTGGATAGATAAGGAATAGCAGGATTTTTCAGTGATTTACTTCTGTTAGTCTTGGACAAGACGATCTTTTGTATAAGATAAAGGACACCTGCATGATATGTATACATCTGCTATTTTAGATAGATAAGCTTTGTATAGATAAGGAAGCATCTGGACCCCTGTCATTATAGACAGATAACTTTTTGTATAAAAGTTTGCCCAAAACTCTCTGAATTCACACAGGTCTTTGGAAATGATTCTACCTGTGTCAGGCGCGCCAGAATAGAAGCATAATACAAGAAACTTACTGAGTCTCTTGTGTGTCATTCTCTAAGTCAATTTGGCGACCGCGGCAGGACGACTCTGTTTGGCTGCAGGACCTGCTGAGGAGCCGGACCTCTCAGGGCCCGCCGAGAAATTCTCGAGGAGAGCTCCACTGCTCATCAGATCGCTGCAGGGACAGACAAGACTGCCAGCACAGAGAAGGTATGCTTCTATGAAAGGGGTAGCTCCGTAAGTCGCGAGGGGACGCCCTGCGCAGGAGAGAGGCATTTATTGCACCCCTAGGTAAAAGAGCTCTTGGGTTGGGACCAGGGGGGTCCCAAAGGTAACTATAGGCATTGTTTATGTATCATGAACATTGTCTGTAGTGTGGGACCAGGGGGGTCCCAAAGGTAACTATAAGCATTGTTTATGTATCATGAACATTGTTTGTAGTGTGGGACCAGGGGGGTCCCAAAGGGAATTATAAATATCGTTTAAGTGTGTGAGGGGCCACGAGGGTCCCTAAAGAACATAAAGTACGAGAGGTTTTGAATGTGTGGCTGAGCGTGTGTGGCCAATAACTGTGTGCTAAGGACCGGTCATTATTGTTGTAGTTGTATTTGTTTTGTGTTCTGTGTGCTGTAAAAAGAAAGCACTGTGTTGTATTGTGTAAAATGGGAGGGAGACAAAGTAGTGAGATCCCAAGACATAGCCCACTTGGTTGTATACTTGCCCACTGGGGGGAAATTGGAGGCCCCCCAGGAGGGTCAACAAATCAAAAGACTCTAATTAAATTTTGTACCCGGTGGTGGCCATTATATAAATTAGATGGTGGAGAGAAATGGCCCGTAAATGGGAGTCTGGAATATGATACTTTACTGCAATTGATGTTGTTTTTAAGAAGAGAAAAGAAATGGGATGAGACAATATATGCTGATATGTTTTTCTATCTCCAAGAGCATCCGGAGTTTCAAAGGGACTGTGGTTTTAGAGCTCCCTCAGATCCAATGGTTTTGGCCCTTGAAAAAGAAAACAAGGCCAAGAATAAGAGGCAGACACAGTTGAAAAGGTGTTGCTCTGCGTGCAGTATAGGGCAGAGGTGTCTTAAACTTGAGGAAATAAAAGACCTGCCTGAATTTTATCAATCTCCAGGAAAATTGCAAGAGGTAGTGACAGAGAGTTCGGAAAATAATGTCGGAAGTTTTGGGAGTGGCAGCAATTCAGATAGTGATACTGGAGTCAGTTCCCAGAGCTATGCTCAGGGAAGCCCAGTGGCAAGAAGGACCCGAGGACAGCAAGCAAATGCCCCGGCTTCCCAGGTACTCATTCAAGCCCCCCTGCGACAAGCAGTAGGGCCTGAGGGGGACCCAGTCTGGATTAAGGTGCCTTTTACAAGTCATGATTTGGATAGTTGGAGAGAAAAGGCTAAAAATTATCGTAATGATCCCACAGGGACAGCTACACATTTTCGATTCATGGTTAGGCAGCACAATCCAGACTGGGACGATATCCAGTTATTATTAGAACAAATGACTGAAACAGAGAAACAATTAATTGAAAAACATGGATTGGAGCTAGCAACAGAAAGAATTCAAACCCGGGGAGGGGGGACAAACATTGGAGACGTGTTTCCACTCCAAAATCCAGAATGGAATACAAACAATACCCTGCAAAGGACTAGATTGGAGGAATACCGGGAGTTTGTAGCCAGGGGAATAGAAAAAGCCATTCAAAGCAATTAACTGGTCTGTGTTATACTCAGTCAGACAAGGACCTGGTGAATCACCCTCAGAATTCTTGGATAAGCTGAGGGAAGTAATGAGGAAAAACACCTCTCTTGACCCCGGATCAGAAGTAGGTATACAACAACTGGTATCCCTATTTATTTGCCAATCTGCTAGTGATGTCAGAAAGAAGCTGCAAAAGTTGTCACCCCCGCAGGGAAGAGATTTAGAGGCACTTTTGGATGTAGCATGGAGAGTATTTTCTAACAGGGAAGAAGAAAGTAGGAGAAAAGAGAAGAGAATGTTGGTAGCAGCGTTGCAGGAAAGTAAGGAGACTAAAGGGACTAATAGAGTGCGGTTGGAAAAGGATCAGTGTGCGATTTGCAGAAAGAAGGGACACTGGAAAAGAGAATGTCCAGAGAGGAAAAAGAAAAACAGAATACAGGCACAACTAGAAGAGGATGATTAGGGAGGACCGGAGGAGACTATAAATACCCTAGCAGATCCTCTGGTTATAATGAAGCTAGGGGAACAAGAAAATAAACTGGAATTCCTAGTTGACACAGGAGCAACCTTTTCAGTCTTAAATCAAGCACTGCTGCCTTTGGATGAGAGCTATGTTTCTGTGGTAGGGGCTACAGGTCAAACTGAGAAGGCATATTTTTTTAAACCTCTTAAATATAAATATGGTAAAACTTGGGGCTTACATAAATTTTTATATATGCCAAATGCCCCAAAGTCATTGCTGGGGAGGGATTTGTTGGAAGCATTGGGAGCTGAAATTAAATTTAGTAAGGGGAAGGTAGAATTCAGAGTAAGGGAGGAACAGTTGATTGAGGTTTTAAGTCTTGCATTAATGAGCCCTCAACAAGAGAAAAACGGAATAAAAGAAAGCATAAAAGATCAAGTATATCCTGGGGTTTGGGACACTGAGCAGCCTGGAAGGGCCAAAAATGCCCTACCTGTGATAATAGATCTTAAGCCTGGAGCTCAACCTGTTAGATTAAAACAATATCCTTTAAGGAAAGAAGATAGGGAAGGAGTTTTGCCTATTGTAGAAAAATTCTTAAAGTACGGGCTGCTAACAGAGTGTGAATCAGCTTACAATACTCCAATTTTACCTGTAAGGAAAGCAGCTGGAGGGTATCGGTTAGTGCAGGACCTAAGGGCTATAAATAAAATAACAAAGGATATCCATCCTGTGGTGGCAAACCCATATACCCTCTTGACTCAATTGAGAACAGAATTAGAATGATTTACCGTCTTGGATCTAAAGGATGCCTTTTTCTGTTTACCCCTGGCCCCTGAGAGCCAGCCACTGTTTGCCTTTGAATGGGAGAACCCAGAAACTAACCGAAAGTGTCAATTAACTTGGACAGTCTTGCCCCAAGGATTTAAGAACAGCCCTACTGTCTTTGGAAATCAGCTCGCAAAAGAATGAGAAAAGTGGAACAGGCCAGAAGGCAACGGAGCTCTGCTACAGTATGTAGATGACATCCTGCTGGCCACCCAGACCAGAGCGGAATGTGAAAGCTGGACTGTGAGTATGCTGAATTTCCTGGGACTTAATGGGTACCGAGTTTCCCCGCAGAAGGCCCAAATAGTACAGCAGCAAGTGACCTACTTGGGATATGAATTAACAGCAGGGCAACGAGTGCTGGGCCCTGAAAGAAAGGAGGCCATCTGTTCTATTCCACTTCCAAACACAGTAAAGGCACTCCGAACCTTTTTGGGAATGACAGGGTGGTGCCGTTGTGGATTTATAATTATGGCCTGCTTGTGAAACCCCTCTATGAATTATTGAAAGAGACTGATAAGGACTTGCAATGGAATGGAGAAGCTGAACAAGCTTTCCGTACCTTAAAGAAGGAATTGATGAGGGCACCAGCACTAGGCCTACCTGATGTCACTAAACCTTTTTTATTGTATTCCCATGAAAGCCAAGGGATAGCACTCGGAGTCCTAGCACAAACCTTAGGACCCTACTGAAGGGCGGTGGCATACCTCTCTAAACAACTGGATGAGGTAAGCAAGGGATGGCCAGGATGCCTGAGGGCTGTGGCAGCAGTTGCAATTAATATTCAAGAGTCTCGAAAGTTCACAATGGGGCAGAAGATCACAGTCCTAGTATCACACACCATCTCTGCTGTTCTAGAAGCCAAGGGAGGACACTGGCTGTCTCCACAACGATTTCTTAAATACCAAGCCATCCTAGTGGAGCAGGATGATGTGGAAATTAAAGTTGCTAACTTTGTCAATCCAGCCTCTTTCCTCCAGGGTGGTGATGGAGAACGAGTTATTCATGATTGTTTGGAAACAATTGAGGCCACTTATTCCAGCAGACCTGACCTGAAGGAAGAACCTCTAGAAAAGGCAGACCATAACTGGTACACCAATGGAAGCAGTTTTGTGATCCAGGAGAAAGAAAAGCTGGGTACGCTGTAACTACAGGAGAAGAGGTAATCGAGGCAGAAGCCCTACCAAGTAACACCTCTGCTCAAAAGGCAGAGATAATAGCACTGACCAGAGCTCTTGAGCTTTCCCGAGGGAAAAGTGCAAACATATGGACTGACTCCAAGTATGCCTTTGGGGTGGTACATGCTCATGGAGCCATTTGGAAAGAAAGAGGACTGTTGACATCTCAAGGAAAAGGTATTAAACATGCAGAAGAAATACTGAGGCTGCTAGAAGCAGTGCAGAAGCCAAGCAAAGTAGCCATAATGCACTGCAAAGCACACCAAAAAGGGAACACTGGTCAAGAAAGAGGCAACAGACTGGCAGATGAAACAGCTAAAAGGGTGGCCAGGGAGGGGAGGAAGGTGTCAGAGTTTGTTTTGATCCCAGATGGTAAACTGTCAATTGAGCAAAAAGAGCCAGAACCTGTGTGTAGCACAGAGGATCAGAAATTAATTAAAGACCTTTTGGGGAATAGGACAGGACAGGGCTGGGCCAGGGCACCGGATGGGAAATTAATCATTCCCACGAACCTTCTCTGGGCTTTTGTTCAGATGGAACACGCACAGACTCACTGGGGAGCAGAAGCCCTGTATCGAAAATTGGTTCAGGAGTGTATAGCACGGAAATTATACACCACGGTCGAACAGGTAACCCGGCAATGTGAGGTGTGTCTTAAGGCTAACCCCAAAGTAAGAAGAGGAGTTAGACTGGGACAAATTAGCAGAGGAAATTATCCAGGACAACAATGGCAAATTGATTTTACTGAGCTCCCAAGAAAGGGGGGATACAGGTACCTGCTGGTACTCACTGACACCTTCTCTGGTTGGCCAGAAGCATTTCCCTGTCGCACAAACAAAGCACGGGAGGTTACTAAGGTAGTGTTACAAGAAATAATACCTCGTTTTGGGGTACCTGCTGCTATTTCCTCAGACAGGGGACCTCATTTTGTGGCCAAGGTGGTACAACAGGTGAGCAAAATTTTAGGGATTGATTGGCAACTCCACACCCCCTACAATCCACATTCGAGTGGGCAAGTGGAGAAAATGAACCATTTAATCAAAAACCAGATAGTAAAAATTGGACAGGAAGCAAACCTTCCTTGGCTACAAGCATTACCAATTGCCCTGTTGCGAATTCGAACTAAGCAAAGAATAAAGGAAGGGTTGAGCCCATTTGAAATCCTGTTTGGAAGACCTTATGTAGTAGGAACTGTGGACCCTTCTGAACCAGGGCAATTTAGAGAGGAAATGTTGAACAAGTATGTTCAGCAAATTTATAAGAACCTGAGCATTGTTAACAAACAGGTGATTGGAACCAATGTGAGAGGGTTAGACAGACCAGTCCATGATGTGGAACCTGGAGATTATGTCTATGTCAGATCTCTTTCAGAGAACCCTCTGGAACCCAAGTGGACCTGACCATATCAGGTGTTATTGACATCCTTCACAGCCATCAAAATCAAGGAACAAGCTGCTTGGATTCACCACACTAGAGTCAAGAAGACTTCAGCAAGAGAATGGAAACTCGAGTCTCAGGGACCCCTGAAGCTCAAGCTGTATCGATAATTGTGATTTGTTTGTTGGTTAATACTATTGAAGGATGGGAAGGCAATATGTACTTAAATGTTAGTCAAGAATTGGCTTTGCAAACTAATCTTTCTAACTGTTGGATATGCACTGAACTTCCTCGAGGCCAAATGAGGACCCCTTTATTTGGGGTAGCCTCAATGAATTGGACATGGGGGCCGTCAGACTGGGTGACTACATCTGATAGTAACTTCCACAATTGTCAGCATGGGAAAGACAGCTCAGAAAGCTTGGGTCCAAAGTTTGACTTATTAATTGTAGATCCTTCACGAACCCTTTTTGTAGAAAGTAATGAAAGTAGTGAAAATAAGGTAGGATGGCGAAATTTAACAGGGTTGGGCTGCAGCTGGAATTACTCTTCCCTGGAGAAGTCTCAGGTGCCAATCCATGGGTTCAGGGAAATGGCTGTACCTCTTCTAAAGAAAGCAGGCTGGATGTTGTAGGGGCTGGTGTAGCTCTATTAAGTCAAATTAGTTGCTTACTCCCTTATGGATATTGGTGGTTGTGTGGGGATGGACATGCCAGAAAAAGCTTACCCCCAAAATGGACAGGAGTTTGCACTGCAGGCTACTTAACCCCACAAATCACTGTCCACCATGAGATCCTGCCTAGAGGATATTGGAGAACTCTTTGGAGAAGACACAGAAGGACAGCAAATCCCCTTGTCAGATACAATACTGGATATCACAGTTTTGTTCGAGCATTGTTCCCTGCATTAGGCGTTGCACAACTTGAAAAAGCAATAGTAAATATATCAGCTACAATGGAAGTCATTGCTAATTCAGCAGCTGATGCAGTGCAGAATCTGCAGGTGGAAGTTAAGTCTGCGAGCAGCGTGTCACTACAAAACAGGCTGGCTTTGGATATTATTACAGCTGAAATGGGAGGAGTGTGTACCCTGATAAACACCACTTGTTGCACCTATGTAGATAAATCAGGACAAATTAAAACTGATGTACAAAATATATGGGAACAGGGGAAAGTATTACATGAGGTAAGCAAGGATGATACATCATATGGATTATCAGACCTCTGGGAAGAGTTAACCTCATGGATGCCCAATATACGCTGGCTTAAACAGTTGTTGCTGGGAATTGTAATGATTGTTTTATTAATAATATTACTGCTAGTTTTGATTAAGATAATTATGTGTACTGGAAAGAGTAGTGTAGAATCCTACCATAAGTATAAAAATTATAAACTCAGGCATGAGCTGGAAACAGGACATTATTTTAAGAAAGTATAGTATAGGAATATACTCTTGGCTGTAAGAAAGGGGGGAATTGATGAACAGAAAAGTCTCATTAACAGAATAACAGAGTTGATAAGAATTCTCTGCTTGTTAGCTGAAATGCTGGAATGCAGGGAGGGGGAGAGGGGTTGGCAGACAGCCTTTGGATAGATAAGGAATAGCAGGATTTTTCAGTGATTTACTTCTGTTAGTCTTGGACAAGACGATCTTTTGTATAAGATAAAGGACACCTGCATGATATGTATACATCTGCTATTTTAGATAGATAAGCTTTGTATAGATAAGGAAGCATCTGGACCCCTGTCATTATAGACAGATAACTTTTTGTATAAAAGTTTGCCCAAAACTCTCTGAATTCACACAGGTCTTTGGAAATGATTCTACCTGTGTCAGGCGCGCCAGAATAGAAGCATAATACAAGAAACTTACTGAGTCTCTTGTGTGTCATTCTCTAAGTCAATACAGGTGTTTGAATTCAAAGTGTAATTTTTTTTTCATTGATAAAACAGGAAAGAGAGGGGTGGCAAGCCCATGGGAAGTAAAGGCACTCCATACAACTCTGTATGAGCAGGTTTGGAAGCAGTCACAAGGCTGTGAAAGGAGAATTTGGCTTTGCACCTCCAGCAGACTAAGCACATACATAGCCTGCTGGTGTTGCTGAGTGGTGATTTCCCATGTGATGAAGATATGGTCTTTGCTAGATATGTCATCTGAAGATTTCTAGTTTGATATGTTTTGGGTGCAGAAATTATAGTATGAAATAAGGGGTGGCATGTGGCAATTTAGGCTGTGTGCCTCTTGTTACTGCCACACAAGCTACACCTCTGGTGTCCTGAGGGTCCAGCCCAGTGGGTGGACATAGGAAATAGCATATTTCATACCTAATATCCTGCACCCTATAAATCCATCTGCAAAGTCATTCACTTCCTCTTTCTTCCCTCTCTGCCCTCATGAGAGATGCTCCCTATCAGGTAATGGTGGGGAGTTATCTCAAGGCTTCTTAGGCCTGGCTAGGCCTAATGCCAGGAGGAGGAAGGGGAGGGGCAGTCTCAGGCCTGGCCAGTCTCGAGATCAGCCTAGCAGTGTATGAGGGGGAAAGAGCCCTTGGGGGTTCTGGGTGTACCCTCAGGTGGGGAGAGGGGAAGTGTTGGGAGGCTTTTGGGTATGCTGTAGGGGAATCAGTATGCTTTGGGTTTCTTCTGTCACTATGCTTGTAGCTTCTGTACAACACTTAACTGCTTTCCCATTTAAACTTTCCA
This sequence comes from Melanerpes aurifrons, assembly GCA_011125475.1. Taxonomy (NCBI): domain Eukaryota; kingdom Metazoa; phylum Chordata; class Aves; order Piciformes; family Picidae; genus Melanerpes; species Melanerpes aurifrons. The sequence goes on along the minus strand of WWNC01000030.1, from coordinate 8,065,973 downwards.
TCACTTCTGCAATTCATTTGTGTGAGTGTCATTCTTTTGCCCATCTCAGGGGGCAAGAGAGGATCTGCCTGGCCTCAAACCAGGACACCCCCTCTGAGATGGGTGTATGCTGTCTGTCCTGTAAATCAACCCAAAGTCCTGCTGGTATTATACGTGTGTCCAATTAGATGCCTGTGTATCAGATGAGAAGACAGCTGGAGCAGCAGATCACAGAATCAACCAGGTTGGAAAAGACCTCAGAGACCAAGTCCAACTTACTACCTAACACCTCTTGGCAACTAAACCATGGCTCCAAGTGCCATGGCCAATCCCCTCTTGAGCACCTCCAGGGATGGTGACTCCACCACCTCCCTGGGCAGTACATTCCAATGGTCAATTACTCTTTCTGTGAAGAACTTTTTCCTCACCTTGAGCCTAAAATTCCCCTAGTGCAGTTTGAGATTGTGTCCTCTTGTTCTGGTGCTGGTTTCCTGGGAGAAGAGACCAACCCCCACCCATCCACAACCTCATTTCTGTTAGTTGTAGAGAACAATAACGTCTCCCCTGAGCCTCCTCTTCTCCAGGCTAAACAATCCCAGCTCCCTCAGCCTCTCCTCATAGGGCTTGTGCTCAAGGCCTCTCACCAGCCTCGTTGCCCTTCTCTGGACACATTCAAGCGTCCAGCACAAGGCAGCACTGGGAGAGGCTTGTGCCGAGTTCCCCCTGGCACCAGCGAGCACTGCACACGTGGTCTGTCTTCACAGGTGAGCAGGGACCTGCATAGTGGTTCCTGGGAAAGGGAGGAGGGGCACCAGGGCAGGCTCCTCAGGCGCCTGCGCAGGGGAGTCACGCAGCGGCAGGTAGCTACCATAGCAACCGCGGGAGTTTAAATAGAGAGAAACACAGCAGGGGGAGGCAGCACTCGGAGATGTTTCTGCCGAGTTGCCCCTGGCACCAGCGAGCACTGCACACGGAGAGGCTAGATTTCTCTCTAGCAAGAGGTGAGCAGTGTGTGCCGGGTCAGGTGGGCTAAAAAAAACAACCAACCAAAAAACTTAAAAAGAGCGGGATGTGTGGGGAGGCCCTCATAGCAAATGGTCTCTACATGTCAGAAGAAGTCTGTGCTCCTGAACCCAGCCAAAGTGGAGGTGGGAATCCAGGCAGAGCTCCCTCAGAAGGCAGTAGCAATGCAGACTGCAGGCTGCAGGAATGCCACTGTCCAGACACCTGATTGCAGGGAATGTCTTAGCCTCCTGATAGTGCCAGAGGACAGTGAAAAAAACACCTGCATGCAGTGTGAGCAGGTAAATGATCTGCTCTGTATGGTGGCAGAGCTCAAGGAACAAGTAGAAAGACTGAGGAGCATTTGGGAAAGTGAACGGGAGATAAACTAGTGGAGTTACACCCTCACATCCCCAAGAGACCCCCATCCGGAGTCAGAGGATCCCATTCTACAGATTATCAGGCAGAAGGAGGGGGTCACCAGGTTGAAGTAAGTGGCCTAAGAGAAGGAGGGGAATGGATACAGGTCCCTGTTCAAGGAGGTAGGCAACCCCCTTCCCAGCCTCCCTCACCTTCCCAGCTACCCCTGCCCCCAGATCATGTCCATGTGTTCTGTCGGGGAAGACAAAAGCTCAAATGGAGGGAGTGAGTTGCTGAGGGTTCATGGCTGTGGCAGGGGTCAAGTGCATATAGCAACCTTCTCCATGAAGAAGGAGAGAAGAGTTCTGGCTGTTGGAGACTCACTTCTAACAGGAACAGAGGGTCCAATATGCAGGGTTGACTCTCATCACAGGGAAATCTGCAGCCTTCCTGGAGCCAGAATCAGGGATATAACTAGAAAGCTCCCCGGTATGGTGAGGCTAGGTGACTATTATCGATCACTAATCTTTGAGATAGGTGGGGAGGCAACTGCTACCCATAGTGTGAGGAAAGTGACAAGAGACTTCAAGGCCTTGGGACGATTGGTGAAAAAGTCTGGGACACATGTAATTTTTCTCTTCTGTACTTCCAGTACCCAGCCACAATACAGAAGGGAATAGAAGAATTCAGTCTGTAAATACCTGGCTCTGAGTGGTGCTATAGGCAGGGCTTCAGGTTCTTTGACACCAGGATGGATGGTTGTATGTGAGGAGGGCTTATCTCACGGGGGGAAAAGGATTCTAGGGCAAGAACTAGCAGGGCTCATTCACACAGCTTTAAACTAGAATCAAGAATCAAAGGGGGAGGGGATTGTTGCTGGGCTTGCCCCAGTGGAGCAGTGTTCCAGTACTAATGAAGACCAGAAGGCCTCCCAGCCCACCAGGGTGGATTGGCATGCCCAGCTCGCTCCCTGCAATGCCTGTACACCAACATGTGCAGCATGGGCAGCAAATAGGAGGAATTAGAAATCCACATGTGCTCAAGGGATTATGATCTGATTGTGATTGCAGAGATATGGTGGGACAGCTCACATGGCTGCAGTGTGGTCATGAATGGCTTTGTCCTTTTTAGGAAAGACAGGTCACAGGATCACAGGATATCAGGGGTTGGAAGGGACCCAAAGAGATAATCGAGTCCAACTCCCCTGCTAGAGCAGGACCGTACAATTTAGCTCAGGTCACAGAGGAATGCATCCAGACAGGCCTTGAAAGTCTTCAGAGAAGGAGACTCCACAACCTGTCTGGGGATCCTGTTGCAGTGCTCTGTGACCCTTACAGTAAAGAAGCTCCCACTTGTGTTGAGGTGGAACCTCCTGTGCTGCAGCTTACATCCATTGCTCCTTGTCCTATCACAGGGAGCAAGTGAGCAGAGCCTCTCCCCTCCCTCCTGACCCCCAGCCCTCAGACATTTATAAACATTTATTAAATCCCCTCTAAGTCTTCTCTTCTCCAGACTAAAAAGCCCCAGGTCCCACAGCCTCTTGTCACAAGGCAGTGCTCCAGTCCCCCCATCATCCTCATAGCCCTCCGCTGGACCCTCTCCAGCAGATCCCTGTCTGTCTTAAACTGGGTCAGCAAAGCGAGGTAGTGGAGTTGCTCTCTATGTGAGTGTCGTGGATATGCCCTCAGAAATGCGCGGCAGATCCATCAACGAAAATCTAAGTTTATTTATATATATACAAACTCTGTAACGGGGTATTTACAATCGCCCCTCACAGGTATCAATATTCGGTTAGTGGAACTATCTTTACAGAATGTTATGTATGGGCATTTAAACCAAAATGATTCACAGAACTTAGAATCTAAACTGAATCAGAGAGTGGCGGGGGAGGGGTTGGTCAGTGACCGGCAACCCTCCACCCGGAGCAATATAAATGCTATCCTAAACGAAGCTCTACAAAGGAGGGCTTGGCTTACTCAGACGCTGAGGAAGTCGTGGAGTCTTTCTTCAACAATGTTTATAATCCAGACAACGTGGCACGGATGTGCCGTAATAAGGAGGCAGGAAATGGCGCCGGCCGCGTGGCCGCACTGCGTGGCTCTGCTGTTCTCTCCCAGGATACAAAATTCCTCGCTCGGAGGGGGTGCAGTGGCAGGTCAGCAACGCTGGTTCACACGGTCTACCAGGTTTTCTCCTACGATGGATCGCGCAGCGGTTGATCCCACGGAGTGCTGTCCACGGCACTGCACACAGCTGGGTAACAGTGGCAAAAGGACCACGAGGCCTCCCAGAGCACTGGCTGGCACGCACGCACACACACAGGCTCCAACACCGAGGTGGGGGCTCATTTGCCAAACGACCCCTATTTACCATTTGCCCCAGTGAATACTGGCCCAATAAGCACCTGTTGCCAACCCAAACATTAACCAATGAACTACTAGCTACCAAATATGGCCCTGAGTATATGCTATACTTGGGGAAGCAAACATATAGCCTGCCTCTAGTACTGCAGGGGTGAGACCACACCCAGGTAGGCTGTTTACCTGGACTCAGTGGCGCCAGGATTCCCCTGCTGCCTCCAGAAAGGGGGGACAAAGGAGGGTTAACACATACAGAAATATATCCTACCCAAATGTTTGGGGCACAATCCTGATGATAAGCATCCTTCACTACATTCCACCCCCTGCTTATGGGCAAGTATATGTGGGCAAATATTATTCTATAACTAAACTCTACCAAAGATGAATTAAACATTATATAGAAACATCACAAGAACATCATGCATATATATATATACATATCTCAGAAGTGTACAACTGTACTCTAAACAAAGCATGCTACAACACAGTATAGAACTCCTTAAGTCTAAGGTCAGTATCGGTGACCTTAGTGTTTTCTAATCTCCACCCCTGACCGGTGGTGGATTCCTGTTACTCCCGAGACGGGTCTTCCTTTCCAGGATAATCTGTCCACTGGAACCGTTGTCATTCTGTGGAGAAACAAAACTGGCCACGGTATTTAAAGCCGGGCTTGACAGTTAGTAATTTGGAACGACCCACCGAGCACTTATGCGATGAGTTTTTCCATTGATGTCAGTAGCCTCCCAAGCGTATAGACCCCTGGGCTTAGCCAGTGTCATGGGTACAATCCCGATAGAAGGCAGTTTCACTAACACTGGTTGGCCCACCTGCATCTGTGTTACGGAATGTGGGTGTTCATCCTTTGCCTCCCCTGGCATGTGGCTGACATCCCTAACTGGGTCAGCAGGGCAAAATGCCTTGACTTTGGGGCTGCCATAATTCCCCCATCGGTTGTTTACAATGAAAACTGCAGAAGGCAGGCGTTTATCCCAATTACTCCTTGAAACATTTGCATGTTTCTTAATGAGGCCATTTGCCCTCTCCACTATGCCATTTGCCTGGGGATAATATGGAGTATGAAATGTCCATTTGACTCCTTCCCCTCGGGCCCAGTCTTGGACTGAGGTTGAGGTGAAATGTGAACCATTATCACTCTGAATATGTTCAGGCATAGGCAGAATGCTGAACCAATCCTTTAGAGTTTCAATGGTTTGAGCTCCTGAAGCAGCGCTAGTAGCAGTGGCCATGACTAAGCCTGAAACCACTTCTACCCCTACCAGTATGTATTTTTTCCCATGTGAGGGTCGGAGGGGACCAACATAATCAATCTGCCATGTGCTCCATAGTACTTTGTCTTCCTTGATATGCTGGGCTGGAGCCAGACCGGGATGGTTAGCTTTAATCTGATCTGGCACTGAGGGCAGGCTGAAACAATGGTTTCGCATGTGGTCAAAGAAACTGGCCACCCCTGGATCTGCATTCGTAGTAAAGGTCTGACTTACCTGAGTGACCTCTTTTAATATGTAGCCACTCAGCCAATCGCTCCCATTCCTTTCCCTCACGATCAACCACACTGATTTTTGCTAAGTGATCTACTTGTTGATTCCAAGTAGCAGCAGGGGTTTGCTTCCTGGAGTGTCCCTTTACCCATCCTACTTTGATGGTCCTGGCTCGACTTATCTCTAGTAGTCTTTGCCAGTCGGTTGCCCTCCAAACTGGGGTATTGCCAACTATCCACTGGTTTGCTTCCCACTGGCAAATCCATTCTGTGGCACCTTTGAAAGTAGCATATGAATCAGTGTATATGGTCTCTGCACCATTTTCCACAGCTAGCATGAGGGCACGCAGTTCTCCCACTTGGGCACTGCCTTCACCCTCTTCAATGACAGTCCTGTCTGTGCCAATCTCCAGTGCTGCGGCCTTGTAATGCCACTGTGATTCTACCCTTTGGGCAGATGCATCTGTGAACCACACTCCCTCAGTATTGGTGTCAGCAGTCAATTCAGGTGCTACCTGAATAGGAGATGGCTTGTAGGGCTGGCACAGTGGGATAGTATGTGGGTTGATAGGCTGCTGCAATTTGGATACTTTTGTGGGCCCTTCTCTTAGAGGCATAAGCTGAGCCATCCCTTCCAGATAGGCATACCATTTTCTTACAGTAGCCTTCTGAGCAATTCCTTCTGGTGGTGGGGTTCCATTGAGGATTGCTTTGAGCAGAGAGAATGGACCTTGCACTACGATATCCTGCGTAGTGCGCAGCTTCTCTGCCTCTTTGACAGCTCGGGTCAGAGACAGGAGTCCCTTCTCCCATTCAGAATATCTCCTTTCAGCATCTTTGAATGCTGTTGAAGAGAATAAAAGGGCTCTGTTCGGGCCTTTAGGTCCCCTTTGAAAAATCCCACAGTAGGAAGCATGTTCAGAGAAGCCCCATTCTGCCCTTAAGGGGTCATGTGGGTGCAAAGGGCCCAATTTCTGGTAAGCCTTTAATTCGTCCTTCAAAACCTTTAGGCTTTCAGTATGCCTTGGGGTCCAGTCCCAGACTCTGTTCCTTTTAAGCAGGTCATAGAGGGGACGAGCAATTACTGAGAAACCTGGAATATGTTTTCTCCAGTAACCCAAGGTACCCAAGAGCCGCTGAAGCTCCCTTTGTTATTGGGAAGTTGGCCCTTTTCAATAGCCTCAAGAGCATCCTCTGGCACTGATATTGCTCCTGCTACCCACCAGGATCCAAGAAATTTAATTTCTTGGCTCGGGCCTTGACATTTAGCTTGTGGAACCTGTAACCCATTTTTGGTCAAGAGGTCCCAGATCGCTGCAGCTACTGAACCCACCTTACCTTCATCATTTCCCCGACAAAGATGTCATCTATGTACTGGTAGACACTTACATCTTTGGGACTTCAATGGTATCTAACAGTGCTGCTAAGGAGTTGTGTGCAATGGTTCCTGAGTGCTTGTACCCCTGGGGAAGACGATTGAAGGTGTATTGGGAACCTTGCCATGTGAAAGCGAACTGTGGTTTATCCTCCTCACGTAGAGGGATCATAAAGTACATGTCCTTAATGTCAGTGAAGCCATCCAAGTATGTGACGCAGCTTGGATTGCTGTCACGATGGATGTCAGGCTTGGGACTGCAGCGGTGAGAGGGGGCGTGTTGCTATTGAGCCTCCTGTAGTCAATGGTGAGTCTCCATCGTCCATCAGGTTTACGCACTGGCCACACTGGTGAGTTATAGGGTGAGTGTGTCCTGGTAATGATTTGTCTCTTTTCCAGGTCTGCAATCACCTCAGTGATGCCTTGTCTGGCTGCTGCTGGTAGGGAATACTGTGCAACACATGTGATACTTGATTTGGGTAAGGGTGGAGCAATTTGGAGAGTGCCTACCCGAGCGGTTTCAATCCCTTTTGCTCCTACTCCAGGAGCCAAAGCACCACAGGGTACCGTTAGGGAGATGCCACCGTTTGCCAGCTAAAACATCAAATCCAAGGATGTTCTCGGGTACGGACTCAGGGCAACTTCTACCAGGGTACTCCGCTTGTCACCAGGAAGCCACAACCTTGTTTTGGCTAAATGGCACGTATGAGGCGTTCCTGTAACACCCTGTATCTTAATCCTTTTCCGGGATGGCAGGATCTTCAAGCATTTAGCTTGTTGCACATTCAAAACACTGATTTGCGCCCCAGTGTCAATAAGGAATTTTACAGCAGTTCGAGTAGGTCCAGTGGGAATCAAAATGAAAGGCTCTGGATCCTCAGACCATTGACAAGCATTAACAAAGCGATGAGTGAGGCCTGGAACAGTCACCGCTGTGTCTAGTTTTTTGGCTTTTATCTGGGCTCTGGCGGCGAGGTATGAAGGGGTTAGCATCCTTGCTGGGTGAAACAGTTTTAGGACTGCTGCTTCCAGTTTCATTCTTCCCCTTGCCGCGGCGGTCACTTCGGTAGTCGTCCTCTTCCCAGCTACCGGATTTATTTTGTATGCTCAGCACTACGCCTTTTAACAGTCTCGTTGGTAATGACGCTATTAAGGATTCAGGTACATTCAAAGACAATGCTAGTCGATACCATTTCTCTCTGGGTGAAAATGATCTAATAGAAGTACGCCGTTTATCTCTCCAGCGGTCGGAATTTCTCCCTCTGGGACTTCCCGAGTGACGGCGATCTGACTCCAGGCTGCTGCTTGAACCCGCAGAAGTCGCAGTAGGGGATGTCTTAGTGTGGCGCACTTCCTGCTTTTTCCCCCGCGGCGTCGCCGCGTGGTTGCCTTTGAAACCAGTACGGTGTCTGTCGCTGGGAGTCTTGGCCATGAGCGTATGATCAGAGTAGCCCAAGTCTCGGCCCTTGTGGGATAATGCCATCAACAGCTCTTCCCAAGTTAATTGGTGTTCCCGGGAATTAGTAGAGGCCATATTCCTTTCGACTACTCGTTCAATTTCCTCCTTTTGGCATCACATACATTTTTCAGACCCGGCAGCAGCCCACGGATTAGAATTTTGAGTCGCACTGGGTTAATTGGGGCATCTAGTGGGGAAGGATATGCCCCCAGATCGTACATTGCTTGAACGCACGCCAATTTTTTAATCGCGGCAGTGAGTTCGGCCGAACTGGTAACCCTCACTTCTGTTGGTTCGTCTCTATCTATAGGATCTAAACTTCCAGCCCAGTGAGCAACACGGGAAGTTAACGAGTGGTATCCCTCCGGACCCATACCCAAAAATACTTCATGGCCCCATGAACAGCCTTTTGCTTCATTACGGTCCAAAATAATTGTATCCCACCCAATTCCATAACACGATACAAAAAGTCTGTTACCGACTCGTCCGGTTCTCGTGCAAACGTCTCCTGCAGGTCCCGGCTTTGCTCCGCTGTACGGGCGAACAGAGGTAGTTGTTGTCCCTCGCCACGGCGGCGTCCGTGTATTGCTCTTTAAGAACGGGACGTAAATGCACGGCTTTCCTCCGTATGGGTTCATCTTCCGAACTGTAATCCGTATCGTCCCAGTCAGATGGGTTTCTCTCCGTTCGGTAGCTATGGGATTTTTCCGGGCTTCGCTTCTCGGAGCACTATTGTCAGGCGAATTTAATTCACCGCGGCTGCTGACGTGCTGGGCTGAGCGAGTGAATCGGGACTCGGGCTTTGCAGTGTTCGAGTCTCGGCAGGTCCAAGGGGACCGTGGGTCTAAAGTCTTGCGCTACGGTGGGATTCGCTACCTTTCTGTCCTTTCCGCGAGACTGCGGTGGGGATGATTCGTAAAGGACTGTACGGGAGAGCCGGCTCCAGGCGCGACATCGTGGTCGCGGGGCTGCTCGGGGCTAGGCGGTTGGGAGATCCCAGGAAGGCTTGAAACAGAGTCTCTGTCTGATCCCGCTAATACCTTCATAGTAGCGTTGCTTTCTTTAATTTGCAACGTTAACAAGTTATGAAGTTTATCATTTTGTGCCTCAGACTTTCCTAACTCTCTTTCCAGGAAGTTATTTTTTTCCTCAAGTTTTTAATCTTTTCCTCTAATGCTGTAAATTCATCTTGTGCTCGCATTATGCAAGCCCGATCGCAGTAACTCTCTCCTCGGTTATTGCGGTTGGATCAGCGCATAGCTCGACCACGTATTCGGATAATTTCGTGGTGATTTGATCCGGATTTGTCAGGTTTTCTATAGCCCATTGCATATCGGATCGTTTTATTACGTATCCCATTCTGTAGAGATAGTCACTTATCGGATAACCCTTGCACTGCGCCATTAATGTCGTGGATATGCCCTCAGAAATGCGCGGCAGATCCATCAACGAAAATATAAGTTTATTTATATATATACAAACTCTGTAACGGGGTATTTACAATCGCCCCTCACAGGTATCAATATTCGGTTAGTGGAACTATCTTTACAGAATGTTATGTATGGGCATTTAAACCAAAATGATTCACAGAACTTAGAATCTAAACTGAATCAGAGAGTGGCGGGGGAGGGGTTGGTCAGTGACCGCAACCCTCCACCGGAGCAATATAAATGCTATCCTAAACGAAGCTCTACAAAGGAGTGCTTGGCTTACTCAGACGCTGAGGAAGTCGTGAGTCTTTCTTCAACAATGTTTATAATCCAGACAACGTGGCACGGATGTGCCGTAATAAGGAGGCAGGAAATGGCGCCGGCCGCGTGGCCGCACCGCGTGGCTCTGCTGTTCTCTCCCAGGATACAAAATTCCTCGCTCGGAGGGGGTGCAGTGGCAGGTCAGCAACGCTGGTTCACACGGTCTACCAGGTTTTCTCCTACGATGGATCGCGCAGCGGTTGATCCCACGGAGTGCTGTCCACGGCACTGCACACAGCTGGGTAACAGTGGCAAAAGGACCACGAGGCCTCCCAGAGCACTGGCTGGCACGCACGCACACACACAGGCTCCAACACCGAGGTGGGGGCTCATTTGCCAAACGACCCCTATTTACCATTTGCCCCAGTGAATACTGGCCCAATAAGCACCTGTTGCCAACCCAAACATTAACCAATGAACTACTAGCTACCAAATATGGCCCTGAGTATATGCTATACTTGGGGAAGCAAACATATAGCCTGCCTCTAGTACTGCAGGGGTGAGACCACGCCCAGGTAGGCTGTTTACCTGGACTCAGTGGCGCCAGGATTCCCCCTGCTGCCTCCAGAAAGGGGGGGGACAAAGGAGGGTTAACACATACAGAAATATATCCTACCCAAATGTTTGGGGCACAATCCTGATGATAAGCATCCTTCACTACAGTGAGGGACCAACTAGAATGTATTGAGTTCAGCCCAGGGGTGGCTGAGGGGCAAGTTGAGAGTCTGTGGGTGTGAATTAAGGGGCAGGCCAGCATGGGTAATATTGTTGTGGGTGTTTATTACAGACCATCTGATCAGGTTGATGAAGTTGATGAGGCCTTCTACAGGCAACTTACAGCAGCCTCACAATTGCAAGCCCTGGTTCTCATGGGGGACTTTAACTACCCAGATATTTGCTGGAAGGCCTACACAGCCAGCCCACCACAGTCCAGGAGGTTCCTCCAATGCATTAATGATAACTTCTTGATGCAAATGGTGGATGTGCCAACTAGGAGAAGAGCGTTACGGGACCTGATACCAGCAAGGAGGGTCTGGTTGAAGCAGTGAAGGTTGAGAGCAGCCTTGGCTGCAGCAACCATAAGATGGCAGAGTTCAGGATCTTGTGTGGTATGAACCAAGTACCAAGTAAGATCACAACACTGGATTTCAGCAGGGCCAACTTTGGCCTTTTCAAGCAGTTGCTGGGGGAAATCTCATGGGACAGGGTACTAGAGGGCAGAGGGGCTCAAGACAGTTGGTTAGTATTCAAGGACTTCTTCTTCCAAGCTCAAGATTAGAGCATCCCAAAGGGTAGGAAATCCAGAAAGGGAGCCAGGAGACCTGTATGGTTGAGTAGGGAGCTGCTAATCAAACTCAGGTGGAAGAAGAGGGTATACAGATTATGGAAGGAGGGGGTCGCCACTTGGGAGGAGTGTAGGATTGTTGTTAGAGGATGTAGAGAGGCAACTAGGAAGGCTAAGGCCTTACTGGAAGTCAACCTTGTGAGGGAGTTCAGGGACAATAGAAAGGGCTTCTTCGAGTATGTTGCAAGGAAAGCTAACACCAGAGGCAGTGTGGGCCCCCTGCTGAATGAGAGGGTGCCTTGGTGATGGAGGACACAGAGAAGGAAGAGTTACTGAAGGCCTTCTTTGTCTATTCTGCTGGAGGCTGTCCTCAGGAGCCCCAAGTCCTTGAGGCCCTAGATGGGGACTACCCACAGGTCCCTTTCTGCCTGGCTGCTCTCCAGCCACTCTGTCCCCAGCCTGTAGCACTGCGTGGGGTTGTTGTGTCCAATGTGTAGAACCTGGCACTTGGACTTGTTAAATGACATCATGAAAGACAGTCAGTTGCAGAGCAGCTGGGATTTGTGACCACTGACCACCAGAAATGGTCCAACAAAATGACCATGGGTGGCAGAGTTGTGTGATCTGCCACAGAAGAAGATAGAGGCAGGGGGGAGCAACATGAGAGGGACATAAGAGTGAAGGAGGCAGAGGAGAGGCTTGTCCTGTTCTTACAAGCAAGACACAGCTTACAATAGCACACACACCTGAGGTCTCTCCTGAAGCAGGGCTCCCAGGCTACCCTAGCATTGCTATTGTGGAAGGAAGCTTTGTAGACCTTCCTGTTCCCATAGAATTGGGCCCCCTTGAGAAACATCCTCCTCTATTGGAGTCCCACCCTATGTCTCCATGGGCACCCCCCCACATGCTTGCGTGGCCCCCCCAGAAAATACATGGCAGCATGCCCATCCCAGTGCTGTGCAGTGTGAGCTGGGCTCCCAGGTACATGTGGGCAGGTGGGTCACAGCAGCCCACAGGCCTATGTCCTGCCAGCACTGCTGGGTGCGTTTGGCAGGCAATGTGTGCTCCTTGTGTGAGAAACCCTGATGGATCTCCTTGCAGAGCAATGGGTGCCTTACATTTGGCACAGAGAACAGGACGACAGTGTCCTGGCTTTAATTTGTGGCAATGCCAGCGACGAGCAGTGTGAGCAATCTGGCAGTTCAGGCCTGGAGCCTGACATGGTGGTAGGCCATGCTCAGCATAAATGCAGAGCCAGCTAGCAGTGTAGCAAAACAGTGCTGTGCCTGCAGCATGTAACTAAAACAGGACACTGGTAGCTATAAACATGGAAAGTTATCTTGGGACAACAGGACATGCACCTGCATCAACAGTCATTGTGTGTCATTAGTAGTTGGACCAATAATCTGTAATAGTGCGGTGGGAAGCAATGAAGCCATGCCAACAAGGCACTTCGAGTTTATATAAGCTGTAGAAGTTCCCTTGCTACGCACTTCTGCCTTTCCTGTCTCTTCTTCTTCTACACTTTATTTTACTGTGCTATACTCGCACTACAGGCCTGCACCATAGGCCTGCACCACTGGAACAATAAAGGAACAATACTTGATCATATTGGTCAGCTGTATTGATTCCAATCTCCATCGCCCCCATATCTGGCGCCCGAATACACCTGAACTCATGGACAAGGGATCCTCGGACTACAATGCTGTTCTACTCAGTATAAAGAGGTACGTCCAAGCGATACGGAAAGCCGGTTGGAATAGCACTGCCCCGGTGCTGAAAAAATTAGCAGCGCGTGCTCAAAAAGGAAGTGAATCTCACCTTGGCCCAGTGAGCGACTGGGGACGGGCAAGGGGAAGCATGCCACGAAACAGAAGAGGCTGTGCTAAATGCCTTCCACCTATCCTCTTCGTGAGAGGTATTACTGGCAATTCTGGGATCTTAAAAGGGCTATTAGCCTGGGCCCACAGTCATCCCCACGGCAATTAAGCTTTTACTTCTGAAGCACGGGACAAAATTGCAGCCCAGCTGTGGGATGAGGTGCTAAATACTTTAAAAAGCAGCTTTTCGCTACAGCACCGTGTGACGGATCGTCACGGACATTGCAACCGAAAAAAGCAGAGCAGTCTACTCCCGATTCAGTTGCTGCGGCGTTTGGTTCTAACCGAGACAAAAAAGGGAGACTCGGAGGGCACCCCCCCCCCCGCCCTCCGCCCTCCTCCTCTCCCCCTGCACATCGTCTGCCACTCCATCAGCATCCTCCTCACAATTCCAATTGCCTGCTACTCCTTCTACATGAACCGTGACTCTCTTATTACCTTTTGCATGGAAAAATCTGCTCCTGCCGCGTCAATAGCGGCAGAAGCGAATCCCAATTGAACTGCTAAGGCATGCAAAAACAAAATGGAGGTCGCTACGCATTAAGAATTGCACAAAGAAGACGCCACCTCCGCCATCTTGGCGAGAACACCGTGTTTATTAGACACCACCACAGCCATCTGCACCCAGCAGAGAAACCCCTAAAAAAGCGGCGAAACCTGTGGCTCGGCATTTTCGATCCCCTTCATCAACATCTTCCTCTGATACCGCCAGCGACGGCTTGGACTTGGAAGACGAGAGGACCAACGTTGGGAGGCCGGACAGTACTGACTCTGCCCTACAACTCCTCTTAGAAAAAAATAATGGAGTGCTTGGAGGCTTGCGATTGCGGCATTCTTGCAACTTCACCCCTCCAGTGCTTCCCACCCCAGCAGCACTCATTCCAGCAGCCCTCAGCCTGGCAGCGCCCACGCCAGCGGCGCCCCACACTCCAGCAGCTCTCCTGACGATGCCTCCCGCGACCCCCCATGGCCCCAGCGAGTACTGGCAGCTCCGATCAAGGCGGCATCAACTGATGCACTGCCGATACCAGCACTGACACCGACAGCGGCCACCCCCATGGCAGCAGCAGAAACAGCCTCTTCCCCCCAGCGGTTTCAGCTGCGCTACAACCCCCCCCACCTCCTAGATCCCAGACATTATCAGCAGAGTATAGTACTCCGACTGAGATTCCACTTGAGTCACGATAGGGCGATCGGGAGGTGGCAGGGACAGGGAAATGTCCCACTGTGCTGGTGGAAAGGTGCCACTGTCTAATGTCTAATCACTGCTGGACGCAACAACAGATGAAGGCATCAACAAACAGCAATGTATCTAGCCACGGCCATAGACGCAGTCCTGAAACCACCAGTACGACCACCACACAAAGGAAACAACCTGGGTGGAAATCATCGTGCTTCTGTGCAACCTAGGTACCTTAAATCAAAGTGCCTGACTGCTGGACAGACTTAAAAGTGTCACAGACCTAATCATTTTACTCCAGAATGTTGCAGAAGCTGCTCCTGCAGCGCAAGTACACCCCGCGCAATGACACCAAACCAGGGTGCTTGAACTGCGCCCCCCTCTCCCCCCTCCTCCCCCCCATCTCCCCTGCAGCCCCCTCTGGCAGCGCACAGCGGACCTGACAACAGCCGCATATCACTTTTGAATCCACAAAGCGTTGTTGAGTTCAATTGGCACAGTCCTTTGGGTCACAGACCCTGTGCTCTGTTAATCGGCAGAATGTCTACCTCTAGACAGGGCATCCTTATAATTCCTGGTTCAATACATTCTGATTATGACTGGGCTATGAAAATTATGCTCTATACCATTGCCCCTGCTGTTAGCACTCTTGCTGGGACAGAAATTGCTCAGCTAATACCATCTGAGTCCCGAGTGCCTAAAACTTCTAACAGGATCCAAGGACAAGAAGGCTCGGGTTCTACCGATATGCCTAATACCTTATTACCCTTAGAAATCCAAAAGGGAAAACTGGAACAGATTGTAACTGTGAGACACCCTTGTGGAAAAATTATGCAATTTTCAATTATTATGGATACTGGAGACGATGTCATCATTATACCTAGTCATAAATGGAATGGTCACTAGCCATTGCTCATGGCAAATGTTGAAGTCATGTGTTTAAAAGGTATCCAAACAACCTGGGTTAGCAAAGAGCCAGTGCAATTAGCTTTTAACTACAGCAAATCAATCACTGTAAGACCATACATGTTAACCCTTCCAGTTGCTCTGTTGGGCTGATATGCCCTAAGTCAGCTAGGCACAAAACTCGTTACTGCTCCTTCTCTGTAGTGGCTACTAGTCAGCAACCAACCCTCAAGTCAAAATTGAAAACACATAATCCAGTATAGGTGGAACAATGGTCATTCTGACACGATAGGCTGCAAGTCGTTAAGACCCTAATACAGAAACAATAGCAACTAGAGTACACCTTGCTAGCCACCTTCAACCCACCCCTACCCCCACCGCCAGAAAAGGGAGGATTTTCTGGTATGACTCTTGCTGACCAAAGCTCTGCTCTGATTTAAAGTTACAGTGCTAGTTTCTTCATTTCTTATTGCAATGTTCTTAAGAGATTTGTTATTTAGAGTTTTGCTAAGTTTTCCTGGTAAACATAATGAATGGTAAGCATAATGAATGGTAAGCATTTGGTATTTACAGATACCTAGTACATAGTAATTGTAGTAATGAGTTCACATTGTAAGATTTCATTTGGTTTGAACCTTCCTAGTTGTGTGCCTAGGCATTTCAAAGGCACTCCATGTAATATAGTTAAGGCTTGTAGTAAATAGGTGTTAATTTTAAAAAGTATTCCTTAGCTAAGGTAATGTCTTTATATTTCCTTCTTGGACATAGACTAGAAAAAATACAAAAAATGCAAAAAAAAGGTAAACAAAAAGGTAACAAGTGCAAAGAAAAAATGTAAGCATAGAAATATATAACAAAAGTACAAAAACTCTGGATACAAAACGTAGAGTACTAAATAACAGAATAATAATAAAAAAGAAGAGCAACAATAAAAATAAAATATTAAAAACAAAATATGATACACTAAAAAAAATAATAAAGATTACTAACAAAAAATAGCTATTAACAAAAATATAAGAATTGTTAGCAAAAAATAAAAATAAGGATTATCAAGACTACTAGATTAAAACAAAAAATTATACAAAGAAAAAATCAAGAAAATTAGAATGAAAAATTATGATAAAAAATTAATAGAAAAGAAGGTTAAAAATATAATAAAAAAGCAAAAATAAAAAGTAAAATAGAAAATAGATTAAATAAAATACACATGCAAAATAAAAAAATACAATAGAGAATATAAGATAAAAAAATATTAAACACTAGATAAAAAGAAAAAATAAAAATTATAAAACAAAAGAAAATAAAAAATTTATTAGAATAAAAATTAAAATACAGATTAAAAAATCCAATAACAAAATAAAAATTATAATAAAGAGGGTAAAAAAGAAATACATTTTAAAATGACAAAAAGTAAGTTAAAAATAATAATAACGAAAATTTAAATAACAAAGAAAAATTAAAATACAAAATAACAAAAATTAATTGGAAATAAATTATATCAAAATTAGATTAAAATTGACAAAACAAAAAAGTTAACAAAAAATAATTAAAAAATGCAGATAAAAAACATAATAAAATACAATGAAGGACAAAACCACATTAAAACAGTATAAAAATAATTTAAAAACAAAAATTAAAATGAATTAAAGATTAAACAAAAGAACTAGATTAAAAGTAAAAATATTAAACATATCAAAATAATAAATTCAGAATAGAAAATAATAACTAAAAATAAAATAAAATAACAAAAAGAAACAACAAAATAAATAATAAAATAAATACATTCAAAATGAAATATGAAATGGCTCAAATTAGAATTAAAAAAAAATAATTTACAAAAATATGAAATGAAAATAAATTAAAAAATTAAACAAAACCAATTGCAAATGTAAAAAAAAAATAAGCTTAGGAAAAAAAATATATAATTAAATAAAACAAAAATGAAATAGATTATTGAAAGTAGATTTCAAAATATTAAAGAAATTAAGTAGAAATTAATTACAAAGTTAAAAATAGCTCACATTAAAAACAAACAAAAAACTGTCAAAATTAGTTACAAAATATGTGGAATCATAGACTCGTGGAATGAGTCAAGGTTGGGAAGCACCACAAGGATCATTTAGTTCCAACCACTGCCATGGGCAGGGACACCTCACACTGGACCAGGCAGGCTAGAGCTTCGTCCAGCCTGGTCTTAAACACCTCTATGCATGGGGCCTTGGCCACCTCCCTGGACAACCCATTCCAGGGCATCACCACTTTCATGGTGAAGAACTTCTTCCTCACATCCAGTCTGAATCTTCCCATCCCCAGCCTTGTTCCATTCTCCCTAGTCCTGTAATTTCCTGACATGCTAGGATGTCCCTCCCCAGCATTCTTGTAGGCTCTCTTCAGATACTGGATGGCCACAATTAGGTCACCTCAAGCCTTCTCTTCTGCTAACTGCAATCATCACAATAAACAACGGCAGAAGAATCAAGACCATGAGGACATGCAGTCGAACATCGATCACAATAACTGTTATGATAATCTGGGATCAAACAGCATCAATCAGAAGAATGTACCACAGCATCATGCGAATTAGGATTGAATATTGTGGTTGCTTGATAACTTTGTATTCTCTCTTGTGAACTAAGTGTGCCTCTGAATATAGACATCCTAGAGGATAGAGTTTCATCTTTACATTTTGCTTAGTACAGATTAAAAAAAAAAAAAAGAAGAGGGGGAGGGGAAGAGGCAATACCCCATAGCAAAAAAATTAGCTCATGGCAACCCTAGAAATGCTGTAACCTTAGAAACATCAACCCTAGAAGCACTGTAACCCTAGAAACATCAACTTTGCAATGTGCTGTAACCCTCTCACCACAAGACAGCACGAACACGGCACAACTGTCATGAGAATGACAATCAGCAAACCTGCTTAGCACTGACCTCAATGACGGTCACGATAAACCAAGATGTTAACAGAAAGCATCTAACTGAGTGTCGTGACTGCTTAACTGTTGTGTGAACATTTGTGGCAATGCCAGCGACGAGCAGTGTGAGCAATCTGGCAGTGCAGGCCTAGAGCCTGACATGGTGGTAGGCCATGCTCAGCATAAATGCAGAGTTAGCTAGCAGTGAAGCAAAACAGTGCTGTGCCTGCAGCATGTAACTAAAACAAGACACTGGTAGCTATAAACATGGACAGTTATCTTGGGACAACAGGACATGCACCTGCATCAACAACCTCGTTGTGTCATTAGTAGTTGGACCAATAATCTGTAATAGTGCAATGTGTGGTCACTCATAGGGAAACAATGAAGCTATGCCAACGAGGCTCTCCGAGTTTATATAAGTTGTAGCAGTTGCCTTGCTACGCACTTCTGCCTTTCCTGTCTCCTGTTTCTTCTACACTTTACCGTGCTATACTTGCACTACAGGCCTACTCCATAGGCCTGCACCTCAGACCTGCAGCATAGGTCTGCAACACTGGAACAATAAAGGAAAAATACTCGATCACATTGGTCAGCCGTATTGATTCCTATCTCCGTCGCCCCATTAACTGGCACCCGAACAGTGACACTTGGTTTCTTTGTCAATACCATCCCTTACATACGGCATTCAATACTAATTCAGACCTGACTCACGACATGAAGGTAGAAATGTGGATATTTTGGCATTTGACAATGCTAATGAAGAAACTAAACAGGTTCTCAGCATTTTATCAACAGGTGCCACTGCCTCATGACTGCAGGACCACAACGAATGAAGGCGTCGACAAGCAGTAATGTATCTAGCCATGGCCATAGAAGCAGTCTTGAAATCATCATGCCTCTGAGAAACCTAGGTACCTTAAAGTGTCTGACTGTTGGACAGACTCGAAAGGGTCACAGATCTAATAATTTTACTCAAGATCGTCGCAGAAGCTGCTCCTGCAGCGTGAATATACCCGGCACGACGACACCAAGCCAGGGTCCTTGGACTGCACCCCTCCCCTTCCCCCCCACCTCCCCCAGCCCCCTCTGGCAGCGCACAGCGGACCTGACAACAGCTGCATATCTCCTTTTGAATCCACAAAGCGCTGTCGAGTTTAACTGGCATGGTCCTTTGGGCCACAGACCCTGTGCTCTGTTAACTGGCAGATGTCTACCTTTAGACAGGGCATCCTTATAATTCCTGGTTCAATACATTCTGATTATGACTGGGCTATGAAAATTATGCTCTATACCATTGCCCCTGCTGTTAGCACTCTTGCTGGGACAGAAATTGCTCAGCTAATACCATCTGAGTCCCGAGTGCCTAAAACTTCTAACAGGATCCAAGGACAAGAAGGCTCGGGTTCTACCGATATGCCTAATACCTTATTAGCCCTAAAAATCCAAAAGAGAAAACTGGAACAGATTTTTATTTGTCAGACACCCTTGTGGACAAATTATACAATTTTCAATTATTGTGGATACTGGAGACAATGTCATCATTATACCTAGTCATAAATGGAATGGTCACTAGCCATTGCTCATGGCAAATGTTGAAGTCATGTGTTTAAAAGGTATCCAAACAACCTGGGTTAGCAAAGAGCCAGTGCAATTAGCTTTTAACTACGGCAAATCAATCACTGTAAGACCATACATGTTAACCCTTCCAGTTGCTCTGTTGGGCTGATATGCCTTAAGTCAACTAGGAGCAAAACTTGTTACTGCTCCTTCTTTATAGTGGCTACTAGTCAGCAACCAACCCTCAAATTAAAATGGAAAACACATAATCCAGTATGGGTGAAACAATGGTCGTTCAGACACGATAGGCTGCAAGTTGTTAAGACCCTAATACAGAAACAATAGCAACTGGGTCACACCTAGCCACCCCCACCCCTACCCCCACCCCCAGAAAAGGGAGGATTTTCTAGTACTACTCTTGCCAACCAAAGCTCTGCTCTGATTTAAAGCTACAGTGATAATTTCTTAATTTCTGATTGCAATGTCCTTAAGAGATTTGTTATTTAGATATTTGCTAAGTTTTCCTGGTAAGCATAATGAATGGTAAGCATTTTATATTTACATATACCTAGTACATAGTAATTGCAGTAAGGTGTAAGTACTTAGTAATGAGTTCACATTGTAAGATTTCTTTTGGTTCGAACCTTCTCAGTTGTGTGCCATGGCATTTCAAAGGAGCTCCATGTAATATAGTTAAGACTTGTAGTAAATAGGTATTCATTTTTAAAAAAAAAGTATTCCTTAGCTAAGGTAATGTCTTTATATTTCCTTCTTGGACATAGGCTAGGAAAACAAAAAAAAAAAAAAAAAAAAAAAAAAAAACAAAAAGATAAACAAAAAAACCCATAGAAATATATAACAAAAGCACAAAAACTCTGGATACAAAACATAGAGTACTAAATAACAGAATAGTAATAAAAAAGAAGAGCAACAATAAAAATAAAATATTAAAAACAAGTATGACACATTGAAAAATCATAAGGATTACTAACACAGAATAGCTATTAGCAAAAAAAATGAAAATAAGGATTATCAAGACTACTAGATTAAAACAAACAAAAAATTATACAAAGAAATAATTGAGAAAATTAAAATGAAAAATGATAATAAAAAAGAATTAATAGAAAAGGTTAAAATATATAATAAAAAAGTAAAAATTAAAATTAGAATAGAAAATAGATTAGATAAAATAAACATGGAAAATAAAAAATAATTACAATAAATAAGATAAAAACTAAAATATTAAACACTAGATAAAAAGAAAAAAATAGAAATTACAAAAATAAAATAAATTGAAAGAAAAAAATTGGAATAACAAATTAAAATACAGATTAAAAAATTACTATAACAAAATAAAAATTATAATAAAGAAGGTAAAAAAGAAATAAATTAAAAATTACAAAAAGTAAGTTAAAAATAATAATAAAAAAATTTACAGAACAAAGAAAAATTAAAATACAAAATAACAAAAATTAATTGAATAAAATTATATCAAAATTAGATTAAAATTAACCAACAACAAAGTTAACAAAAAATAATTAAAAAGTGCAGATAAAAAATAATAAAATGCAATGAAGAAAAAAACACATTAAAACAGTATAGAAATAAATTTAAAAACAAAATTTGAAATTAATTAAAGATTAGACAAAAGAACTAGATTAAAAGTAAAAATTTTAAACATGTCAAAATAATAAATTCACAATAGAAAATAATAACTAAAAATTAAATAAAATAACAAAAAGAAACAAAATAAATAATAAAAGAAATACATTCAACATAAAGCGTGAAACAACTCAAGTTAGAATTAAAAAGAAAAAACTATAAAAATAATTTACAAAATAAAAATTTAAATGAAAATAAATTAAAAAATTAAATAAAAACAATTGCACACATGTAAAAAATAATTAAAAAACCCATAAATCCATATAATGAAATCAAACAAAAATGAAATAGATTTATTGAAAGTAGATTTCAAAATATTAAAGAAATGAAGCAAAAAATTAATTACAAATTTAAAAATACCTCACATTAAAAACAAACAAAAACCACTCAAAATTAGTTAGAAAATCTGTGGAATCATAGACTCGTGGAATGAGTCAAGGTTGGAAAGGACCACAAGGATCATTTAGTTCCAACCACTGCCATGGGCAGGGACATCTCACACTGGATCAGGCAGGCTAGAGCCTCATCCAGCCTGGTCTTAAACACCTCCAGGCATGGGGCCTCGGCCATCTCCTTGGGCAACCCATTCCAGGGCTTCACCAATTTCACAGTGAAGAATTTCTTCTTCACATCCAGCCTGAATCTTCCCATCCCCAGCCTTGTTCCATTCTCCCTAGTCCTGTAATTTCCTGACATGCTAGGATGTCCCTCCCCAGCATTCTTGTAGGCTCTCTTCAGATACTGGATGGCCACGATCAGGTCACCTTGAGCCTTCTTTTCTGCTAACTACAATCATCGCAACAAACAATGGCGGAAGAATCAAGACCACGAGGACACAGCATTTCCCATGCAGTCGAACATCGATCACAACAACTGCTATGATCATCTGGGATCAAACAGCATCACTCAGAAGAATGTACCACAGCATCATGTGAATTAGGACTGAATATTGTGGTTGCTTGATAACTTTGTATTCTCTCTTGTTAACTAAGTGTGCCTCTGAATGTAGACATCGTAGAGGATAAAGTTTCATCTTTACATTTTGCTCAGTAGAGATTATAAAAAAAAAAAAAAAAAAGAGAGAATACCCCATAGCAAAAAATTAGCTCATGGCAACCCTAGAAATGCTGTAACCCTAGAAATATCAACCCTAGAAAATGTTGTAACCCTATAAAATGCTGTAACCCTAGAAACATCAAGTTTGCAATGTGCTGTAACCCTCTCACCACAAGACAGCACAAACATGGCACAACTGTCATGAAAATGACAATAAGCAAACCTGCTTAGCACTGACCTCAACAATGGTCACGATAAACCAAGATGTCAACAGAAAGCATCTAACTTATAACTGAGTGTCGTGACTGCTTTACTGTTGTGTGAACATTAAGAGATCAGAATTACTAGGATGAGCAAAAACGCATTATTCAGTGTAATTTTATGGGCAATGCAATGAAGCTCTCTTTGCTCTTGCTGTTTGCCTGCAAGTTTTCTGTCTGTGAAGCTAGAGCCTGGCCAGATCTACCTTTACAGATTAAAGAAATCTTGCTACCATTAAACAATTCATGATTTTTGACCATCCTAGAGAAAATAAAGATGCAACATAATCCTAAAGCAGATCGCAAAAGACAGTGCTAAGGATTGCATTTGTGCCGCAATCTCTGTGTGCAATGCATTCAGGCATAATCAAGACTTATCTGTCATTAAGAGGAGTGAAATGTAAAGATCGGAACTGTTAAGATCTAAGTTCTTCTTTACAATGTTTGTTATCTTTGACCATGTATTATGCCAGCTCTGTAGAGCATTGTAACTAGTTCAGCTTAAGCTTTGTGCCTTGTGTGGGTTACATCAGTCTGTTAGACGTGCTGCACTACAGAACTCTTGCTTTTGCCATACAGCTTAGCTTTACCTTGCTTGCTTCTGTGTTTGCAGTAGCATCTTGTATGGGATGAGAACAACTCCCATGACCAGATTGCTCACAAAAACAAAAAGGGGGATTTGTGGCAATGCCAGTGACGAGCAGTGTGAGCAATCTGGCAGTGCAGGCCTAGAGCCTGACATGGTGGTAGGCCATGCTCAGCATAAATGCAGAGTTAGCTAGCAGTGAAGCAAAACAGTGCTGTGCCTGCAGCATGTAACTAAAACAAGACACTGGTAGCTATAAACATGGACAGTTATCTTGGGACAACAGGACATGCACCTGCATCAACAACCTCGTTGTGTCATTAGTAGTTGGACCAATAATCTGTA
Source organism: Melanerpes aurifrons (assembly GCA_011125475.1). NCBI lineage: Eukaryota > Metazoa > Chordata > Aves > Piciformes > Picidae > Melanerpes > Melanerpes aurifrons. The sequence goes on along the minus strand of WWNC01000030.1, from coordinate 8,042,554 downwards.
ATAGTGCAATGTGTGGTCACTCATAGGGAACCAATGGAGCTATGCCAACGAGGCTCTCCGAGTTTATATAAGTTGTAGCAGTTGCCTTGCTACGCACTTCTGCCTTTCCTGTCTCCTGTTTCTTCTACACTTTACCGTGCTATACTTGCACTACAGGCCTACTCCATAGGCCTGCACCTCAGACCTGCAGCATAGGTCTGCAACACTGGAACAATAAAGGAAAAATACTCGATCACATTGGTCAGCCGTATTGATTCCAATCTCCATCGCCCATATTAATTCCTGAAATTAAAAGTGTCTTTCTCAGCATTTAAGTGTATAGTGGCCTGTGGTAAAAGCTCACTGCTTACTTATTTGCAATACAATAACCTTGTGGCATTTTTTCATGTAGAAAAAAAATTACTTGCATGACATTACTTCTGAGACATAGAGCATGAAGGCATTGTAGTGGTGTATTTAGCTTTCATGTAGGTATTTCTGTATTTCCTGCATACTATACTGAGACACAATTAAATGATTACAAGTTCACACATAGACTCCAGTTTTCTCTTTAGTTGCAGTATTTTTGTAAGATACTGACAGGTAAAAGCAGTGAAGATAGCAGGAGTTATAGTAATTGTAGAAGTAATAATAATAGTAATAACAACAACAACAACAGCAATAATATGATCCCCAGCAAAACACATCTCCAAACACTTTTTTTAAAAAAAGAGCAAGAGAAAGAGAGAATTTGATAGAGATAGGATGAACTATCTCTAGTTACATGAAAACTAAATTTTATCTGAAACAGAAGAGTACAAGTCATCAGTCTTTCAAAGTCTGGAGTGGAATCTAAAAACCAGACATGTCAGAACAGGAAAACAGACAACAGAAAGGAATAAGGGTTGGTACTGATCACAAGAGGACCGTGTTAAATAGCACTGGCATTAACATGACGCAAACCAGAACAAACAGGAGATGCTAAGATTCAGGTTGCTTAGCTGACTGTAACTGTAATGGGTAATGATGACACCATCTTCTTGCAACCATGTGTTACAGAATGAAGTCTCAGTCCACTGTATGGATCCTGCTTGTGAAGATGCCAGCTACTGGGACTTGTACAAATGGCTCCATGCTTTAGAGCAGCAGCCTATCCTATTTCTTGAATGCAGAGGTATTATCTTTGTGTTTCTTGGATTTACCTGGAATATTACAGAATCACCAAAGTTGGAAGAGACCTCAAAGATCATCAAGTCCAACCTGCCACCACAGACCTCATGACTAAAGCATGGCACCAAGTGCCACATCCAATCCCCTCTTGAATACTTCCAGGGACAGTGACTCAACCACCTCCCTGTGCAGCCCATTCCAATAACAAATGGCTCTCTCAGTGAAGAACTTTCTCCTCACCTTGAGCTTAAACTTCCCCTGGTGCAGCTTGAGACTGTGACCTCTTGTTCTGGTGCTGGTTACTTGAGAGAAGAGACCAACCCCGTCCTGGCTACAATGTCCCTTCAGGTAGTTGTAGAGAGCAATGAGGTCATCCCTGAGCCTCCTCTTCTCCAGGCTAAACAATCCCAGCTCCCTCAGCCTCTCCTCACAGGGCTTGTGCTCAAGGCCTCTCACCAGCCTCGTTGCCCTTCTGTGGACACGTTCAAGTGTCTCGATGCCCTTCTTAAACTGAGGGGCCCAGAACTGGACACAGTACTTCAAGGTGTGGCCTAACCAGTGCAGAGTACAGGGGCACAATGACTTCCCTCCTCCTGCTGGCCACACTATTCTTGATGCAGGCCAGGATGGTATTTGCCTTCTTGGCCACCTGGGCATACTGAGTTTAACTTTTAACATATTAACTTTTAAGAGCAGTTTAAAGGCTTACTATGGTCAGTTTTCATGCTTTATCCCCACCTACACATTTCCTTTGCATATCCTAACAGATATGGGCTTAGACATGATAAATTTTGGCTCTTCTTCAGTTTTCCTCCTCTGCAGGCTATAGTTGTATACTATGTCAATCACATGGAGTTGTGTGGAGCAGGCTGTGAATTCCACTGGTGCCATTATCTTTGGGGTAAGAAGTGTTTCAGTGCAGGAGAAATGCTCTTCCCTAATTATGTAACCTGGTTTATTGGGTCAAACATTGTTCTGACTTGCCACATACTGTCTGACATCAGATGTATCAAAAGGAGCAAGCGACAGTACAAAACTGGCTCCACACCATCAGGAAGAGATGCAGTTAAGGCAAACAAGATCTAGCCTGGTTGGTCATACACCTAATTGAAGTAGTAGAACAGTCCAATTAGGGATGTATTTGTATGCCATGATACTATTCTTCTGTGTTGATAAGGGGTCTAAAGTATGTTGCAGGTTTTGGAAGCTGAAACTGTTCCTCCATTACAGGTTATTCCATCTGCCATATGAAAAGAAACACAGAATTAGAGGTGCAGTCATAAATATCCTTTACCATCATTACAGGAGTTTCTTTAGCACTTCTAAGCTATCTACTGAGCAATGTAGGTCATATATTATAGTATGCAGGTACTAGCTATAGTACCTGTAGCTAGAGCTGACTGATGTGCAATATAATCACACTTGTATGGCTTTTTGGAAAGAATGTTTAAGAGTTAGTAGAAACTTTCCTCATTTAAATACTAGTTACTAGAGAAATAGTTCTTCACAATTTTTCCAAACCATTGCTAAAGCACTTACATTTGATATTTTAAGTTAATTACTATGAATTAAGCCAAGTTAAGAGATCTAAACAGTTTTAATAATTTCTGAACCCATGGCCACTCCATGGGTTATTGGGATTTTGTCCAGTTAGGAATGATAGGAGACTTCAGGTGTAGTCTCTTTGAAGCTGAGGCACCAGGTTTTGACAGATATTTGCTCAAACACTTGGGAGAGTCTAGGAGGGCCTTCTGCCTTCACCTTTCCAAGAGTCAAAAGAATCTTCAGGCTATCAAACAAGCTTTGACCCAAAGCCCACTGTAGCTCATGGACTTCAGTGCTACCCAGGCTGTGTGCACAGTTGAAGTAAATAGAATTATACCAAAATAAATTGCTACTAGGCACTACTACTACTGCTTTCTTCTACCTGGTATCCGATCAGGGCTAGAAATGCGATGAACTATAATTTCTCAGGAGCTCTCTCTAGGAGTGTGTTGTCTTTTCTTAACTTCTGTTTCATGACTTTTGGGACATCATGTTTGCTACAGTTCCTGTGTACAAAAGGATGTCTTCCTGCTCTTTTTGAGGGATATATATATGTATATTCTACAAAGAACTTTCTGCTGTGTGGGCACTTGTGGTGAAGCAGACTCATCAGTTTCTCAGGCGCTAGCTCCTGGGCAATTGAGCAGGTGGCCTTTTTCACAGACTATGATGATGTCTTCAGCCTTGCAATGGAGCAAGACCAAGGAAACTTATTCTGGGTGTCTGATGCTGCCATGTCAGCAGTGCTTGCTGTAGATCTGGGAAAGAATTGCAAAAGTATGTCTTTGAGTTAGAAGTAAAAACAAAAATTTGTTTCTGACCTTTCTTTGCTGCCATCTTCTCTTCCTCTTTCTTCTTCTCTTCCTCCAGAGCTTTGATTTTTGCGTCATACTCATCAGCACGGATCTTCCACTCATTTCTGTTGTTCAGCAACCCATCAAGCATAGGCTGAATTTCCTCATGGAAACGGGAAAATTCCTGACCGAAATACACTCATCAGTACAATGTAGTTGTCCAGAGGCAGCACTTGTCCATCACACCCCAGGGCAGAACCTGACTCCTTGCCTCTCAGGCTTGCTAATACAGGCAAAAAAATTAATGGCACAAAACCAGAAAATGCTGCAGTGCCCCAAAAAGGAGCAGCTGTTGCCTCCTCTATCTTTTCCTCTCCCTGTTAGTGGGGTTGCTGCAATGAAACTCACTCACCTGGGATTTGAACCCCTGCTGAGAAGGATAGAATGTGCAAGGGAGCATGTATTTTACCTTATAGACAAACGTGCACACGAAGTCGATGAAACCCACTTGAAGTTTTGGAAGCTCAGCAGCTTTCCTCCGGTCCATCATAGGCTGTGGGAGGACACAAGTTCATGATTTATGAGAACACTTCATTGAAAAGTACACCTCTGTTTTGTCCCCAAAACTGCCTTGTGTCAATTTGGCAGCTCTGCCATGCCATTTATCAAGGCTCTTCATCACAGCCCTCTTTCTCCACTGCAAAAGAGTGAAGAATGTTCATTTCTTTTGGCATTTTAGCAGAAAATTTAGACAGCTCTTTCAGTGTCTATGGATCAGGAGGGAGATAGAACTTATTTCCCTTGTGCCTCTTAACCAGATACCTGAAAGAGTGTTCATGTTTGTCATGGTTTGGGAGGCAAATTCTCCCACCATGGGCAAAAATAACAATTCAGACAAATGGATTGCAAACAAATTGTGGAAAGTTTAAATTGGTAAACAAAAACAACAACAATGAAAGTTTTACAGAGAACCACAAGCACTATGACAAAAGAGAGAGAGATCCCAAAAAACATACCCAAGAACGTCTCATCCCCACCTGGGGGTACACCCAACCCCCCCCGCCCAGGGCTCTTTCTCCCCCCACCAACCCAGCCTTGGGCCTCGGCAGGCCCAAGGGAGGCGGCTCACGCCATTTTACCTAGGCACTGGCGGGGGACGAAAGAGAGAGTGAAGACCCTGCATGGATGTTTTATAGGGGAGCAGAGGATTGTGGGTGAAATACCTGGTTTGCTATGACCACCCAGTGGGCTGGACCCTTTTGGGACCCCCCAGGTGTGGCCTGTGCAGTGGCATCCAGGCCAGCACCCAGCCTAAACCACCACAATGTTATAAAGGGCTGAAGAGGTTTTCAATTCTCTAAAACCTAACTGAACATGAAATTCCAGTTTTTAAAGGCTTTGTTGCTTATGTTGGGTTCTATTTAAAAAAAACCACCCCAAACCACAGAAGTGGAGGCCACATCAAGGAATTACTTTTGTCTCTTTCAGTACCAAATTTAATATTGTTATTATAGTAGAAAAATTATTAAGAAACATTTCTTTTATCCTTTTAATTCACCAGAAATA